>JAYESA010000006.1:120239021-120356521 GCA_036927795.1 Iris macrosiphon
ATGAGTTTGTGTATGTGTGTGTGTGTATATATATATATATATATATATATATATATATATATATATATATATATATATATAAACACTCACTCACGCTCACACACACACACTCACCTACACATACACTAACACCAACACACACTCACACAAGCACTCACTAACACACTCACAAATATATAAAAACACACATACATATAAAAACACACACAAATATATATATATATATATATATATATATATATATATATATATAAACACAACACACACAACACAACGCACAACGCCCCACCAACGCACGTTCAACGACCCCGACACGCACAAACACCTATAAATATATAAAATATACACACTCTCCGAAACTAACCCAATGCGCGCACAAGCCCGAAACTCAGAAACCACGTCAAAATGGCCGGTCGGTCATTTCGACGAACACGCGGTGTGCGATTCGGAAAATCTCCTGAAACGCACACCAAACCAACTCGGAATTGGCCCAAAATTTATCCACGGGTTCTAAACGATGTCTAGATCCTAGAAAAATGCTACCGTGTCAATTCTAGGTCCGTGGCGAAAATGCGCACGCACTTAGAATCGGCGACGACGAAAATCCCGAAAACGCCCGAAACGCCCATTTCTTCGTGATACGACTTCCCGTATCCGAACGGAGATATGCACTCACCCTCAAGACACCCGATAACGTCTACCTAGGTCCTTCTAACCTAGGGCATCATCCAAAATTGGGCCAAATTCGGATTCCACCCGAAATTGACACAAAACCTAGTGTTAAAGTCTCTAAACACAACCAAACTAGTTCCAACTTCCTCCCACGGTAGCACTAAGGTCTAGGAAGGTTCTAAACTATTAATTACACTACATAAAAGTAATTACAAGGGAGAAAATTAGGGTTTATCTCTTGGGAGTTGGAATCCCAAGCCAAAATCTCTAAAAAGCTTCAAATCCACCAAACCAAGCTTCCAAGCTCCCAAATCTAGCTCCAACACCAAATCTAAGCTCTACCCACCTAGGTTGGGGAAGAATGTAGGGTTAGGGTTCACATAAGTAGAAGAAATGGAAGGAGAAAGGAGAGAAAATGGAGAAACTTACTTGTTTGGAAGTGGGAAGGAGAAAGGAAGGAGGAAAGAGTGGAGAAGAAGAAGTGAAGAAGAAGAATGGGGGGGGGGGGCACTGCTCCTGCTGTGTGCGGGCTGGAATGGGGGAATAGGGTCGGCCAAGGCATGTAATAAGGGTTTACATAGAGTCCAAATGACCAAAATGCCCTCCTAACTTGGGTTTTGGGTTTCGGGATTCCAAAAGCACTCAAACTAACTCCAAATCTCTCCAACTAACCCACTAAAAATATAATAAATATTCTAAACCCAAAAATAGGTCTCACAGGGGTGTGGGCTGGGTCGGACATGGGTCCACTAGGGTCTGACATGGGTCCAGGTTAGCCAAAACCCTAAAACAATCAATATAAAAATAATACAATCATTAATTAAATATAAATATAATTAATTATAAATAATACACAATTAACCCAATTAAAAAAAATACTCGGCTCTGGAAATGGGGTGGTGACAAGCCTATCCTCCTTAGAAAATTTTGTCCTCAAAATTTAAAGTCAATCACACTCCCTCTAGGTCAAACCCCAACAATCACAGTCAAGAAATTCTACCTAAACAACATGCAAGATCAGGGTCCTACTGGTCGTGTTATCACAGTCTCAATCAGGGTTACTACACTATCTACCACAGCACAAAGAAAGTCTAACAGGTACTAATGAAGCACACCACAAGGAATAGGAAAGGACAGGAAGAAGAACAAAGAGACAAACCTGCTAACCCGACACCTGTAGCATCGGCCTCCTCGACCGTCAACGCATAAGTCCTGCCCTGCTGGGGTGTATCCCTCTGCTGGTGCGGGGCATGATGCTGTGCCACAGGTGGCCTAGCTCCAACTCTCTGATCCTGTGCTCCACCCAATGGAGGTGCAGTGGGCCAATCTCTCATCTGGTGAGCAGCGGATCCACAAACAAGCACACCTTCAGCCTCCTCCTACAAACATCCCAAGTGTGTCCTGCCTTCCTTCAGTAGGCACAAGTGGGCACCCTCTGATCCTGACCCTGCTGCGCTATCTTCTGCACATAGGGATGCTTAGCTGGTCCCGTACTGCCACTCGCACTGCCTGAATCATCCCTGCCTCTCTTGGACTTGAGCTCCAAGTCATCCTTTGCTCTCTGAGCATCTCCTACTATCTGCTCGAAAGTTGCCTCGCGGTCGCTCCTGGTCAAAGACTTGACCGCCATGACCAAGCCCTTGCGAAACTTCCTCGCCTTGGCTGCCTCACTCAAGCCCTCCATGAATCTGCCCAGACGGCAGAACTTTGCTGCGTACTCGTCCACCGTCATGCTCCCTTGGACGAGTGCCTCAAACTGGCTCTCCAAAGCACTGAGCACCACATCAGGGACAAATTTCTCCTTGAAAAGCCTCTTGAAAGCCTCTCAAGTAAGCCCTGGCGCTGCAATCCTCGTATCTGTGCGATACCACGTCAAAGTGAGGTCGAACATCTGACTACCCGCTGCCTCTATCTGCATGCTGTTTGGAATCTGCGCCAGCCTGAAGATGTCCTCAATCTGCTCTATCCAGTCATCTGAGTACAGGATCCCTTCTGTACCACGAAACTCCTTGGGCCGCATCCTCTGAAAGTCAATGATACTTCCCGGTCTCGGGCGCTGAATCTCATCTGCCTGTGGCTGAATCTGTGCCACCCTATCCACTGCTGTCATGGCCACCTGGTGGGCGTTCTCAATGCCCAGCCTCATCACATCCACCTGACGGTGCTTCTCGTCCATCATCTCCCTAAAGAATGCAAACAACTACGTGATATCTACTGGTGCAAGAAGTGGTGGAGGAACCACCGGAACGACTGGGGTAGTCCTCGGATCGACAGGTGAAGGAGGATCCCCGAAAGAAGCAGATGCTCCCTCAACCGCAGGAGTGGTGAGTGGAGCGGTATCAGCTGCCTGAATATGAACTGGACGAGAGGTAGCAGACCTCTCAGTGGCAACTGCTGGGGCGGTACGATAAGATCGTGTCTTCGGAGGCATCCTGAACACAGATCAAAAGAAGTCAATACGGCGCAAGATACGATATCATCAAAGAAGGACAGTAATATTTCAAAAGAAAATAATTTCAGAATAATTAGATTGGAATTGTTCCTAGTCGTGATTGAGTACACTCTCATCCTAGATCCTAGATCCTATAGCAGGCTCACAGCAGTACAACTAAGTTATTGTACCACAACGACATCGCACTAATTGTGAATCAAGACCTGCATGGGGCCGCCACCAAAAATGTGTCATGACCCGCACCCGAAAAATCGGGCATGAGTCGTGGGTACGTCCAGCCTATGCCGCAGCATCGGCGGTAGAACGCTGTCTAGGTCAACTATCTAGCTAACAATCTCACGCGATCAATATATAACCCTGTCAAGATCTCAACTCCAAACGGAGGAGCAATATCATAACGATAATCATAATGTACTCAATCATGAATCTAAGCACGATAAGATAACAAGAAGTCTAACAACTATAAAGTCTAACCAACAACAACTAAAACAACCACAACATCAATAATAATAATACATCATCCAAAATAATATACAATACAAGGTCTCAATCCAAAATCGGAGACAAATCCGGTGCTAAAAGCTAATAAAAATAATAACAAGATCCTAGTGATCCCGGCTACCAACCCGGAAATCACTCCTAAACTAGAGGGTCCCGGTCTGCACCATCAACAGGCTCAGGTCCATAAAACGTTGGACACCAATCCTCCGGATACTCTGAAAAAATATGTCCAGTCAGGACTGGAGCAAGTACATCTCTAACAGCAGTTCCATTTAAATGATAAAAACTATAAAACAGTTATAGCAAGTAGCAAGAAGAATGAAGCAAGTATGAAACAAGAAAATATACATGTATCACTGGTGCATAAAGGTAAAGGTGCAGGAATATCAGAAACAAGATAGTAATGACTACAAGATACAAGAAATCTACACTAAGAGTAAGTCTGTGCACATGAACGTGTAGTGAGCCCAGCATAAAATACATGTAGTGAGTCAAGTCCAGAAATATGTAAGTGAGACCAGCAAGAATGCAGGAGAGTCCAGACTATAAAGAATGAACTCGGTGTCTTTGAAATACTTGTTTCGACATGTGAACGGCTAGGGGTAAGTACGGCTCACCGTGCACTGGGTGCGCGGCTGCTATCATTTCATATTAGACCAGAGGGAGTGATTCCTGATGATTCCAGATGAGAATATTTATATGTCTACTCGAGTATTTCTCCGCCCCGACTAATACAAGTGAATCCAAGACCCGACACATAAATCAAGATGAGTCCAGCCTGAACATGAGTGATGCCTGTAGGTGATGTCTGTAGGTGATTCCAGAATAGAGGCCAGAAATATAAAAAATACGTATCGCAAGTAAATGAATCCAGAAATACCAGTTAGTGTCCCGTGTTGTGCCAGAATAATCAGATGCTACTATACTAGAAGCTGAATCATAATAATCATCAGAAAATGAAAACTATCAGAGAATGTACTCGCCTGACGTTCTGAGCAACTGGCGATCCGAACTGGTGTCGTAAGGACCTATTGCGAAAAACAAGGTTAAACGGGGTTCTAATGAGTTAAACAGATATAAAATAACTAAAAATAGGCTTCTAGGGTCGTTCTTGGTCAAACGGGTCAAATCGGTAAAATCTGGATCAAAAAGTCAACTCTGGGTCCAAAAAGTCAACTCTTGGTCAAAACTAGGTCAAAAGTTGACTTTGGCGGTCAACCGAGTCAACTACGGTCAAGTCTAGGTCAAACTAGAGTGCTCTTGAAATTCTAGGTCAAAACTAGGTCATTACGCTAATAAACCCTCAAACTCGCCTCCTTGAGATACCGGGATACCCTCGGTATCCGATACCTCAACCTAGGCTACGCACCCCGCCTAAACCCGCTAAAACCTATGCTAGCATGCGTAAATATATACATATAAGCATATAAAAATTACTCCAATACTATTCCTAGGCTATTGCTCAAATACCCCTCTCGAAACCCAATACCTTGGATATCTCAAGGTATTGAGATACCTCGGTATCTCAAGGTATTGAGATACCTCTCTAAACTCAACCCGACTACCCCTCTAGATAACTAACTATGCATAAACATATATATATATCTAGCTATAATCTAGGCTAAAATATAGATATCTAATACATATGTGCATATACCTAGGTATCTACATATATATCTCACATACACACATATACACATACCTTATACCTTACCTTACCTATACATATATATATATCTATATCTATATCTATATCTATATCTATATCTATTTACCTATCTATCAACTATCTATCTAAATCTATCCATCTATCTATCTAGCTAGCTATCCATCTATTATCTAACTATCTAACTATCTATTTATCTACCTATGTATCTAAGTATCTATTTATATAACTATTTGTTTATCTAGTATCTACCTATCTAACTATCTATCTAATTATCTATCTATTTACCTATCTCTCTAACTATAGATATCTATCTATTAATTTACCTATTCACCTATCAATCTATCTATCTATGTAACTATCTATGTATTTATAAATACATCTATCTATCTAACTATTTATGTATTTATATCTATACCTATAGATATATCTATCTAATTACTTATCCATCTATCTAATATCTATCTATCTATTTTTCTATCTATCTATCTAGCTATTTTTCTATCTATTTAGCTATCTATATATATACCCAAAACTCTCTCACTCGCTACTCTAGCTGCTACCCCCGCTGCTAATGCCAAGCTGCTGCTGCTGCTCAAACCTGCTGCTGCTGCTGCCCATGCTGCTGTCTAGCTGCTGCTGCAGCTGCTTGCTGCAGCTGTGCATGCTGCTGCTGCTGTACATGCTGCTGCAGCTGCTGTTCTGTTCAGTCCCCCCCCCCCCCCTCTCACTCTCTCACACACACACAACCACATACAGACACACATATATATACATATATCTATATATATATATATATATATATATATATATATATATATATATATATATATATATATATATATATATATATATACAACCATATATATATATATACACACACACACTCTATATATTTATATATCTACACACACACACACACACTAACATATATATTTATACACACACAAACACTAACATATATAAATACACACACACTCATACAAGCACATATATATATATATATCTATATATATATATATATATCTAAACACACATCTATATATATATACATACACTAATATCTATATACATATACACACACACACACTCAAACATATATATATATATATATATATATATATATATATATATATATATATATATATATATATATATATATATATATATACCCTCACTCACACACACTCACTCTCACACACCCTCACACACACACTCTCACACACACTAACACACACTCTCACTAATACATAACCACACACACAAACACTCATACATATATACACATACACACATACATATATATATACATATACACACATACACAAACTCATATATATATGTATATAAACACTCACTCACACACACACTCACCTACACATACACTAACACCAACACACACTCACACAAGCACTCACTAACACACTCACAAATACATTAAAACACACATACATATAGAAATATATATATATAGAAACACACACAAATATATATATATATATATATATATATATATATAAACACACAACACACACAACACACAACACAACGCATAACGCCCCACCAACGCACGCCCAACGACTCCAACACGCACAAACACATATAAATATATAAAATATAGCCCAAGAATTCTAGCACACACTTCCCGATACTAACCCAACGCGTGCACAAGCCTGAAACTCAGAAACCACGCCGAAATGGCCGTTCGGTCATTTCGACGAACACGCGGTGTGCGGTTCGGAAAACCTCCTGAAACGCACACCAAACCAACTCAGAATCGGCCCAAAATTTACCCACGGATTCTAAACGATGTCTATATCCTAGAAAAAATGCTACCGCATCGATTCTAGGTCTGTGGCAAAAATGCGCACGCACTTAGAATCGGCGACGACGAAAACCCCAAAAACACCCGAAACGCCCATTTCTCCGCGACACGACTTTTCGTGTCTGAACGGAGACACGCACTCACCCTCAAGACACCCGACAATGTCTACCTAGGTCCATCTAACCTAGGACATCACCCAAAATTGGGCCAAATTCGGATTCCACCCGAAATTGACACAAAACCTAGTGTTAAAGTCTCTAAACACAACCAAACTAGTTCCAACTTCCTCCCACGGGTAGTACTAAGGTCTAGAAAGGTTCTAAACTATTAATTACACTACATAAAAGTAATTACAAGGGGGAAAATTAGGGTTTACCTCTTGGAAGTTGGAATCCCAAGCCAAAATCTCCAAAAAGCTCCAAATCTACCAAACTAAGCTTCCAAGCTCTCAAATCTAGCTCCAACACCAAATCTAAGCTCTACCCACCTAGGTTGGGAAAGAATGTAGGGTTAGGATTCACATAAGTAGAAGAAATGGAAGGAGGAAGGAGAGAAAATGGAGAAACTTACTTGTTTGGAAGTGGAAAGAAGAAAGGAAGAAGGAGGAAAGAATGGAGAAGAAGAAGAAGTGAAGAAGAAGAAGAATGGGGGGGCTGCTCCTGCTGTGTGCGGGCTGGAATGGGGGAATAGAGTCGGTCAAGGCATGTAATAAGGGTTTACATAGAGTCCAAATGACCAAAAAGCCCTCCTAACTTGGGTTTTGGGTTTCGGGGTTCCAAAAGCACTCAAACTAACTCCAAATCTCTCCAACTAACCCACTAAAAATATAATAAATATTCTAAACCCAAAAATAGGTCTCACAGGGGTGTGGGCTGGGTCAGACATGGGTCCACTAGGGTCTGACATGGGTCCAGGCTAGACAAAACCCTAAAATAATCAATATAAAAAATAATACAATCATTAATTAAATATAAATACAATTAATTATAAATAATACACAATTAACCCAATTAAAATAAAAAAAATATCCGGCTCTGGAAATGGGGTGGTGACATGAGGTACAGTCCTTTGAGGGTATAGTGGGGTGCACCAAAGAAGATGGAAATATGTGCTTGTGTTCAGAACTGTGCTTGTGATATATTTTATCTAATAGAAGTTCATGTCATGCATCAGCCTCGGACAACTTGTGCACAAGATAATAGTCTCTCGAACGATTCCTTGGACACTAGAAATCGGTCGGTCCGGAAGAGATTGTGATAGCACCCTCAGGGACGGTCCTTTGAGGATGCAGTGGGGTGTTGTGTCCATTAGTGCATAGCAGAACCATGATGTCACAGCTGTTAGTACTCATGTTACGTTAGGGTGAGGTGCTATGGACAAGTCACAAGGCGTTCATGGGTACTAGTGCAGAGCTGAACCTTGAGTCACCACTGCTAATTCATGAGGATGAACTCTCATGGGCCATCATGTAGTTAGGTAGCATTATTATGGCAAGCCTAACCGATAGATGCTAAGTCCCTTGAGATATAGATGCCTAGTCCCTTCAGATCATTGATATATGCAAATTGTGGCTAACTTGTATATCTGTTGCAGGGATAATCGTCCGTTGAAGGGTAAGAATCACTGCATAAGTGATGATCATATTATTATGTCTCTTATTGCATGTTACACGTTACTCCAAGAACAGTCTCTATTATAAGAAGTTGCCTCATAAAAAATGATAGTATCCTGCTAATAGAAAAGAAATAATTAAATGAATGCTGCTGCTTGTCCCTAAGATAAAGAATATGGCTCACAAACACGCTGTGCACATCAGTATAGAAATAAAATAATATTGTGCATGGCTTGTTCCTATTGTATGCTTGAATAAAATGTATATAAAAGCTGTTTTAAAGATATTTTCAAAGAAGTGCAAACTGACCCTGATCATGTATAACATGAAATGAACATAGGTAAAAGTAGCAAGATCACTAATAATGTAAAGTTTTATAACATGATTACTTAGTGTTGGTTTCAGAGGGTGTTGCTTCTGTTCGTTGCTTTTATACACACCAGTGCTTTCCCCAAAGTGTTGACCCCCCACTAGTTCGCTTGTTCCCAGGTACTGGACCATCCAAAAAAGCGATAGCCGAGCCTAATCCCCAGGACCAAAAAATCTAGAGTCGATGCCTTGAGTCGTATCGATATATTTTGAGCTACTTTTGTAAAGATGGATGTAATGTATGAAACGATGTCATTATAATCGAGAGAAAGAGAGCTTGAGCGAATTATAATCTTGGCCAAGCGCCACTTGTAACACATCTTGATTATCAATAAAGAGCTTATTTTCTTATGCCATTGTGTTTCTTTATTTTTCTGCAATATTGTGCCGCTGCTTCTAACTCTAAATAGCTTATTTTGTTATTGTTCAGTCGCTGCCTTGTGCGAGCGCAACTCCAAGCTAGTACGATATCATGTCCTGAAGGGAACAACCGTCCTTCAGGAGCGCTGGCGTGGTGATCTCACGCACAGCGAGGACGATCGGGACAGCGGAAGATCGGGACGTGACAAGTGGTATCAGAGCAACTCGATCCTTTGGCCATTCTGTCTCCAACTCAAGATGTTTTCTTACCGCTTGATAGCATTGCTGTAATGAGCGTTCCAAAAAATAAGTCCGTAAATATTATCAAAGATGCCAGCAAAATATTTTTTGGATTGTTTTAGTGCTTGAGAGATAGGATTTCCTAATGTGCTAGAGTTTTTGATTGATGATTGCGAGGGATGAGGACTATCGCTTCTCTTGATATTGTAAGTTTCTCCTTAAAGTTTCGAGGATGAAATTTTTTTCGGTGGGTAATTATGTAGTGCCCCACACCACGTTGGCACTATGTAATAAGAGATATCGGTTTGCTGGCTCGAGAAGAAGCCTTCACGAAGAGCTCTTTGTTGAAACAAAAGACGATTGATCTTGGTGAGTGTGCAAAACTGCATTCTCTGATTCTTTCATGACTAATAAATAATCTGGTTTTATAATCACTTATTTCTAAGAAGAATGCTAGAACTTGACCATGTATGCTTAATAAGAGAACTAGTATGCTTGTCAATAAAAGAACTCTGCCATGCCAAGTCAAGAAAAGAATGTTGCATGTTAAGTACACTGTCACTGCTATTGAATGAACCATTGCTATGCTAATGAATACGAGTAAAAAAATGTCTGCATGTCCCTATCATGTTGCTAATAAACAGAATAAAAGTATGCTTGAACATGTCCCTTGTCGTATGCTAAATAAGAATAGAAATGCATGCTTAGTAACAAGAGATACCAAAACTATTGCCACTCTTGTTCAACTAGAGATTGCTAACATGTTTCGTTCTCACTGCTATAAAGATGGATCTGTATTTAAATGCTTGTCTTGTAATAAAATGATAAGAGAATGCACTAATACTGCACCCTGAGGTACGATCCTTTGAGGATGTAGTGGGGCACAACTATTAGATAAGATCAGAGAAGAAGAAAATGCGTGCTTGTGTTCAGAATTGTGCTTGTGATATATTTTTTCTGATAGAAGTTCATGTCTTGCTTCAGCCTCAGATAACTTATGCACAAGATAATAGTCTCTCAAACGGTTCCTGGGACACTAGGAATCGGTCGGTCCGGAAGAGATTGTGATAACACCCTGAGGGACGGTCCCTTCAGGATGTAGTGGGGTGTTATGTCCATTAGTGCATAGCGGAACCATGATGTCACAGCTGCTAGTACTCATGTTACGTTAGGGTAAGGTATTGTGGACGAGTCACAGGGCATCTATGGGTACTAGTGCAGAGCTAAACCTTGAGTCACCGCTGCTAATTCATGAGGACGAACTCTCATCGGCCATCATGTAGTTATGTAGCATGCTAGGTGCATCCTTCTTGCAAGCCTAACCAATAGATGCTAAGTCCCTTGAGATATAAATGCCAAGTCCCTTGAGATATAAATGTCTAGTCCCTTGGGATCATTGACATATGCAAATTTTGGCTAACTTGTATGTCTGTTGCAGGGATAACCGTCCGACGAATGGTAAGAATCACTGCATAAGTGATAATAATATTATTATTATGTCTCTTATTGCATGTTACTCATTACTCCAAGAACAATCTCTATTATAAGAAGTTGCCTCATAAGAAATGATAGTATCCTGCTAATAGAAAAGAGATGAATAAATGAATGTTGCTGCTTCTCCCTAAGATAAAGAATATGGCTCACAAATACGCTGCGCACATTAGTGTAGAAATGAAATAAATATCGTGCATGACTTGTTCCTATTGTATGCTTGAATAAAATATATATATGCAAGCTGTTTCAAAGATATTTTCAAAGAAGTAGAAACTTACTCTGATCCTGTACAACATGAAACAAACATAGGTAAAAGTAGCTAGATCACTAATAATGCAATATTTTATAACATGATTACTTAGTGTTGGTTTCAGAGGGTGTTGTTTCTGTTTGTTGCTTTTATACTCACCAGTGCTTTCCCCAAAGTGCTAACCCCCACCAGTTTTCTTGTTCGCAGGTACTAGACAGTCAAAAGAAGCGATAGCCTAGCCTCATCCCCAGGACCTAGAAATTTGGAGTCGATGCCTTGAGCCGTATCGAAATATTTTGAGCTGCTTTTGTATAAAGGGATGTAATGTATGGAACGATGTCATTGTAATAAAGAGAAAGAGAGCTTGAGCGAATTATAATCTCGGCCAACCGTCGCTTGTAACACATCTTGATTATCAATAAAGAGCTTATTTCCTTATGCCATTGTGTTTTTTACTTTTCTGCAATATTGTGCCGCTGCTTCTAACTCTGAATAGCTTATTTTGTTATTGTTCAGTTGTTGTCTTGTGCAAGCGCAACTCTAGGCTCGCATGATATCACGTCATGAAGGAAGCGACCGTTCTGTGGGAGTGCTGGCGTGGTGATCTCAAGCCCAATGAAGACGATCGGGACCGCGAAAGATCGGGGCATGACAAGACATGGCCAGCTACCCCGTACAAGGTATATAACGTCGTACGACGATAACAGTTATCATTAGCCAATGTAGTGCATACTACAATCAAGTCTCCTATGGTCTTACGGGGAATCTATGTCTCAATCAATCAACCATGAAGTAGATAGTAACGAGCATATAAGATAAAGCTGTAAGGCGTCCCCGACTCTCTATCAAAATGATCAAGAAACTAGCTATACAAAATGATAAGCTAGTACAGTATCAAGAGTACATCATCGTATGTCAGCTGCAGTCTAAATATATACAATCATGTATGTGGTGGCCCATGCAGGTCAACGACTAAATTGCTTCGGTTTCAACTTAGGGACCGAGCAAGCCTGCAATAAGAATAGGATAAGTTTTTAGGATCTCATCCACTTGCTTGAATCGTTCTTGACATCTATATCGGACTCGAATTTATTTTTTGACTTGCATCCTGCCTTGATTCTTGTGCGCCTCTTATTGTTTATTTTGGTTGCAGAGTTATGGAATCACCAGCAAACGACGAGACTCCTGCAAGATCACCACGAGATACTGTAGTAACCAACGAAGATGAAGTAATACTAGTGGATGAAGGTCAATCAGCTCAACAACGCAGTCAAGCGAATCAGCATGCCTCGAGAATCCAGTAAGAGGACATTTCACAAATGCCCGTATTCCCATAAGGGCAGGCTATGGACGGGCAGCAGATGTTTCAAATGATATATGCAATAATGCAAGCTCAACAAGAGGCTTTGAGTCATAGCCTAGTAACCGCACTAGAGCAGGCAGATCTACCAGCACGACGGCCAACGATGGGCTCTATCGCCGACTTTCGCCAACTGAAGCCTCATACCTTCTCAGGCAAAGAGGAGTCCACAGAAGTTCATGAGTGGCTCACCAACATACAATATCAATTAGAAGCAGCCGAGCTTCCAAGGGAACGTTGGATGACTGCCGTCAGAATGTAGTTGACGGATAATGCACATCACTGGTGGCTATCTGAGGAGACACGGCTCGGACCAGACCGAGTCACTTGGGAAGAGTTTGCTAGACTCTTCCAGGAGATGTACATTCCAGCTATCGCTCGATCAGAACTTCGGGACAAGTTTAATCGCCTCACTCAAGACAATATGACAGTAGAAGAGTACAACGCAGAATTCATACGTCTGAGTCGCTTCGCCCCAACCTTGATTCCGATAGAAGAAGAGAAGGCTGAGAAGTTTTTCGATGGACTAAACTTCGAGCTACAAAAACTAATTGGATCCGTTGTACCTACATCTTACCCGAATGTCCTTGCTGCAGCCCGATGCATGGAGCGCGTCACCAGGAGAGAGACTAGTCTAAGACGGACTTCCACATCAGCACCACAGGAAGAAGTTACAAAAAGACCTCACATGCACTAGCCATCCGAAGCATCTCCACAGGCACTACCTGTCTGTCAATATTGTTGCAAGCGAGGCCATATTGAGAACGAGTGCAGATGAAAAAGGAGATTATGTCTAGCTTGCGGATCCAGTCAGCATTCAGTGAGGGAATATCCTGAGCGTCGAGAAGGAGCACCAATGGTTAACCAACAAGCGGTACCAGTACCGAGGCCAGCCTATCCAGCATTGGGAGCACCGCAAATGGGAGTTGAAGGAGTCCTACTACCAGCTCCAGGAGGGTATCAGCCAAGGCCACCTTTGATACCCCAGGCACTACTCTTCCAGCAGGCTCAGCAGAAGCAGAGGAATCGACCGCAAGGACGCGAACAAGCTTTCGCGATGACCTTGGAGAATGCTCAGACTCTTGGAGTAGCTAATGCGCGTAAGTGATTCGTAGCTATCGATTCTAGTATTGTTTTAGCTCGTGCCTGTTGGTTCGTGACCTCAGCCTTAACCTAGTAATTTTGAACTTGCTAATAATTGATAACATAATATGTTTTCCTAAGTGATAACCTAGTTTTCTAGATTTCTTTCATCCGGGAAATTGCATAACTTTTAATGCTCAGGGAAATGATTTTTTCTATGTGTTTTCTTAAACCCTCATCCTTGATCGTGATGTGCTTCGAACAATGCTTACAACCGTGTCATCTCTGTTGACCGATTATTCTTTGATTGCGAGGACGCAATCCTCTTAAGGGGGGTAGATTGTATACCCCCTGATTTTTCAGGATTTTTAAAACGGATTTTTCAGGATTTTTTTGGGATTTTTGGTAATTTTTACTAATTAAAATCGAGGTATTTTTAAAATTAAATAAAATTAAATGTTTTTAAACAATATTAAAATAATATTTTTGGGTGTAAAATAAAATAATGAACTTAGGGTAATTTTTTTGGAATTTATTGGACCCCGAAAACAATTTTTAAAGACCAAAAACCCTATTTTAAAATAAACCCAAACAAACCGGGTTGAACCGGGTTCAAACCGGGTTGAACCGGCCTGAACCCGGTCCAACCGAACCGGACCGGACCACCCACCCTAACGCATCGGGTCCTACCCAGCCCGACCCGCTCACCCGCTCACCCGCACGACCCCGCACCCCGCGTTTCCCGGCCGCCCGCGTCTTCCGGCCACGCCCTCCGCCTCGCCCGGCCACGACGCCGCCCCCTCCGCACTAGCCCGTCCCATGACCCGCCTCCCCGCTCCGCCTTGCTCGGCCCCGTCCCCAGCCCCGCTGCCCTATAAGAACCCCTCTCCTCCGCCACAGAATCCATCCACCACCGTCTAAACCCCCAGCGCCGCCCAGTTTCCCTCGCCTCGTCTCCGCCCTGCCTCCGCCACTCCCAGCCCCACTCTGCCACAGCCTCGCCGTCCTCCGCCGAGGCCAGGGTCGACGACCCCTCGCCTCCAGTCCCGAACTCAGCCCCCTGCGTCGTGCTCGAGCTGTCCTAGCTCCGCCTGAGATGCCCCGACGAGCCGACGATCTCAGAGCCCTAGCCACAGCGCCGCCCGACCCTGCTCCGGCCAGCTCCGCCGCCTCTGGCGAAGTCTCCGTCGACAGATCCCTAAACCTAATCAGACACAGCCCTGACACCGTGTCGCGGTCTCGGGTCGACTCGCGGACACGAGAATTCGGTTTCACGGAGCCTTGTTCAGGTAATCCGTTCTCTCTCCTCGTTGCCCCATTTTTTGTTCTGTCAGTTGTGACGCAAACCCTGCGTGACCCTCTCGATGGCTGTGCAACCCGCTCGGTGCGTCGCGTCCTGTGGCGATCGCAAACTGCGATCCAAAAACAGGAAAATCAATACCCCATTTTCCTCCGGAACTGAGTGTGTCCCGCCAAACGAGATGACTTGGTCGCGTGCGGTCTTTACCGAAAGGTGTGCGCCGTTGATACAAACGTGTGGAATTTCGCAGAAGTTGATTTGGATGTGCGTGCACACCGAAATCAACGCATATCCACCGACACCGCCCCGTATCTACTTGTTATGAAACTCGTTGTAACTTTATGTACACACGTCGGATCGAAACGAAACTTGCGCCATCGAACTCGTAGCAATACGCTGGTCATGTGACCCAAATTTAGTTTGATTCTGAGAACGTTGACAAAATCGTGTATCGTGGGCCCCACAGGCTCCACTTGACGGGCGATTTTATGACCGGCTCATCGGAATCCAATTCTAGAAGTTCCGTTGGGTTCGTATCATTGTTCTAGACTTATTGACACTAAGTTTGACGAATTTGGAGACCATTGGTTCTAACACATTTTTCGGTGCGAAGCGGGCCACATGTGGACCCCGCTTTGACCCGAAATTGTCATTTTTGCCCCTGTGTCCAAATTGGACTCAAGGATAGGCGTTTCTAGCTATTTGATATCTTCTGAGCATGATGATAATGTTTGTTTCAGCATCCGGAGACGTTCCTGGAGATTTCACGAATCTCAGAGAAGTAGTTGGGAACCAAACACCAGGCAAGTGTACCTTGCCAAACTTGCAGTAGTTATCTGACATTGTTCTTGATTTACTTATAGATATCTATACTTCTGTGATGTGCATAGTCAGCCCAGGACTGTGTGACATTGCTTAGCGTCCGATTAATAGTCGGGTGCCAACACCGTACGCGGAGTTGTGTAACGTCACCTAGAGATGGATATCGAGACCCTATACATTCTTGTGCTTGCATATCAAGTACGTTATACCCAGGACACCTGACACTATTCATGAGACAGAATCTTTCTAAAATATTCAAGGTGGTTCTGCATAGGTTACAGGATTGTGACATAGATATTATATTCATAGCTATCATATGACTTGCTGCATTAGTAATGATCCTGCGTGGCATGGACATGAGACGTTGTGGACATGAGACGTATGATTACATTGGGTGGGGAGAGACACACAGGCTACAGGTTGATTATATTATGCCGGCGTCTTAGTCTCTCTCCGAGCTAGATAACCACATGATATCACTGCTACCGGCTCTCCGACACACAGCTTGTAGTGGTCTCAGCCTGAGTTCTAGTGATGCTCTCATCTTGTATATCACTTAGCTGGTTATATAGATTACCCTGTTTACTCATTTATTTTTTGTACTACATTTATTTTGGCATAATTTATTCTTGTACCTTGCTATGTCCCCTGAGGACCTGGATCCGAATTATGTCCCCAGGTAGAGCAAACGAGATCGATCCCGAGGTACACGGGACAGGAGCTTTAGCAGGAGCAGGAGCAGGAACAAGAGCAGGCACTGGAGCAGTACCAGATCCAGTAGATGAGTGATCCCCGAGGGTATCTTCTGAGTATATACTTTGTTCATACAAAGTATTGTTGTTGATAGCTTTATTCTTGTATCTTGACAGTTGTATCAGACTTGTTATCGGGTTGTTCCCCGATTTATTTACTTGTGACTTGCTGATGATTATATTTCACTCTGTTGATATTGTTATATTCATTTCTGTGGATGAGATTAGTAGATCCTTATTGTTGTATTACAGCTTAAGTACGCCCCGATGGATCCATTAAATTGGGTTGTCCATCGGTGTGTGCTGCTGGCCATTGCCACATGTCCAGTCCCTCTGTATTTTGGGATTGGGGCGTGACAATGTAAAAAAAACTAATGTCCAGAATATCCGGCTAATATGTGTCGTCAGCTGAATGCCCAAAAGTGTACAAAATAAAATGATCAGAGTGGTGGAAGAGAAACCCACTCAAGGGACATCCTCTTGGAGTACGCCATCGATCAGATATAAGATTGGATCCTCAGGCTCTGCTACTAGATCTGGCTAGACAAAACTAGCGGGGTCAGGTCCCGAATAACAAGTAACATAAGGAAGCACAAGTGAATAAAACAAAACCTAATAAAATACATAAGATAAGACCCGTGCCACAATCATAGGCTTATATCCTATCATCGAGGAAGTATGATACCTCTACAACCAAATAAGGATAAGAGGTGTCGTACTACGCCGAGACAGGGTACGACCACTAATTATGTACGGGCTAAGGTTTTCTGCATCGTAGCTTCGGTTCATAGCCTATTTTAACACAATATCCCAATCCTACAACCAAACAAGAATAAGGGTTAGACCACCATACCACAATAGTCCATGTCCCAAGACTACTAACAGATGGTACAATACACAATCAGATATAGGAGTCTAATATGCCATAATATATGTTAAGATATCTATATCGTAGCTTCGGTCCATAGCCTATCGTAGCACAATAGTCCAACCCTACAACCAAACAAGGACAATGTTTGGACCACCATACCCCGATATTCCATGTCCCTAGGCTACATAAAATATAAAGAGTCCAATTAAAACGGTCAATCAGTCATACGACTTGTTATATGGTATCTGGGTTATCTAGTAATATAATATAATATAATATTATATATATATATAAATATATATATATATATATATATATATATATATATATGGATCCTCTGTCACAACCAGAACCCGGATGATCGGGCACGAGTACGTGGGTACGTCTAGCCTACGCCGCAACCTCGACGGTAGAACGCTATCTAGCTCATCACTATATAACTAACAATCTCATACAATAATATCCAACTCCATAAGAAAAATAATGATATAATAATATAATATACTCAATCACATGTTAACAAAGATAAGACACGATATGATATAAAGAGAAAGGAAATCCAAAGTCACAAAGATAACAAGTCTAAACAACAACCAACAAGTCCAAAAATCCAAATATAATATCCCAAGTCACAAATAGTTGCCAGAGACAGATCTGGTACCAAAATACTAACAAAAGAATCTAAGATAACTAAAGACTCCTGCTAGATCTCCCAACAATCACTCCTAGCAACTCCTGAGCTACAAGGTCCAAATCTGCTGCTACACCCTTCTGGGGTCCATAATAAGTGGGATACCAGTCCTCCAGGCAATCCCCTAAAAATGTGATCCAGTCAGGATGGAACGAGCACAACTCCACTAGCATTTCTAATTAAATGATAAAGACTATAAAATAATAATAGCAAATTTAATACATGATGAGCAATGTAGAACTTACAACATATCATGGCAATGACAATATGAGGAATAGGTAAACAATGACTATACTGCATATAGGTAATGAGAAATAAGTAGACAAAGCAGGTAAGGTATAACTCAATAAGTAAGATGTAGACATGAAAGAACTGTAACTAACTATGTATTTTGAAGTACTAGTTTCGATATATGATCGACTTAGGAACTTGTACAATGTCTAATAAGATCTGGCTAATCAAATGTGGGGTGTATGATTAGCTCTTACAATGTCTACACAATGTCTAAGGATATGATCACATATCTAGCTAGCACTTTCCTACCCCGATTAGTACAAAGGATCCAAAGCATGACACGTTACGATACAAAAATAATAATACACGGGCTAAATATGATACTATGATCACACGGTCTATAAGATAATATGAGAAGTAACATCTTCTGACTGGGATCGAAAATATATCAATCAATGTACCATTTTGTCAGAAATCAAGTATAACATGATATCACTGCTACCGGCTCCCCGATACACAACTTGTAGTGGTCTCAGCCTGAGTTTTAGTGATGCTCTCATCTTGTATATAACTTAGCTGGTTATATAGATTACTCTGTTTACTCATTTATTTTCTGTACTACATTTATTTTGGCATGATTTATTCTTGTACCTTGCTATGTCCCCTGATGACCTGGATCCGGATTATGTCCCCAGGTAGAGCAAACGAGATCGATCCCGAGGTACACGGGACAGGAGCTTTAGCAGGAGCAGGAGCAGGAACAAGAGCAGGCACTGGAGCAGTACCAGATCCAGTAGATGAGTGATCCCCGAGGGTATCTTCTGAGTATATACTTTGTTCATACAAAGTATTGTTGTTGATAGCTTTATTCTTGTATCTTGACAGTTGTATCAGACTTGTTATCGGGTTGTTCCCCGATTTATTTACTTGTGACTTGCTGATGATTATATTTCACTCTGTTGATATTGTTATATTCATTTCTGTGGATGAGATTAGTAGATCCTTATTGTTGTATTACAGCTTAAGTACGCCCCGATGGATCCATTAAATTGGGTTGTCCATCGGTGTGTGCTGCTGGCCATTGCCACATGTCCAGTCCCTCTGTATTTTGGGATTGGGGCGTGACAATGTAAAAAAAACTAATGTCCAGAATATCCGGCTAATATGTGTCGTCAGCTGAATGCCCAAAAGTGTACAAAATAAAATGATCAGAGTGGTGGAAGAGAAACCCACTCAAGGGACATCTTCTTGGAGTACGCCATCGGTCAGATATAAGATTGGATCCTCAGGCTCTGCTACTAGATCTGGCTAGACAAAACTAGCGGGGTCAGGTCCCGAATAGCAAGTAACATAAGGAAGCACAAGTGAATAAAACAAAACCTAATAAAATACATAAGATAAGACCCGTACTACAATCATAGTCTTATATCCTATCATCGAGGAAGTATGATACCTCTACAACCAAATGAGGATAAGAGGTGTCGTACTACGCCGAGACATGGTACGACCACTAATTATGTACGGGCTAAGGTTTTCTGCATCGTAGCTTCGGTTCATAGCCTATTGTAACACAATATCCCAATCCTACAACCAAACAAAAATAAGGGTTAGACCACCATACCACAATAGTCCATGTCCCAAGACTACTAACAGATGGTACAATACACAATCAGATATAGGAGTCTAATATGCCATAATATATGCTAAGATATCTATATCGTAGCTTCGGTCCATAGCCTATCGTAGCACAATAGTCCAACCCTACAACCAAACAAGGACAATGTTTGGACCACCATACCCCGATATTCCATGTCCCTAGGCTACATAAAATATAAAGAGTCCAATTAAAACGGTCAATCAGTCATACGACTTGTTATATGGTATCTGGGTTATCTAGTAATATAATATAATATTATATTATATTATATATATATATATATATATATATGGATCCTCTGTCACGACCAGAACCCGGATGATCGGGCACGAGTACGTGGGTACGTCTAGCTTACGCCGCAGCCTCGACGGTAGAACGCTATCTAGCTCATCACTATATAACTAACAATCTCATATAATAATATCCAACTCCATAAGAAAAATAATAATATAATAATATAATATACTCAATCATATGTTAAGAAAGATAAGACACGATATGATATAAAGAGAAAGGAAATCCAAAGTCACAAAGCTAACAAGTCTAAACAACAACCAACAAGTCCAAAAATCCAAATATAATATCCCAAGTCACAAATAGTTGCCAGAGACAGATCCGGTACCAAAATACTAACAAAGGAATCTAAGATAACTAAAGACTCCTGCTAGATCTCCCAACAATCACTCCTAGCAACTCCTGAGCTACAAGGTCCAAATCTGCTGCTACACCCTTCTGGGGTCCATAATAAGTGGGATACCAGTCCTCCAGGCAATCCCCTAAAAATGTGATCCAGTCAGGATGGAACGAGCACAACTCCACTAGCATTTCTAATTAAATGATAAAGACTATAAAACAATAATAGCAAATTTAATACATGATGAGCAATGTAGAACTTACAACATATCATGGCAATGACAATATGAGGAATAGGTAAACAATGACTATATAGCATATAGGTAATGAGAAATAAGTAGACAAAGCAGGTAAGGTATAACTCAATAAGTAAGATGTAAACATGAAAGAACTGTAACTAACTATGTATTTTGAAGTACTAGTTTCGATATATGATCGACTTGGGAACTTGTACAATGTCTAATAAGATCTGGCTAATCAAACGTAGGGTGTATGATTAGCTCTTACAATGTCTACACAATGTCTAAGGATATGATCACATATCTAGCTAGCACTTTCCTACCCCGATTAGTACAAAGGATCCAAATCATGACACGTTATGATACAAAAATAATAGTACACGGGCTAAATATGATACTATGATCACACGTTCTATAAGATAATATAAGAAGTAACATCTTCTGACTGGGATCGAAAATATATCAATCAATGTACCATTTTGTCAGAAATCAAGTATAACATTACTAAATACATATATCATTATAATTATCAAGTAAAGAAAACTATAAGAGAATGTACTAGCATGTTCTCCTGAGCAAAGAACACAAATCAGTGTCCGAACTGGAGTCCAAGTAACATATATATGAATTTCCATGTCAACAAGTATTTTGGAATCATAAACATGCTTACTTAACTCTATTTAAGGTTTTTAGGTCAATTATAGGCCACTTTAGGTAAAACTGGGTCAATACATATTTTTGGGTTCCTAAATACCTATTTGGTTGGTCTATGTAGCTATACTAGTTAATACTAGCTAATTCTAGGTTTTCTAGGACTTATCTATAAATATAGATATACTAGATATCATATACATATAGACTCATATATATATATAATTCTAGGTATTGGTGTCCCAAGATACCAAGGTATTGAGTATTAGTCAAGTAATAATAAGGTAATAAGTAAATAGGCTAAAGTATTATGATACTAGTATATATATATATACCTTGCCCTTTACCTTGGTATCTTGGGACACCAATACCTTACACTACTACCCAAACTACTACCTTTCCCTTTACCCAAAACTACAATATTAATACCTCATAATATATACTTTATAACTCAGTAACTTACTACTTAACACTGGACTCTACTTATACTCTTCTACACTAGGTGATGCTCTGTGCACCATAAGCGGATAGCCCACCCATGACTGATACTCTGACATAGAGACCTATCTACAGTTGACACATATTCAACACAATAAGAACTATTCCTCTAACCCTCTGATACTGTCCATAATTACCCACTAGACACTACACTCACAATCATACACATAGATACACTCATATCCAACACACTCACAGACTTAAATACCTGATACATACCCTCCCATAAAACCTATTGTTGATGCACCCGAGCTGCTACCTGCAGATTTTCCTAGTGCAATTGCTACCTTCCCTTCCTACCTACTGTTGCAAACCCCCAAAACTGTGCACTCATCTGTGCACTGTAACAGATGGATACTCTCACTAAACCATCCTACCTATACTTGACATTTCCATATCTATAACCAATACTTATACCTAGTCATTCATTCTATATTACTTAACCAACTAGACATTCTACCTCAAGTCCTACCTAAACTTGCTAGCTGTTGTTACCTACCAAATGCTGCTACAATTGGGCTCCTACTGCCTGATGTGGTTTGCAGCCTAAATATGCAACAAAGGTCGCTGCAAACTGTTGGCACTACAGCTTGTAGCTGCTGCCAAACTGCATGAATGCACTGCAGTAAGAGAACTGAAGCAAGTGCACTACAAAAGCAGCAATACAGTTGCTCAGCCCAAGGTTGCACTAGCATGCAGCCCCAAGGTTCACCCTCACTGCAGCTGCAACCCGAGCTCACCCCCCCCCCCTTGTTGCCAAGCCTGCAGTGACTCTCCTATCTACCTGAACACAACACAAAAATTATACACACAAACACATACACACACCTCCCTAAACACTACACACTAGCACTAGCATACACATCACTACCAATTGACATCCATGATACATGTGTATCCTACCATGATACACTCAAGACACCCCATGAAACTCTAGTATCATGCAAACACCATAGTACCTACCAAACCACCATGATACTAATACCAAAACCCTATGAAACACTATATATATATATATATATATATATATATATATATATATATATATATATATATATATATATATATATATATATATCAAATCTCACATGAATATAACTAGGATAACCAAGTATATTGCAAATAGAGAGGAAGTGACACCAATTAACCCAAATACCCCTAAATTACCAAATCTACATATACGATCATGACGTATCATGATACAAACTCTATGTATCCAATTGTGGACACAAGGTGTCATAACCATATTCCATAAATACGTTATTTTAGATATTTCATGATAATAAAATCTTCTTAAACAAAATTTTTATTTTTTACTTTTAAAGAAAGCATACATAAATAATTTCATGAAATGATATTGTATATTTTTATTTAAAATTCTAGTCAAATCTTGCAATTTTATATTTTACTTGGACACCTATTTTCACAACCTATATTTACATGAATAAATATTATATAGTTAAGAATATATATATATATATATATATATATATATATATATATATATATATATATATATATATATATATTAAGTTTATTTTAATTTCAGCCCAAAGGAGATCATATAATTGCTTAGTTTAGATTCTCTTTGTAATTAGATCCTGTCATAACTGTATTTTATTTTGGATTTATAAATATATACATATGTAAGTATGTTTAAGAGTAGGTAAATATATAAGTATATACAATTTTCTGTTTGTAACTTGACCCTTTTGTTTGAGTTATTTTCTGTTTGCAACTTGACCCTTTTGTTTAAGTTTCCATTTTTAAGAGGGTTTTTGGTTAAACACTAAAGTAAAATAAATGAATGTAGAAACCATCAACCAAACCCACCTCCCCATCGAATTCTTCTCCTTACTCAACACCTAACTTTATTGCTGGCAGCCTCTCCCTTCATCCTCATTTCCAACCCATACACTTGCTTAACCCATAACTCCTTTTCCATTTCCAATGAATCAACTCACCTCTTTATACCAACACCAGCACCATTCTTTTCTTCTTCTTCTTCTTCTTCATCTCCACCCTCTCTTCTCCCTCTTTCTTGTGCTGCTATTGCTACCGTATCTGCTGTTATTGTGGCCGTTCTCTGCCGCCGGGTGCTGACGCACCTAGCTAGACCCCGACGGCCACCTCCATCGATCACCACGTGCCCGCCGCCGGCCTCCATCCACTTCACCGGTCTAGTTCGGTTTGGTTTGGGTTGGTTTAAGTTGGGTTGGTTTAATTAAAACTAATGTAATTGGCTATTTAAAAATAGTTTTTGAGCCCAATAAATTTTAGAAAAATTACACAATATCTTATTATTAATTATACACTCAAAAATATAAATTTTCACAAATTTTAATAATTAATTTAATACACAAAAATATAAATTCATGAAGAACACTTATTATAATTAATTAAAATTACAGAAAAAATCTCCAAAACTCAAAAATTCATAATTAAATTCTAAAATTAAATTCTAAAAAATCTGGGTGTTTACAATCTATCCACCTTAAAAGAATTGCGTTCTCGCAATTAAGAAAATAAAACGTAACCGGTCAAAAAAAAGGTTCTGCTCCAGAAGAGATGATGCGGTTGCAAAACATGTTTGTTGAAGCACGACACAAAGAATAAGGAACCATGAACAAGGAGAAATTGAGAGGAATGGTGAGGTTTTGTTCAAGCAGAACACTTAGGGAAGAAATAAAAACTTTTTCCTAGGCAATGAGAGATAAGTAACTCAAGAGTAAAGGAGCCTGGTTAGAGCGAAGATCAACTATAGCTTATGAAAACTTGGATACTAGTGACATATTACTAATCTAGACTAATCAAGTTCATGCTAGCATAATACTAGGTATAGGCTAGGGAATGGAACTAACAGGAACATGCTAAAGTATTACTAGGAATATAACTAGCTATAATAAAACTAAATCTTACACATATTCGCTACTCCTCGAGTCTGTGCCTCCTCTACTGTCATTGGAAAAGCCTGTCCACGTCCCTGTGGTGGTGGCCTCTGCTGTTGTTGGACCTGCTAGAAGAGCGCTGCTTGTGGTGCCAAGGGTGGCCTCGGCTGATATCCTCCCGGTGCTGGTAAAGCTTATTGGTTTACTATCGGTGCTCATTCTCGACGCTCAGGGCAATCCCTTACTGAATGCTGACTGGATCCGCAAGCTAAACATAATCGTAATTTGAGTCTATACTCCCTCTCAATATGGCCTACCTTGCCACAATAGTGACAAGTAGGAAGGACTAGGGATCTTGATACTGCTCTCTGTGGTGGTTTTATCTGTTGTCGTTTTGCAGTTCCTCCCTGTTGCGCTCGGTCTGGTACTAGTGCATGCGACCGCTTCTACCAGGACTCTTTCCTGATGACACGCTCCATGCATTGGGCTACAGTAAGGATGTACGTATAAGAAGTAGTTGCAACAGAGCCGATTAATCTCTGTAGCTCAAAGCTAAGTCTGTCAAAGAACTTCTCCGTACAGCATTGTTGGGCCTCTTGATGAACCTGCTGTTGGGCTTGCATCATTGCGTAGATATTTGAAATATCTGTTGTCCGTCCATAGGCTGTCCTGGTGGAAAAATGGACATTGATGGAATAAACTGCGGTAGTGGTAGAATGTCGTCTCGCCGGAACCTCGCGGCATGGTGATATGCTTGATTGCTTTGTTGAGTAGAGGGATCTCTATTCAATGGTGTTACTCCATCGTCGTAGGTGACCACATCACCTTGTGGTGTACCCGTGGGATTCTTATTACTGGCTTGTGGATCCATTACTCTGCATCCAAAGTAAACTATGAAAGGCGCACAGAGGAATCAAGGCAGGATGCAGTTCAAAAAATTATTTTGAAGTCGATATAGAGGTCAAGAACAGATCAACAAGTAGATGAGATACTATAATTTATCATATCCTAATCGCAAGCTTGCTCGGTTCCTTAGTTAAAACTAAAGCAATATAATTGTAGACCTGCATGGGCCACCACAAAAACTATGTCACGTTCCAGTCCCAAAACACCAAGGGACTAGCCACTTGCAATGGCCAGCAGTACAACTCCAATGGACAAATCCAATTTAATGGACCAGTTATAGTACACTTAAGCTGTAATAAATATCAATGCAGTCTACACCATCTATCTTAGTATAATTCTAATCTCATCCATAAAAAAGTAAACACAAGTTAATATGATAGACCAGTCAAGATAATAGATAAAAAGAAATATAGTCTACCAATAAGTCTAAATAAATAGTGTATCGGGGAACAACTTGATAAAATAAGTCAACACATAGATCCATGAGTCAAGATATGTGTCACGACCCGCACCCGGAAGTTCGGGCACGAGTACGTGGGTACGTCCAGCCTACGCCGCAGAGTCGGCGGTAGTACGCTGTCTAGGTCAATCCATCTAAACTAGTCTAACTCATTCACAATTAACATAGGCAAGATAATAATGAGAAATGAAACTTAAGATTGCAACTGAAAATAAATGTGACAACAGATTCAAATGTTTAATACAGGAATTTCAAATGAAATCGGGGACAAACCCGATTAAATAAGATAAGAAACAGAATAAAAGGTAGCTACTACTAGCTATTCTGCAGCAGGGGTCTCCTGAGTGGGTTCTGGCTCCTCATAGGTATCATCTGTACCCTCATAAGGACCATAATAGGTAGGGGCAAGATCCTCATCATCGCCTAAATCAACAGATCCAGTCAGGAAAGGAGCAAAGTACACAGTGCACAACAATATTAAACTAAATATTTATGACAATTAAACATTGAATATCATGTTAAGGAAATTGCATAAAGGAAAGTTAATATCTCAGAGTCAAAACTATAAACAGGTATATGAGAAAACAGAAGTAAACGAGCAGGAAAAGAAACTACACAGTCAGCAAGAATATAACATGACCAGAAGTTATCTGTATGAAACTTGTGTTTGTTTTTAGAATACTTAGTTGGCATGTAGGGGTTTATAAGGCTAATCCGGCCGTCATGGACGGCTATTAGTCACGAATAATCGAGATTCGGCTGATGGACAGTCGTGTACCAACAGCTATTATTCACGGCAAGGGGAAAGGGTAAACTACATGCCTTTCAGTATTCTCCCACCCGTCATGAAAAACAAGACATGAATTCCAATATTCAAGACATGAAATATAGTATTCTAACACTACATATAATCAGCAAGAGCACTAGTAGAGCAGGGAATTTAATTATCACAATATAAAGATTAACTTGAAGTGCAGGTACTTGCCTGTTGTTTGGATCTGTTTAATTTGGTTCTTGGGAGAAATTTCCACAGATGAGTCCAAAAGCTGAAACAGACATTACCATCATTCTCAGAAGATGTCAAATAGTTAGAAACGCCTGTCCTTGGGTCCAATTTGGAGACAAGGGCAAAATGGCAGTTTCGGGCCAAAACGGGGTCCGCCGCGGGGCCCGCTTTGCACCGAAAAACGTGTCCGGGTCAAAGGTCTCCAAATTCACCAAACTTAGTGTCAACAGGTCAGGAACGCTGATACGAACCCAACAGAACTTCCAAATTTGGATTCCGATGAGCCGAACACAAAATCGCCCGTCGAGCGGGGCCTGTGGGGCCACGACACGCGATTTCGTCAACGTTCTCAGAATCGAACCAAACTTGACCCACAGGACCAGCGTATCGCTACGAGTCCGATGGCGCAAGTTTCGTCTCGATCCGACGTGTGTGCACGAAATTAGGGTGAATTGCAGAAAAGCCGGATACGGGGCGATGTCCGCGGATACGCGTTAATTCCGGTGTGCACGCACACCCGAATCAGCTTCAGCGAAATCTCACACGTCCGTATCGACGGTGCGTACGTATCTGCGAAGACCGCACGCGACCAAGTCGTCCCGTTTGGCGGGACATACTCGGTTCCGGGGTGAAACAGGGTCTGGTTTTTCCTGTTTTTGGATCACGGTGTGCGATCGCCACAGGACGCGATGCCCCGAACAGTTTGTCCGGGTACCGAGAGGGTTACACAGGCTTCACAACGCAATTTGCGGAAATGAAAACGGAGCTACGAGCGAAAAGATATGAGTACCTGAACAGGGCTCAAAACCGGGGCTGAAATCGTGTCCGTATCGTGTCCGACACGACACAGGCTGTGTCCGACACGGAGAATTAGGGTTTCTGAGCTTGGACACGTCGGAGCTCCGCCGGCTGCGCTGGACGAGGGCGGACGGCTCGGGGACGGCCGGCGCGAGGCGGGGCGAACTCGGCGGAGGCGGCGGCGTCTCAGGCTGACGGCGGCGGCGCCGGAGCGAGCTCGAGCGGCTGCTGCTGCGGCTGGCTCTAGGCCGAGCGGGGAGGAGAAGAGGGGGAGGCGACTGCGGTGAGCGGCGGAGGGGAGGAGATGGTCGGGCGGCGGTGCGAGGCGCTGGAGGAGGGCGACGCTAGGGTTCAGGCGGGGGTTGTTGGCGGGGTACGGCGGAGGGGGTTGGCCGGGGACGGAGGTTCTGGGGGGTTTAAATAGAGAGGAGCGAGGCGGTTGGGGCAGCCGGGACGGGCGGAGGGAGAGGGGACGTGGCCGCGGAGCGCGGCGAGCGGGGCGCGGGACGCGCGGCGCTGCGCGCGGCGGCCGGCGTGGGACGCGGGACGTGGGGGGGGCTGAGCGCGCGGGCGGGTCGGGCTGCGGCGGGTCGGGTTCGGCTGAACCCGACCCGACCCGAAAGGGGCTGGGCTGGGCTGGTGCTAACGGGCCGGGCCGCGGCCCAATGGGCCTGGGCGGCCCGCAGAAAATAAAATAAAATAAAATAATAAATAAATAAATAAATAAATAGATAATTAATTTAAATAATTAATAAATTAGTTTTCAGGCATTTAAAAATATGTCTGAGGCCCAGAAAAATCCAGAAAAATTACCCTAAGTCCAATTTTTCATTTTACACCCAAAAATATTATTTTCATGATATTTTGATATTATTTATTGCTAATTAAAAATCATTTATTAATTGAAAAGCTTGATTTTAATTACAGAAAATTCTCAGAAAATTCCAGAAAATTGGGAAAAATCCAAGATTTAATAATTTGAAAATTTAGGGGGTTTACAACCTACCCAACTTACAAAAATTTCGTCCTCGAAATTTAAGAATAACAAGGCACGAAAAGAAAGGCCGAGAAATAAAATACACCTCAGGGTTCAAAAAGATAGGGGTATCGCTCTCTAATCTCGTCTTCTCGCTCCCAGGTGGATTCGCCGGGAGAATGGTGCTTCCAAGCTACGCGAACCAGGGAGATAACCTGGTTCCGTAGGACTTTCTCCGAGCGATCCAGTATCTCCACGGGTTGCTCCTGGTAAGTCAGACTTGGGCCTACTTCGAGCTCTGAGTGATCCAAAATGTGGCTGGGGTCTGACACGTACTTTCTCAGCTGCGACACGTGGAAGACGTTATGTACTCCATCCAGAGAGGGTGGCAATGCTAGTCGGTATGCCACTTCTCCAATTTTCTCCTGTATGCCAAAAGGTCCAATAAATCTGGGGCTGAGTTTTCCACTCCTTCCGAACCTAATGGTGCCACGTGTCGGGGAAATCTTTAAGAACACCAGCTCTCCAACCTTTAATAAAGTCATAATCAAGCCTTAGTTCCATAAGTAAAATATTTAATTTGACTTGAATTTCATAAATTTAATTACCTCAAATTCTAAGGGCCTTCGGTGGCTATTTGCCCAATGTCGTTGCCTGTCTTGAGCCACTCGAAGTCTGTCCCTTATTTGCTTTACCTTCTCAGCTGAATCGATCACCATCTCTGGTCCCAGCAGGGCTCTTTCTCCAACGTCGTCCCATGATAGCGGGGTACGACATCTTCGTCCATACAGAGCTTCAAATGGAGTCATCTCGATGCTGGCTTGATAACTGTTATTATAAGAGAACTCCACCAGATGTAGGTAGTCCTCCCAGGATCCTCCAAAATCCAGAACACATGTACGGAGCATATCTTCAAGTGTCTGGATTGTACGTTCCGATTGTCCATCGGTTTGGGGATGATAAGCTGTGCTGAATTTGAGTTGCGTCCCCAAGCTGGCTTGTAAGCTCTTCCAGAAGTGAGAGGTGAACCTTGAATCTCTGTCGGAGACAATACTTACTGGAACCCCATGTAACTTAACAATATGTCTGATATATAAATCTGCCAGCTTCTCTGTAGATAGCCCTACTTTGAAAGGTAGAAAATGTGCAGACTTGGTCAGTCTATCTACTATCACCCAGATTGCATCTTTTCTACTAGGTGTCCTTGGAAGTCCGGAAACAAAATCCATTGTGATATGTTCCCACTTCCACTCCGGAATGGGTAGTGGTTGAAGCAATCCTCCAGGTCTTTGTCTTTCTGCCTTGACCTGCTGGCACACTAAACAACGAGATACGAACCTGGCTACTTCTCTTTTCATGCTATGCCACCAAACATGCGTTCTCAGGTCCTTGTACATCTTGTTGGCTCCTGGGTGTATAGAGTATTGCGATCTGTGCGCCTCTTGCATGATTTCTTCTCTTATGTCTCCTTGAGGTACACATAATCTATCGCCATGCCTCAGTGATCCATCTTCATGAATTCTGAATTCTTCTACTAGTCCCGCTTGCACTTGACCTCGAAGGCTTCGCAGGCCTTCGTCCTGAAACTGCGTCTCCTTGATCTTGTCCATTAAGGTAGACTGAATCTGCAAGTTCATCATTTGGCCTTCTTTTCCTGGGATAATTACTTCGATACCTAAACTTTCTAAGTCCTCCAGCAGGTGTCTGTCCATAGTCAAGTACATCGCCATAGGATACCTGCTTAGAGCATCAGCAACTACATTTGCCTTCCCAGGGTGATATTGAAGAGTGATATCAAAGTCTTTCATTAGTTCCAGCCACCTTCTTTGCCTCATGTTTAGCTCTTTCTGAGTGAAGATATATTTTAGACTTTTATGGTCCGTAAATATTTCCACCCTTTCTCCATAAAGATAATGCTTCCAAAGTTTAAGAGCAAAAATGACAGCTGCCAATTCTAAATCATGGGTTGGATAATTCTTTTCATGTGGTCGAAGCTGTCTAGAGGCATATGCTATTACTTTTTTATTCTGCTCCAATACACAACCTAGACCTTTTCCAGAAGCATCACTATAAATAGCGAAACCTCCGGTTCCAGAAGGTAAGGTCAGAATAGGGGCAGTAGTCAGTCTTTTCTTCAATTCCTCAAAAGCACGCTGACATTCATCAATCCAGGTGAACTCTTCATCTTTTCTTGTTAATTTTGTCATGGGCTCCGCAATTCTAGCAAAGTCCTTCACAAACTTCCGATAGTAGCCAGCTAGTCCCAGGAAACTTCTAATCTCAGCTACAGAGTCTGGAGTGGGCCAGGATTCTACTGCAGCTATCTTCTTAGGATCTACTGCTATTCCATCTCCAGTCACAACATGTCCCAAGAATTCTACTTTTTCTAGGAAGAAAGCACATTTAGACAATTTTCCATAAAGTTTTTCCTTCCTCAAAGTCCCCAAGGCTAACCTCAAATGTTCTTCATGTTCTTCGGGGGTCTTGGAGTAGATCAAAATATCATCAATGAAGACCACTACAAATTTGTCTAGGTATGGCTGGAAAACTCTGTTCATTAGGTTCATAAAAACTGCTGGAGCATTCGTCAACCCGAACGGCATTACTAAGAATTCGTAGTGTCCGTTCCTGGTATTGAAAGCAGTTTTAGGGATGTCTTCCTTTCTCACCCTTACTTGGTGGTAACCCGACCTCAAATCAAGCTTGGAAAATACCCGAGCTCCACTCAACTGATCAAATAAGTCATCTATCCTAGGCAGGGGATACTTATTCTTAATTGTTAAGGCATTCAAGGCCCTATAGTCAATACACATTCGGGATGTTCCGTCCTTCTTGGGCACAAATAATACTGGAGCTCCCCAGGGTGAGACACTAGACCTAATGAAGCATTTGTCTTCTAGTTCTTTGATTTGCTCATTTAGCTCTATTATCTCCTTCTTGTTGATTCTGTAGGGATTTTGGGACACTGGTGCTGCTCCTGGCACTAAGTCAATGGAGAATTCAACTTCTCGGTCTGGGGGTAAGCCTGGGAGATCCTCAGGGAAGACATCAAGGTATTCAGAGATGATAGGTGGCAATTCTTCTGTTACTAGGGCTCCACAAATTATGTTATTACCCATTTCTCTAGAACCTCTAGCAAATTCAAATTCTGGCTTGTCAGGGGGCCTGAAGATTACACTACCTCTGTGACAGTCTATGGTGGCATGATGTTGACTTAACCAATCCATACCCAGTATAATGTCAAAACTGGGCACTGGCATTACAAGTAGTCTAGCATACAGTACTCTTCCACATAATATAATAGGACAATTGTTACAGGCATCACTAACCGGGATGATTCCTCCACCGGTAATGATCTTATAACAATTCCTAAGGGGTTTAGTGATTAAGTTATGCTTCATAAGGAAATCTACTGACATGAATGAATGAGAAGCTCCAGAGTCAAATAAAGTAATAGCTGGTATTGAATTTATAAGCACGGAACCTGTGATCACGTCTGCTGTGGCCTCAGCTTCTTCCAGAGTCATTGCATAAGCACGGCCTTGCTGCGGTGCACCCCTCTGTTGCTGCTGGTGCTGAGCAAAGCGTTGTTGCTGTGTTGGAAGCGGGGGTCCCCTCTGTTGTGCTGCTGGGGGCCTGGCCTGGACTGGAGCCTTTGGTGCAGCGGGGCGTCCTGGAGCAGCAGGACAGTCCCTCAATTGATGTGCTGGGGAGCCACAATAGAGACAGGCACCTAGCCTCTTTCTACAGTCTTGCCAAGTATGGCCTGGTTTTTGGCAATAGTTGCAAGGGGGAGCTCGCTGGTTCTGACCCTGAGCCTGGTGTTGGGGTGCTGGAGCTCGAGGGAGAGGACGCTGAGTTTGCTGCGGGGCCCTCTGCTGTTGTTGTTGTTGAAAAGGGCGTTTGTTGGGTCCCGCATTCCCGGTATCTCTTTCTCGTTTCAGTTTGTGCCCCATATCTCTCTCGACGCCTTGAGCCACGCTCAAGATCTCCTCATAGGTGCGAGCTCGGCTGGTGGTGACAGCAAGGCGGATATCCGGAGATAGCCCCTTCTTGAATCTATGGGCTCTGTCCTCCGGGGTACGAACCATGTACTCCGCAAAGTGGCTTAACCTGCTAAATTCAGCAGTATATTCATCAACAGTCATGTTACCTTGTTCCAGTCTCTCGAATTGGCTTTCGAGAGCTTCCCGAGCCACTTCGGGGTAGAATTTCTCCTTGAATAGCCTCTTGAAGTCCTCCCAGGTGATGTCGGGAGCAGATAGTTGGGGTTCATCTCTGAACCAGGTTCGAGCAATGTCGAACAGTTGCAGGCTTGCGGACTCCACTTTGAGATCATCGGGAACCCGAGCAGTCTTCAGGAGTCTCTCGACGTTCTCTATCCACTCATCGGCGTAGAGAATGCCCTCAGTTCCGTAAAATTCCAGGGGTCTCAGATTCTTGAAGTCTTTGGCACTCCCTGGCCTCTTGAGTGACGACTCCTGGGGCTTAAGAGCTTCGGAGAGGCTGGTCCGCAGAAGTCTCGTCTGTTCTTTCTGGGATTCCACCAATCCCTGGAATACTCCTAGCAGTTGTGCCCCATCTAGGGTAACTGCCGGGACAGATGGAGGCGGCGGGAGTGCAAGAGTCTCGGGCACATTCTGCTCAGCTGGTTCTGATGTGCCTCCTACTGTGTTCCTGGTCTGGACCATTCTGAAAGATTAAGGGATAGGAAGATCAGAATAGAAATACTTGAAAATCAAAGGCGATAGGAAAAATTGAGCAGCAATGATATCAAGAATTAAAATAAGGACGCTATACTGTGAATGAGCTTTTCCTAGAATCCTCAATTTTATTCCATACCCTGTCCTAGGGTATTACCCTATTTTAGGATAGGACCTGCATGGGCCACCATAAAAAATGTGTCACGACCCACACCCGGAAGTTCGGACACGAGTACGTGGGTACGTCCAGCCTACGCCGCAGAGTCGGCGGTAGTACGCTGTCTAGGTCAATCCATCTAAACTAGTCTAACTCATTCACAATTAACATAGGCAAGATAATAATGAGAAATGAAACTTAAGATTGCAACTGAAAATAAATGTGACAACAGATTCAAATGTTTAATACAGGAATTTCAAATGAAATCGGGGACAAACCCGATTAAATAAGATAAGAAACAGAATAAAAGGTAGCTACTACTAGCTATTCTGCAGCAGGGGTCTCCTGAGTGGGTTCTGGCTCCTCATAGGTATCATCTGTACCCTCATAAGGACCATAATAGGTAGGGGCAAGATCCTCATCATCGCCTAAATCAACAGATCCAGTCAGGAAAGGAGCAAAGTACACAGTGCACAACAATGTTAAACTAAATATTTATGACAATTAAACATTGAATATCATGTTAAGGAAATTGCATAAAGGAAAGTTAATATCTCAGAGTCAAAACTATAAACTGGTATATGAGAAAACATAAGTAAACGAGCAGGAAAAGAAACTACACAGTCAGCAAGAATATAACATGACCAGAAGTTATCTGTATGAAACTTGTGTTTGTTTTTAGAATACTTAGTTGGCATGTAGGGGTTTATAAGGCTAATCCGGCCGTCATGGACGGCTATTAGTCACGAATAATCGAGATCCGGCTGATGGACAGTCGTGTACCAACAGCTATTATTCACGGCAAGGGGAAAGGGTAAACTATATGCCTTTCAGTATTCTCCCACCCGTCATGAAAAACAAGACATGAATTCCAATATTCAAGACATGAAATATAGTATTCTAACACTACATATAATCAGCAAGAGCACTAGTAGAGCAGGGAATTTAATTATCACAATATAAAGATTAACTTGAAGTGCAGGTACTTGCCTGTTGTTTAGATCTGTTTAATTTGGTTCTTGGGAGAAATTTCCACAGATGAGTCCAAAAGCTGAAACAGACATTACCATCATTCTCAGAAGATGTCAAATAGCTAGAAACGCCTGTCCTTGGGTCCAATTTGGAGACAAGGGCAAAATGGCAGTTTCGGGCCAAAACGGGGTCCGCCGGGGGGCCCGCTTTGCACCGAAAAACGTGTCCGGGTCAAAGGTCTCCAAATTCACCAAACTTAGTGTCAACAGGTTAGGAACGCTGATACGAACCCAACGGAACTTCCAGATTTGGATTCCGATGAGCCGAACACAAAATCGCCCGTCGAGCGGGGCCTGTGGGGCCCACGACACGCGATTTGGTCAACGTTCTCAGAATCGAACCAAACTTGACCCACAAGACCAGCGTATCGCTATGAGTCCGATGGCGCAAGTTTCGTCTGGATCCGACGTGTGTGCACGAAATTAGGGTGAATTGCACAAAAGCCGGATACGGGGCGATGTCCGCGGATACGCGTTGATTCCGGTGTGCACGCACACCCGAATCAGCTTCAGCAAAATCTCACACGTCCGTATCGACGGTGCGTACGTATCTGCGAAGACCGCACGCGACCAAGTCATCCCGTTTGGCGGAACATACTCGGTTCCGGGGTGAAACAGGTTCTGGTTTTTCCTGTTTTTGGATCGCGGTGTGCGATCGCCACAGGACGCGATGCCCCGAACAGTTTGTCCGGGTACCGAGAGGGTTACACAGGCTTCACAACGCAATTTGCGGAAATGAAAACGGAGCTACGAGCGAAAAGATATGAGTACCTGAACAGGGCTCGAAACCGGGGCTGAAATCGTGTCCGTATCGTGTCCGACACGACACAGGCTGTGTCCGACACGGAGAATTAGGGTTTCTGAGCTTGGACACGTCGGAGCTCCGCCGGCTGCGCTGGACGAGGGCGGACGGCTCGGGGACGGCCGGCGCGAGGCGGGGCGAACTCGGCGGAGGCGGCGGCGTCTCAGGCTGACGGCGGCGGCGCCGGAGCGAGCTCGAGCGGCTGCTGCTGCGGCTGGCTCTAGGCCGAGCGGGGAGGAGAAGAGGGGGAGGCGACTGCGGTGAGCGGCGGAGGGGAGGAGATGGTCGGGCGGCGGTGCGAGGCGCTGGAGGAGGGCGACGCTAGGGTTCAGGCGGGGGTTGTTGGCGGGGTACGGCGGAGGGGGTTGGCCGGGGACGGAGGTTCTGGGGGGTTTAAATAGAGAGGAGCGAGGCGGTTGGGGCAGCCGGGACGGGCGGAGGGAGAGGGGACGTGGCCGCGGAGCGCGGCGAGCGGGGCGCGGGACGCGCGGCGCTGCGCGCGGCGGCCGGCGTGGGACGCGGGACGTGGGGGGGGGGCTGAGCGCGCGGGCGGGTCGGGCTGCGGCGGGTCGGGTTCGGCTGAACCCGACCCGACCCGAAAGGGGCTGGGCTGGGCTGGTGCTAACGGGCCGGGCCGCGGCCCAATGGGCCTGGGCGGCCCGCAGAAAATAAAATAAAATAAAATAATAAATAAATAAATAAATAAATAGATAATTAATTTAAATAATTAATAAATTAGTTTTCAGGCATTTAAAAATATGTCTGAGGCCCAGAAAAATCCAGAAAAATTACCCTAAGTCCAATTTTTCATTTTACACCCAAAAATATTATTTTCATGATATTTTAATATTATTTATTGCTAATTATAAATCATTTATTAATTGAAAATCTTGATTTTAATTACAGAAAATTCCCAGAAAATTCCAGAAAATTGGGAAAAATCCAAGATTTAATAATTTGAAAATTTAGGGGGTTTACATATGAAATAACTGAAAGCATAAATAACTGAGTATGTACAGAATACTCAGGAGAAATTCTCTGGCACAACCTCGTTCTCTGGTGCCAGTACTGCTTCAGCGCCAGTTCCTGTCCCGTATATCTCGGGGTAATCTTCCTCTGCTGTACCTGGGGACATAATCCGGATCCAGGTCCTCAGGGGACATAGCAAGGTACAATAAACACTCAAGCCAAATAAAATACAATATATAAAAATAGATCCTCAGGGCAAGCTATGTAACCAGCTATGTGAAATGCAAATGAGAGCATCACTAGTACTCAGGCTGAAACCACTACAAGCTCTGTGTCAGGAAGCCGGTAGCAGTAATATCTCTAAGGGCCAAATACATGTGCCAAAGCTCTGGTACAGTGACTAAGGCACTCTCTAGTAACATAATATATATATAATCAACCAGTAGCCTGTGTATCTCTCCCCGCCCAATATAACATCACGTCTCATGTCCATAACACGCAAGATCATGACCTCTAGTTAGTACAACTTGCCATAATGATATCTATGTATATGCAAGTCTTATGTTACGAATCATGTAAGCCTATACAGAATCACCATGAATACTCAGGAAAGATTCTGTCACATGAATAGTGTCAAGTGTCCTATGGTATGACGTACTTGGTAAAACAAGCACAAAAATATATAGGATCGTGGTATCAACTCTCTAAGTGACGTTACACGACTCCGCGTTCGGCGTCGACACTCGAATCTTGTTCGGACGCTAAGCAACTTCTCACGGTCCTAGGTTAAACAAGTACAACACAGAAGTATATAGAAATAATACAAGCAAATAATAGCACAGGATCTTCTGCAAGTTGGCAAGGTACACTTGCCTGTGTTCTAAGCTCCGTCAGTTGCTCCGATAAAAGTAAAATCTTCAAGTACGCCTCCGGATGCTGAAACAAACATTACTATCATTCTCAGAATATGTGAAATAGCTAGGATTGACTACCCATAAGTTCAATTTGGACACAGGGACAGAATTGACAGTTTTTGGTCAAAGCGGGGTCCACATGTGGCCCACTTCGCACCAAAAAATATGCCAGAGATAAAGTTCTCCAAATTCGTCAAACTTAGTGTATACGAGTTCAGAATGATGATACAACCCAACGGAACATCCAGAACTGGATTCTGATGAGCCGGTCACGAAATCGCCCGTCAAGTGGAGCCCCACGAAAATGGGGTTTCATCAACGTTCTCAGAATCGAATCAAACTTGGGTCGCAGGACCAGCGTAACGCTATAAATTCGATGGAGAAATTTTTGTTGCGAAATAACAAGCACACACAAAATTATGATGAGTGTAAGAACATGCCGATACGGGGCTTTTCGACGGATACGCGTTGATTCATATCCAAATCAACTTCCACAAAATTTCACATGTCCGTGTTGATGATATGCGATTTTTGATGCAATTTGCACATGACAAAGTCCCCTCGTTTAGCGGGACACACCCTATTTCGAAAATTTTCAGGTTTAGAAAACTAAGATTTTGGTCAACTTCAACCACGAATAAAATACAACATACAACAAATTAAAATAAACTAATTAAAGAGATTAAATCCTGGTTAAGTTATCTAAATTACTGTTCAAGTGAAATTTAAAAATATTAACTAGGTTGGAGGAAAAACGGCCATGAATATGGGTGTTTGGGACAGTTTTCTGAACTATAAATTGGGTCATTTTTTCCTATTTTGCGTCACAATTTACGACCTAGACAGGACACGATACCCTGAACTAGTTATACAGGGTTTGAGAGGGTCATGTGGTATTCGCATAGGATTAGACAGATCGACATTTGGATAACTGTGCACAGAGATACGAGAGTGGGAAGAAGGGTATCTTGTTGCTCGAATTCAGGCGGCTGTGCGGTGGCTACTTCGCGGCAGTGGTTGCGCGGTGGTCCGGCGTCATCGTCGGCGGTGGCTTATCAAAAATGGAAGAGGGTTTGATGGTGGATGAGGGGGTGGGTCTGGATGTTTATATAGGGGTCGGAGTGGGCTGTTATGGGGAGGTGAAAGGGGGGGCCGGCCGGTCGGTTTCGGAAGAGGAAGGGGATCGATTCTGGGAAGTATTGAAGTTTAAGGGGTTGTGGGTTGGGTCGGGTCGCGGGTTGTGGGTTCGGGTAGGATCCAGATCCGTTTAGTCTGGGTTGGTTTAGTCTAGTTCGGTTTGGTTCAATTTGTTTTGGTTTGGGTTGGTTTAAGTTGGGTTGGTTTAATTAAAACTAATATAATTAGCTATTTAAAAATAGTTTTTGAGCCCAATAAATTTCAGAAAAATTACACAATATCTTATTATTAATTATACACTAAAAAGATATAATTTTCATAATTTTTCATAAATAATTTAATACATAAAAATATAAATTCATGAAGAACATTTATTATAATTAATTAAAAATTACAAAAAAAATCTCTAAAACTCAAAAATTCATAATTAAAATTCTAAAAAATCTGGGTGTTTACAATACCGACGATATACTTTAGTATAGTGACGGTATACCAATTTGTTGGAATCCAGACTTGCTATATTTTTTTCTATCTCTTGACCGGTATACCGGCGATGTACTGGACTGTACCGACAATATACCGATCGTGCTCTTTCTCTAGGAATTCTTAATTTTTTATGATTTTATTTTGATTCTTCTGGCTTTTGCTTGGACACAAGATGACTTGACCTGACTAGACATAAACTTACATGGCTTCAGATGACTTGACTTGACTTAGCTTTACTCGGTTTCATCCGACTTTGTCCGACTACACATGATGACATGATTGACTGGACTTGACTTGGCATGACTTTACATGGCTTCATCGGACATGGCTTGACTTGGTTTCACTTGTCTTCACCTAGATGGACTTGGCTTCACATGGTTGTCCATGGCTTTACCTAGCTTTACATGGCTTTACCTAGCTTCACATGGTTATACCTGGCTTCACATGGTTTTATCTGGCTTCACTTGGTTTTGCATGGCTTGGTTGTTGTCGTGGCTTACATGAGTCCGTTTGTTCAATGTATATTAAAAGTTGTTTATATTACTATTAGAACTTGTTTTGTAGCATAATGTCTAGGATGGATTCTGCGGAATGTCATACCCAGATTCATACAAGAAAAATGTAGGGGTTATTAACTAGAGATTCACTTAGTACATAGCTAGAGATTTTTCTAGATTGCATGCAGTCCCGGTTATTCATATGGTTATCTTGTGGAGTATCCAGTGGCGTATCTTGTGGAGTATCTTGAGGAGTATCCGTGGCTGGTTTGTGCGTATGGATATCCTGGACGGACTGCAGTGTCATGCGATCAGAAGGAACCCTAGTATCACGTTGCATTATAATTGTTAGTAATTAGGATTGTGATAACCCTAGTTAGTTAAAGTATCAAGCCATACTTATATGATTTGTCGTGATTGATAGATGATGGTTAGTCTAGTCTTTACATGATCACACATTTATTTTCTGCACTTGTTATTCTATTTTTCTTATCAGTTCAGGATATGTCTCATTGCAGGTTTACAGTATTTCTTTTATTATCCTGAGATCATTATATTCAGTCTTTACTTTCAGTAGTTGTATTGCTTGAATTGTTGGTTTAAATTTCTAGATTGACTTCCTTTGTAGTACTTGCTATTTGGGGTCTGACCCCACTGGTTTTACATAGCCAGATTCAGTAGCAGCACCGGAGGATCTTTTGTACTTTCTTGAGGATGGTGACCACCAGGAGCACCAGACCACTTGAGTGGATTTTCTTATTTTTCCACTCTGATGTACATTCTACTTTGTTGGCATTTATCCACCGAGCACGTGTTTAGCTCGTGTTTTGGTTTGATCAGTTAGCCTACGGGCAATAACATGATTGACATATCCTAGGGTCGATCATGTATGACTTAGATTCTGGCTAATTTATTCATTTTATGTTCACTAGCTTCTTGATCATCTGTATATTATAGTTTGTGACGCTTTACTATTATATTTCAGCTGATCTTACATCTTGTTATTATTCTTGTTATTCTTATGATTGAGACACTAGGGTTTGTTGGACCTAGGCTTGACTGCTGGTTTGTAGTAGTGACCCCCCATGTCTTACCGCTTCACCGTAAATACGGAGTACTGGTGTGCTCTAAGTATACGTAGCTGGCCTTGTCAGTCCCGCTCTCCAGTATTCTAGGGTTGGGACGTGACACAAACCTTGTCCTAGTCCATAACACTAACTATCAACCCTATGATACAATAATGATATGATACTGGATCAATATGATATGATATGATAAAGATACGATACAATAATAATCCAATACAACACCTGGATCGATACGATATAGTGACGGTATTGATATGATAACAATAACTAAATCGATGCGATAATCATAACCGGATCAATATAGTACAGTACTGGATTAATACAATACGTTTCGATATGGTAACATACAACCATACAATATAATACAATACAATACCTATTATATATATACACGATAATTGAACCAAATTTTTTTGGTACAGATCTGACCGGGGTTCAACCAAGTTTCTGACCGGTTTGTGTAAACTGTATGCTTAGATTTAAAAATATAAAGGAAAAAGCCAATGCAATTCTCCCAATATACACACACATAGCCATAGTACAAACCCCAGGCATTGGAGCCATTCTATTCCATCTCCACGTTCCAAACCGGTTGAACCCTGCCATGGTCGACTGCACATCCAATCCCATTGCCGACCCATTTCTCCTCTGCAACACGTATTCTGTCAAAGTCACCACCAGCTTACACCACCACCACTATTAACCTTACTAGTCTTCACCCCACATGCAAGTAAACGATGTAGCAACCCCTTGACAGTAATCGCTTGTATAAAATTGACGGTCCAAAAAAAAAAAAAAAAAAGAACTGATTCGAACCGTTCATCGGCTAAACTCCGGTTCTCTAAAAAAACATCCGGTTCTTCAAAAAATAGCGTTTCAAGTTAGACCGGACCGACATTTTGGCAAAATTTGGCCGGTCTGGTTACTACGACATTGGTGTTAACAATTTTTTATGTTATCAATCACATAGACTATAACAAATACAATATAACGAAAAAAAAAATTATATTTTTGGTCACTGAATATTTGTCCGACCAAAATTTTAGTCAATCAAAAGTATTTTTCAAAATTTTAATCACTTAATGTTGTACCGTCCAAAAAACTGGTCACTCTGTTAAACTGTTGTTTGTTCTATTAATGGTTTTTGTCGTTAATTATGACGTAGCACATCCACCTGGACTATTTTTTTGTTTTTTTGTTTTTTAAATTTTCAATCCTAGAAACATCATCATTTTTGTATTTGAAATAAAAAAAAACTTAGATCGATAACTATAAAAATTATCAAAAAAAATGATATAATAAAATTACAAAAAATCAAAAAAAAAATTCCACAACTGTCAAAAAATTCTTCAGAATATTCCAAATGTCCCCATTCTCCTTTTGCACCAATGTAAATGTCTAAGTTGTGCAAATTCCTCCATTTTGGAGAATTTTGGAGAATTTTTTTAATTTTCTTTAATTTTCTATCATTTTTTTATAATTTTTATAGTTATCTAGGTTTTTTTTATTTTAAATAACAAAATGACATTGTTTCTAGGATTGAAAATTTGGAAAGAAAAAAAAAACCAAAAAAAAATAGTCCATGTCGATGTGCTATGTCATACTTAATGGCTAACATGGCACGTTATGTCAAACAAACAACAGTATAACAGAGTGACCAATTTTTTGTACGGTACAACATTAAGTGACTAAATTTAAAAAAATATCTTTGAGTAACTAAAATTTGGTCGGACAAATATTCGATGACCAACAGTTTAATTTGCCCACTATATAACTATTAAGAATGATTAAAAAAAAATGAAAACTCAGATTAAAACTCGTATTTCGAGTAAATCCAAAAATGATATGATACTATGAAATCGAGAAATCAATCTATGATATAACTAGGCTTGTGATAAAGGCACTACAAAGTACACTCACGACTAGTCTCAGTATTGGGACTAGTTCAGTTATAAATTTTTTTTACTCAGACTAGTCCAAATTTTACTAGGACTGTCCACTATCTTCACCTCTCTCCTCCTGCTCCCCCTCCCGCTCCTCCACCGCTCGTCGTCGCCCCCACCATTCACCACTGCTCCAGCACGTAGCAGCGGCTCCGCGCCTCCTCCCCCGCCTCCCGTCGCCTCCTTCCCCTCCCGCTCCTCCTCCTCGTCCCCCCTTCCGGCCTCCACGTAGCCCAGCCCTCGTGGTCACCTCGCGTAGCTCTCCCTTCCGGACTGTCAAAATTTTGACAGTCCTATCAATTTTGAAGGACTGTCAAAATTTTAACAGTCCTAAAAATTCAATATATATTTTTAGGACTGTAAAAATTTTGACAGCCCTTTCAATTTGTAGGACTGTTAAAATTTTTGACAATTCTGATTATAAAAAAAATTAATTAAAAATAAATAGCACGATAAATAATTTTTAAAAATAACAAATTTGTAATTATTAATGTTAAAAAGTTGGACTGTCCCTAGTGCCTTTATCAAGAGCTTATAACTACTATATAAGCATAGAAATTACTATGCTACATTATACCATATGCGCGCGACGAGTACGATCCAGAAAACGACACACATCTGAGTACAAACTGATCAGCCCCATAAGCATTGGGTGAAAATGTCCCAACATCTATGGGATTTTCTACATGCATTGGGTAGCTTCCAGAGTTCCCTGTCCTTGGAAGTCAAACAAGTAATCACTTCATCACACGTGTCGCCCCATAAGCATAGGGCCGGTGGTGGCAGCTCATAGTTTGGGTCTCTTTTTCTCTCTGGTTCGATCACAGACCAAAATCCACTTCATCCTCTTTAGATGTCCTACACATTATTATTTAGATTTTACAAAAAGTTTATCAACTTGTTATATATATATTTTACATGCTATACTAGTAAATCAAATATTAATTTAGTCTTTATTCGTAGTAAACACCAACTTGTAATTCTTATTATATTTATAAAATAATTTTAAAATAAATTATTTTATTCTGATTTAGACTTAATTTTATATATTTTTTCAGATTATAAATTATTTGTTTAGAATTAAAATTGATAAAAATTCATAAGGATAATAATATTGAACATGTGTAAACACTAGATTAGTGTAACTAGTTTGTAATTTTATAATTAGAAGACCTAATTCTCATGTTAAGAAAGTAATTATATAATATATTTTGATTAATTTTAGAAATTTATTATAAGATTTTGAGGATGAAATGCATAAGAACTAGTCCACTGGTATACCGATTCCAGGCCTACTCAAGCGGTTTGGTCTGGTCCAAGGTCCGGTTCATCTGACAGCCGGCCCATTAGGGATCAAGAGTATTATGGTAAGTGTGTCAATGTGGGTTGTATATGACGAGCTCTAATGAAGAAACTAGAAGTTTTCCTCCACCTCCAAAACAACTTTATCCCCAAAATATTTTTATCTCTTCTTCCTCCATTTTCAAGTGGAAGATTAATTTTTGCAGGGTGAACCAATGAGCATCTTCGTTAGTAGGAGATCTTTAGAATGAATCCGGTTCAAGTACACTTGTTATTTCTCTCTCCTCTTTTTCTCCATATTCGTGAAATTTATTGCCGGGTGAACCAATGAGCTTTTTAATTCGTAGTATATTTTACGACTGTGATTTAAATGTTAGTAAAAAAAAAAAAAATAGTTAAAATACACTCGGCTGTGTTTGATTGGGATTTTTTTTTATGAAAAATATTTTTATCACAAATTTGCTGTCAATTGTAGTGTTTGATAGCTTATATTTTTCATGAAATTATTTTTCAAAAATATATCATTTTCTATTTTTTTTTTCCAAAATGGTAGAAAATGTAACTTGTCTAACCCATAGAAAAATATCATTTTCCATAAAAAATGATGTTTTTCGTAGAAAATAATGACAATAAAAAATCAAACTAAATTTTCCATGAGAATATTTTTTAAAATTCCATAAAATTTCATTCCTAGAAAAATAATTTTATGGAACTAATTTATTTTTCAGATATTTTTTTTTTACCCTAAAGGTATAATTTTTAATTGTTTCTGCTGAGCATCTTGTGATATCATGCCCCATGTATGGATTGCATTAAGGAATCACCTCTGTTTTCTTAAGATTAACATAATGTTTAATAATCAGTCCAAAGAAATGCCAAATCCAAAGCAGACATCTGACCGGCATGCTATTTGCTGCCCGGAAATGATATCCGGGTCAGTCCAAAGGAGTCGGCGGTACGATCAGATGCCACCACCAATTAAAAACACTGAGAAATCACGAGCCACGACGACCGCCACCGGTGAGATCACCGGACCAATGAAAGCTCCGAGTTATTGATACCGATTCACGCCACGATCACTTGGCATGCTTCTTTTTGTTGTCTACGTTCATGCCTCTCTCGTTATGGGAATGCTTTTTGAATATTAATTCAAAAGTATCATTATGTGGTGCCTGCCTAGACTTGTCATGTTTGATCACGTTACTTCGTATATGTTTGTTATATTATGTGGCCATAAGGATCTAGCTAATTGGCTTTTTAAATTGGTATATGATTAGCATGGAGAGAAAGAGTATCGAAATGCTAACCTAATTAGCAAACTTGGAGGGATCGGTTGGCAGTACAGAAGCAAGAATTTAAAAAGGAGGATGTAATAAAATTACATATTAAAAACTTATATATATATATATATATATATATATATATATATATATATATATATGTAGAAAAATTTTGTTCAGAACAACGAAAATACTAAAAATTTCATTCTGAGCATACAATTTAAAAAAAATTCAACAACAGTATCATAACGTCCTTTTGAAGGACGTTTTACGCTTTTCCGTCCGCTCCATTAGGGAAAAAAAAACCTCTGTTAAAAAAAATAAAAGAATAAAAAACGTCCTTTGGAAGGACATTTTTTTAAAAGAAAAAACGCCATTCCAAAGAGCGTTTTTCATTTTTTTTTTCATTTTCTCTCTCCTCTCTCTCTCTCTTCTCTCTTCTCCTCTCTCTCTCTCTCTCTCTCTCACTCAATCACTCTTCTCTCTCACTCTTTCTCTCACTCACCCGCTCTCTCTCTCTCTCTCTTCTCTCTCTCACTCACTCACTCACTCTCTCTCTCTCTTCTCTCACTCACTCACTCTCTCTCCTCTTCTTTCCCGACTGCAACCACTTAGACCTCCTCCTCCGTGCCGCGGGCTGCGTCGAGGCCAACGATCCCGTGACCGCCCACATGATATTGGCGCGGCTCAATCACGTCTTCCCTCCCTCGACCTCGTCCACGTCCACCCCCCCCCCCTCCGAGCCGCGCTCCACTTCCGAGACACCCTCCTTTCCCTCCTCCCCATCCCCAACCCCCCTTCCGCCTCCCCTCCCCTCCCCCTTCCCCTCTCGAGACCGTCCACTGCATTACCGCGCAGAAGTCCTTCTCCGACCTCTCCCCGATCCTCCAGTTCACCACCTTCACCGCCAACCAGACCCTACTCGAGTCCTTACTCCTGCTCGACCACACTAGCAGCACTACTACCTCCTCCCCGCCACCCACCTCCATCTACGTCATCGACTTCGAACTCGGCCTCGGCGGCCAGTGGTCCTCCTTCGCGCAGGAGATCCACGCCCGCAGCCGATCCCTCTGCACCACCCCTCCCGCCGTCGTCCCCGAGGAGACCGTCGAGACGGGAAAGAAGAGGAGAGAGAGTGAGAGAGAGAGAGAGAGAGAGAAGAGAGTGAGTGAGATAAGAGAGAGAGTGAGTGAGAGAGAGAAGAGAGAGAGAGCGGGTGAGTGAGAGAAAAGAGTGATTGAGAGAGAGAGAGAGAGAGAGAGGAGGAGAGAGAAGAGAGAAAGTACGAGTGAGAGAGAGAGAGGAGAGAGAACGAAAAAAAATAAAAATGGAAAACGTCCTTCCAAAGGACGTTTTTTATTTTTATTTTTATTTATTTTTATTTTTTTAGCGGAGGTTTTTTTTTTCTAACGGAGCAGACGGAAAAGCGTAAAACACCCTTTCAAATTTCGTTATGATACTGTTGTTGAATTTTTTTTAAAATTGTATGCTCTGGGTGAAATTTTTAGTATTTTCGTTGCTCTGAACGAAATTTTCCGATATATATATATATATATATATATATATATATATATATATATATATATATATATATTCTATCCGAAATCCCTCCAACGCTCTTTACCCCAAACCCCCATATATATATATATATATATATATATATATATATATATATTCTATCCGAAATCCCTCCAACGCTCTTTACCCCAAACCCCCATATATATATATATATATATATATATATATATATATATATATTGTATCCGAAATCCCTCCAACACTCTTTACCCGAAACCCCCCTACCCAAGGCTCGAACCCAGCCCTCTCCTACCCATGTCATTGACCTTACCACTAGACCACTCCACTCGGACAATATATATATATATATATATATATATATATATATATATATATATACCTCCAAAGTATCCTTCCAAAATATCCCTCCTTATGTGGCAAATGATATGACAATTAATGTAGTAGCTGACATGACAAAATATAAATTAACATTAAAATTAACATAAAAATTAATATTAACATTAATATTAAAAAAATTTGGATAATTAATTTTTTGGGTTAAAATTTTTCATGTCAGCTATCACATAATGTTATTTAGCATGCCACGTCAGCCGCTACTGTAATCACCTAAAAATTTTAGAATTTTAGAAATTAATTTTTTGAATTTAATTAGCATTTTCTGTATTTTTAAACAAATAAACTAAGGTAATCTGATTTAAAATGAATTTTTTTAAATATATTAAATAATATTAAAATGTGATGAAAATTATATTTTCTAGTGTAAAATTAAAAACCGGACATGGGGTAATTTTTCGGAAATTTATTGGATCCCGGATGAATTTTTAAAGCATTAAAAACTATTGATTAATTTAACTTAATTAATTAAACTAATATAAAATAAAACTGAACCGAACCCAAAATAGAACCGGACCGGACCGGCCGGTCTGCCCGAACCGGCCCAAACACTTGACGGGTCGGATCTGGGTCAGACCCGACCCGCTAGTACCCGACCTGACCCAGGCTAACCCTAACCCCCAAATCCCAACAGACCCGACCCGTCGTTTCCACTGCCGGCGGCCGTTTCTGCCACCGTGGCCGCCGGCAGACCCCCCGGTTCACCTCCCCTGGAACCCCCGACTGCTCCCCTTCGACTTCCGGCCAACCTTCGGCCGTCTCTCTCCCTTAAAACCCCTATAAAAACCTAGCCCTCCGCCGAAAAAACCCCTTCCAACCCTTCTTCTCCGGCGAGCTCGGTAATTCTGGCCACCTCCCTCCAGCATCCAACCACCCGGTGCCACTGCTCAGCCCTCCGGAACCTTCCGCCGCACCTCCAGCAGACCTCCGCCCTTCCCAGTCCGGCCATCCCCGACCCCCAACCCAGCTCCACAGACGCTGTCGAGCTTCGACGAACCCGAGCCCCACTTCCCTCCGCCCACAGCGCCAGATCCGGCCGCTCAGACCCGTCGCCGACCACTCCAGTACCGGCGCCGCCTCCACCCGCACCCCAGACCGACTCCGGCGAACTCAGACACGACCCAGAATTCGAGTACAAGCCAGGACACGGCTTGGACACAGTGTCCAGGACACAGAGACTCGACTCGGACACGTGAATCGGACTTTTTGAGCCCTGTTCAAGTACTCGTAACTTTCTCCTCGCAGCCCCGATTTCTATTCTGTCAATTGTATCGCGTAGCCTGCAAGACCCCCTCGGTGTCCGTGCAAACCGCTCGGTGCATCGCGACCTGTGGTGATCGCGAACCACGTTCCAAAAATAGGAAAACCAACGCCCTGTTTTACCCCGGAACTGAGTACGTCCCGCCAAACGGGACGATTTGGTGACGTGCGGTCTTCACCGATACGTGCGCGTCATTGATACGAACGTGTGGGATTTCGCAGAAGCTGATTCAGATGTGCGTGCACACCGGAATCAGTGCGTATCCGCGGACACCGCCCCGTATCTGACTTTTCTGTTTGTCACTGTAACTTAGTGTACACACGTCGGATCGAGACAAAACTTACGCCATCGGACTCGTATCAATACGCTGGTCCTGTGAGCCAAGTTTGGTTCGATTCTGAGAACGTTGACAAAATCGCGTATCGTGGGCCCCACAGGCTCCACTTGACGGGCAATTTTGAGAACGGCTCATCAGAATCCAATTCTGGAAGTTCCGTTGGGTTCGTATCATCGTTTCTAACTTGTTGACACTAAGTTGGACGATTTTGGAGACCTTTGACCCTGACCCGGTTTTCGGTGCAAAGCGGCCCACATATGGACCTCGCTTTGTTCAGGAAATATCATTTTTGCCCTTGTGTCCAAACTGGACTTAAGGACAGGCATTTTTAGCTATATCCTATTTTCTGAGACTGTTGGTAATGTTCATTTCAGCTTTTGGAGGAGTATTTACGGAACCCACGGATACAGGGACCGCTACTGGTATTCCAACCCCAGGCAAGTGTACCTTGCCAAATTGTGTAGTATTAATGTTTATTTCCTTGCTTATTTACATTATTGATCATACTTAAACCTAGGACCGTATGACCTACTTAGCGTCCGATTAATAGTCGGGTGCCAACCTCGTACGCGGAGTTGTGTACGTCATTTAGAGATGGACATTCGAGACCCTTTACATTCTTGTACTTGTTGTATCAAGTACATTATAACCTAGGACACTTGACACCATACATATGATAGAATCTTTCTGAGATATTCAAAGTGATTCTGTATAGGATACAGGATGGACATAGACATTATATTCTTAGAGATTATGACTTGTTGCATTAGCTATGATCTCACGTGACATGGACATGAGACGTTATGGACATGAGACGTGTGGTTACATTGGGTGGGGAGAAACACAGGCTACAGGCTGTTATATATATATATACTACTATTGTGAGGTTGTAGACTCTCGAGCAGAGCTAGACCCATTACTTGTTATTACTGCTACCGGCTCCCCGACACATAGCTTGTAGCAGTCTCAGCCTGAGTACTAGTGATGCTCTCAGTTGCATTTTCACATAGATGGTTATGTAGTTACCCTGCTTATTTTATTTACTATTTTACTGCATTTTATTGGCTTGTATTATCTGTACCTTGCTATGTCCCCTGAGGAACTGGATCCGGATGATTTCCCCAGGTTTAGCAGAAGAATATTATCCCGAGGTTTACGGGACAGGAGCTGAAGCTGTACCAGAAGCTGTTGCTGAAGCTGAACCGAACTTAGAAGCAGAGGTGATGGTTGAAGACTTTTCTTGAGTTTATGTTATTTGTACTCATCAGATACTTTATTTTGGACTCCTTTGTTCTGGTCTGATGAACCTGTGTTTTAGACTTTTATCTGGTTGTTCCCCGAAATACTTTGCTGAGACTGGACATTGATGTATTTTCCTTATTTGCTGTTGTTCTTATTATTTTGTCTGTGGATGAGATTAGTTTTGACTTGTTGTTGTAGACCTATATTACAGCTTAAGTATGCCCCGATGGATCCATTAAATTGGGTTGTCTATCAGAGCGTACTGCTGGCCCTTGCCACGTGTCTAGTCCCTTGGTATTTTGGGACTGGGGCGTGACATGTTTTTGTGGTGGCCCATACAGGTCTACGACAAAATTGTTTGGTTTCAACTTAGGGACCGAACAAGTCTGTAAAATGATATGATAGAATCTCATCCATTGGTTGAATCATTTTTGATCTCTATATCGAATTCGAATTAAGTACTTGATTTGCATCCTGCTTTGAATCTACTGAACGTTCTCATAAAGTTTATTTTGGATGCAGAGAAAAATGGATCCAAGAATTGGAGATGAAATTCCTTTGAGTACACCACAAGACGCTGTGGTTACCTATGTAGATGGAGTTACACTAGAGAACAGAGGGCAATCCTCTCAAAGTGGTCAAGCTGAACAGCATAACTCAAGGTTCAGGCGCGACGACATCCCACCTCCGCCACAGTTCACTCCATAGATGCCTGTCTTTCCACCAGGGCAAGCAATGGACGGACAGCAGATGTTCCAGATGTTTTACGCCATGATGCAAGCCCAACAGCAAGTTCAACAGGAGGCGCAGCGTCAGGAGGCAGAGTACCTGAGAACCAGCCTAGTAAATGCATTGGAGCAGGCAAACCCGCAAGCTAGGCGACCAGCGACGGGATCTATCACTGATTTCCGTCAACTCAAGCCCCATACCTTTTCGGGCAAGGAAGGACCAACTGAAGTGCACGAGTGGCTCACAAACACACAACATCAGTTGGAAGCAGCTGAACTTCCGCGGGAGAGATGGACGACTGCTGTCCGGATGCAACTGACAGACAATGCGCACCATTGGTGGCTAGCCGAAGAGAGGAGGCTCGGACATGACCGAGTCACTTGGGAGGAGTTCTCCAGCCTCTTCCAAGAGATGTATATCCCAGCTGTTGCTAGGTCAGAACTCCGAGACAAGTTCAACCGCCTCATCTAAGGCAATATGACGGTGAAGGAGTACAATACCGAATTCATTCGCCTGAGTCGTTTCGTCCCTTCTCTAATTTCTACCGAAGAAGAGAAGGCGGAGAAGTTCTTTGACGGACTCAGGTTCGAGCTTCAGAGGTTGATCGGATCTGTTGCACCTACATCGTACACCGACGTCCTTGCCGCAGCACGACGCATGGAGTGCGTCACAAGGAGGGAGTCAAGTTTGAAGCGGCCATTTACCTCAGTACCATCCAAGGCATCACAGGGGGATTCTGCAAAGCGACTCTAGAAGAATCTACTACAGAGAGCAGCACCAAGAACCCTACCTACTTGTCATTTCTGCGGCAAGTTAGGTCACATTGAAAAGGAGTGTAACGCAAATTGGGACTATGCCTGGTTTGTGGATCCAACCAGCATCTATCCAGGGACTGCTCTGAACGCAGAGAGGGAGCACCAAGACTAGCTTTGCCTGCACCAATGCCAGATTATCCAGCAGTGGGAGCGTAGCAGACGGGAGTTGAAGGAGTCAGACCACCAGCTCCAGGAGGATATCAACAGAGACCACCATTGCCACCACAGGCGACACTATTCTAGCAGGCTCGTCAGCAGAGGGGTCCAGCTCAGGGACGAGGTCAGGCATTTGCATTGGCTGTTCAGGAATAAGCTACTGCTGGAGAGGTTATAGCAGGTACTATTTTAGTAGCTTCATTACCTGCTGTAGCTTTATTTGATTCTGGAGCATCGCATTCATTCATAGCTGCTAGCTTCATAGCCACACATAGAGTAGCTACTGCACCCCTTCCGAAGACTAAGAGAATTCTTACGGGAGGTGGAATTATACCGGTTAGTGATATCTGTAGATCATGTTCGGTAGTAGTCTGTGGAAGAGAGATGCGAGCCCAATTTCTGATCTTTTCTATGCCTGACTATGATGTTGTACTTGGTATGGACTGGTTAAGTCAGTATCATGCGACTCTTGATTGTCGGCTTGGAAATGTTATATTTAGACCACTTGGACATTCAGAGTTTGAGTTTCTTCGGGGAGCTGTAGAGCAAGGTGTTCAGCCAACTCTTAGGGTATTATCTGTAGAAGGAGAGTCAGGTTACCCAAGAGTCATATCAGAGTTTGTGGATGTATTTTCTGATGATCTTCCAGGTTTACCACCTGATCGGGAAATAGAATTCACAATAGACTTAACTACAGGAGCAGAGCCTATCACTTCATCGGTATATCGGCTAGCACCTAAGGAGTTAGTGGAGTTGAAGAATCAAGTTGATGATCTTCTGGAGAAAGGTTTCATCCGGCCCAGTGTTTCACCTTGGGGAGCACCCATACTTTTTGTACCGAAGAAGGATGGAACAGTTCGCCTGTGTATAGATTACAGGGCGTTAAATGCTGTGACCATTAAGAACCGGTATTCCTTGCCACGCATTGATGACTTATTCGATCAGTTGAGTGGAGCTAGGGTATTCTCGAAGATTGACCTTAGATCCGGTTATCACCAGATTAGAGTGAGGAAGGAAGATATACCGAAGACAGCCTTCAGGACCAAGTATGGACACTATGAGTTCTTAGTAATGCCGTTTGGTTTAACCAACGCGCCTGCTGTGTTCATGAGCTTGATGAACCGAGTTTTCCATCAGTACTTGGATAAATTTGTGGTTGTATTTATTGATGATATTCTGGTATATTCCAAAAGCCACGAAGAGCACGAGGAGCATCTCAGAATTGTGCTAGAGACGTTGAGGCAGGAGAAGCTATATGCTAAGCTCAGTAAATATGAGTTTTATATGGATAAGGTGCCTTTGTCACGCCCCAGTCCCAAAATACCGTGGGACCGGACGCGTGGCAATGGCCAGCAGTACGCACCGATGGACAACCCAATTTAATGGATCCATCAGGGCATACTTAAGCTGTAATATAACAAGCCTACGACAATCATGGTATAACTAATCTCATCCACACCAGATATGAAATATGATCCACAGAGTAAATAAAGAAATATAAATCATCAATCAGTCTCACAAGTGCTTCGGGGAACAACCCGATAAATATCTAGTACAATGGTTCCACAGACCAGAATATGAAAGACTGAAAATAAATAAATAAATACTGAGCATGAAGCATGGAAGCTCAGGAAAAGTCTTCGACTAACACCTCGTCCTCGGATGGCGGTACAGCTCCTGGATCAACTCCTGCTCCAGTCCCGTATACCTCGGGATAGATCTCGTCCTCAAATCCTGGGGACACAATCCATATCCAGGTCCTCAGGGGACATAGCAAGGTACAGAAAATATACAAGCCAAAATATAAGCAGTGCAGCAAATAATGAGATAAATAGGGCAAGTAAGTAACCATCTAAGTGAAATGCAAGATGAGAGCATCATGAGTACTCAGGCTGAGCCACTACAAGCTCTGTGTCGGGGAGCCGGTAGTGGTAATAACAAGTAATGTGTCTAGCTCTGCTCCGAGAGTCTACGACCTCACAATAGTAGAAGATATATATAATAAAACAGCCTGTAGCATGTGTGTCTCTCCCCACCCAATGTAATCATGCATATCATGACCATAACGTCTCATGTCCATGTCAAGCGGGATCATCTCTAATGCAACAAGTCATATGTATCTATAGAAATAGTATCTCTGTCAAGTCCTGTATCCTACACAGAATCACCACGAATATCTCAGGAATATCCTGTCTCATGAACAGTGTCAAGTGTCCTGGGTCGTATGGTACTTGATAAGACAAGTACTAGAATATATAGTGTCACGAATGTCCATCTCTAGATGACAGTACCCAATACTGCGTACAGTGTTGACACCCGACTGATAATCGGACGCTAAGTACGTCACACGGTCCTAGGTTGAGCATGCACAGCAATATAAATGAAGCAAAAAAAATATGTAACAATACTGCAGAGTTTGGCAAGGTACACTTGCCTGATGTTTGAATATCCATAATCGTCCCGGTATCAGTGGATCCGGTAGGTGCTACTCCAAAAGCTGTAATAACACCACCAACAGTCTCAGAAGGTATCAAACTGCTAGAAATGCCTGTCCTTACGTCCAATTTGGACACAGGGGCAAAAAGGTCATTTTCGGGCCAAAGCGGGGTCCATATGTGGGCCACTTTGCACCGAAAAGCGTGTCAGGGTCAAAGGTCTCCAAATTCTACAAACTCAGTGTCTACAAGTCAGGAACGATAATACAAACCCAATGGAACTTCCAAAATTGGATTCCGATGAGCCGATCATAAAATTGCCCGTCAAGTGGAGCCTGTGGGGCCCACGATACGCGATTTTGTCAACGTCCTCAAATTCGGACCAACCTTGGGTCACAGGACCAACGTATTGCTACGAGTCCGATGGTGCAAGTTTCGTCTCGATCCGACGTGTGTACACAAAGTTACAGCGTGTTCCAGAAAGGTCGGATACGGGGTGTTGTCGGCGGATACGCGTTGATTCCGGGGTGCACGCACATCCGAATCGACTTCTGCGAAATCCCACACGACCGTATCAATGTCGCTCACGTTTTGGTATAAACCGCGTGCGACCAAGTCGTCCCGTTTGGCAAGGCGCACTCAGTTCCGGGGTGAAACAGTACGTTATTTTTCCTGTTTTTGGATAGCGGTGTATGATCACCACAGGACGCGATGCACCGAGCGATTTGTACGGGTACTGAGAGGGTTACACAGTCTACGCATAGCAACTGACCGAATTGAAAATGGAGTTGCGAGGTGAAAGAAATCGGTACCTGAACCGGGCTCCGTGAGTTCTGAAATTCACGTGTCCGAAAGCCAATTTGACGTCCTGGTCGTGTCCTCGCGTGTCGGGTTGCTGTGTCCAGACCTAGGGTCTGACTCGGGACAGCGGGGCGTCGCTGGAGAGGGTCGGCCTCGGGGTCGGCGAGGTTTGCTAGGCGGCGGTTCTGCACAACAGTCTGAAGTCGACGGGGAGATGTCGACTGCTGCCTGGGACGAGGGGCCCGCGCTCGATGGGGCAGGGGTCGGCGGCTGCTGACCCGCCGGAGGAGTGATCGGGGATGGTCGACGGCCTGGCTGGAGCGTCGAGGCCATGGGATCTGGGGGTTCGGCACCGACTGATCGAACGTGCGTCAAAGGCTGACGCGGGCGGGGGTTTGCTCGAGTAGAGGGAGATCGATGTGGAGATGATGGCTGCGGCTAGGGCTTTGGTCTGGCACGAACGCCAAAGAGAAGCATTTATACCGCTACAGTACTCCCGGCGACCTAGGGCTTCCTGCGGGTTTGGGGCGGTTGGCTCGGGAGACCCGATCCAATAAGCTGAGGTTGGGTTTAAAAGATCTAGTAGTCTTTAAGGCTTAAAACGCTACTCCGGAGTCCAAATAATTCTCTGAAAAATACCATATGCCCGGCTTTTCATTATACACAATCATTTATTATTTCCAGAATATTTTTACCCCAATTAGCAACACTTAAATTTCTTTAAATCAAAATCTCCTTCGTTTTAATTTCCAGAAAATACCAAAATTCGGAATAACTCATAAAAATTTTATTCTCAAAAATCAGGGTGTTTACAATCTTCCCTCCTTAAAAGGATTGCGTCCTCGCAATCAAAGAATAAGCTACCAAAGAAAGAATTATGGAAATAACAGGTTGCTTAGTTTTCAACTGCCTCTTCGAACAAGTGGGGGTAACGCTGGCGCATACTGTCTTCTCGTTCCCAAGTCGATTCGCCAGGAGAATGGTATTTCCATGCTACACGAACCAGTCTGATTGTCTGTCCCCGCAATGTCTTCTTACTGACGTCGAGGATGCCAACTGGTTGTTCTTCATACCTCAAGCTCGGGCCTACTGCGATCTCTGAATGATCGACTACGTGACTTGGGTCGGTCACGTACCTTCGCAGCTGTGAGACGTGAAATACGTCATGCACTCCCTCTAAAGATGGAGGTAATGCAAGCCGATAAGCCACCTCACCAACGCGCTCTAAAATGTCAAATGGCCCGATATACCTCGTGCTCAACTTGCCTCTGCTCCCGAATCTGATAGTACCTCGAGTGGGTGAAATCCTCAAGAATACGTGCTCTCCTTCTTTGAACTCTAGGGGACGTCTGTGCGTATCTGCCCAATGCTTCTGTCTGTCTTGGGCTGCTCGTAGATGATTCTGGATCTGTTTCACCTTTTCTACTGTCTGCATTATCAATTCTGGACCCAGTATTTGACGTTCGCCAATGTCACTCCAACATATAGGCGATCTGCACTTCCTTCCGTATAAAGCTTCAAATGGTGCCATCTGGATGCTGGCCTGATAACTGTTGTTGTAGGAGAACTCCACTAAGTGTAGATGATCTTCCCGAGATCCTCCAAAGTCTAGCATACATGATCTCAACATGTCCTCCAAGATCTGAATGGTACGCTCTGATTGGCCGTCTGTCTGTGGGTGGTATGCCGTACTAAATTTGAGCCTGGTGCCCAGACTCTCTTGCATGCTTCTCCAGAAATGAGATGTAAATCTCGAATCTCGATCCGATACAATGCTAACAGGCACTCCATATAATTTGACAATTTGTCGCATATACATGTCGGCTAGTACCTCTGTGGACTGTCCAACTCTAAATGGCAAGAAGTGGGCCGATTTAGTGAGTCGATCCACAATCACCCATACTGCATCTTTTCCGCTGGGGCTCCTCGGAAATCCTGTGACAAAATCCATCGTTATATGCTCCCACTTCCATTCTGGTATCGGAAGTGGCTGTAACATACCTGCAGTCCTCTGATGTTCGGCCTTTACTTGCTGGCAGAGTAAGCATTTGGCCACAAATCTCGCAATCTCCCTTTTCATTCCGTGCCACCAGTAATACTGTCTCAAGTCTCGGTACATCTTGGTTCCTCCTGGGTGAACAAAGTATATAGAGCTATGTGCTTCCGTCATTAACTCCTGTCTCAATTCTCCATTTGGAACATACAGGCGATTTCCAAACCTCAATGTCCCGTCTTCGTGAATGCGAAGTCCTGTCTGCATGCCCGCTTCTGTCCTCTCCTTCAGTCTTCGGAACCTAGCATCGGTGGGCAATGCCTCCTTAATCTTCTCCACGAGTGATGACTTAATTTCAAGATTAGCCATCAAGCCATTCTGTCCTGGTAAGACCACCTCTATCTGAAGCTCCTATAGATCTTTCAATAGCTCAGGCTGCATCGTCAAGAAATAAGCCGTAGGCTTCCTGCTGAGCGCATCTGCAACAACATTCGCCTTTTCCGGATGATACTGCAGATCGATGTCAAAATCTACCATCAATTCAAGCCACCGTCTCTGCCTCATGTTAAGCTCCTTCTGAGTATATACATACTTCAGACTCTTGTGATCTATAAAGATGTCTACTTTCTCCCCATAAAGATAGTGCCTCCAAATCTTCAATGCAAAAATAACTGCTGCTAACTCCAGATCGTGGGTTGGGTAGTTCTTCTCGTGGACCTTCAACTGTCTCGACGCATAAGCAATAACTTTGCCATGTTGCATCAAAACACATCCCAGTCCACTGCCTGATGCATCACTGTAAACAACAAAACCTCCTGACCCTGAAGGAAGAGTCAAGACAGGTGCCGTTGTTAATCTTCTCTTCAACTCTTCGAAGGCCTTCTGGCAGTCTTTGGTCCATACAAACTCCTGGTCTTTACGTGTCAGCTTCGTCATCGGTTCTGCAATCCTCGAGAAATTTTCTACAAACCTTCGGTAATATCCTGCAAGTCCGAGAAAACTTCTCACCTCTGCAACTGATGTGGGAGTAGGCCAAGTCTCTATCGTCGCAACTTTCTCTGGATCCACTGAAAGTCCTTCTCCTGATATGATGTGTCCCAAGAAAGGCACTTTGTCCATACAGAACTCACACTTACTGAGCTTGGCGTATAACTTCTCCTGTCTCAAGGTCTCTAACACGATTCTGAGATGCTCCTCGTGTTCTTCAAGGCTCTTGGAATATATAAGAATGTCGTCAATGAACACCACCACGAATTTATCCAAGAACTGATGAAAGACTCTGTTCATTAAGCTCATAAACACTGCTGGCGCGTTGGTTAAACCAAACGGCATCACCAAGAACTCATAATGCCCATACTTCGTCATGAAAGCTGTCTTCGGGATGTCTTCCTTCCTTACTTTGATCTGATGATAGCCAGATCTAAGGTCAATCTTCGAGAATACCCTTGCACCACTCAATTGATCGAATAGATCATCAATGCATGGTAAGGGATACCTGTTCTTGATGGTCACAGCATTTAGTGCCCTATAATCAATGCACAACCGTACTGTTCCATCCTTCTTCGGCACAAATAATATGGGTGCTCCCCAAGGTGAAACACTGGGCCGAATGTAACCTTTGTCCAGAAGGTCGTCCACATGTTCCTTCAACTCCACTAACTCCTTAGGTGCTAGCCGATATACTGATGAAGTGATTGGCTCTGCTCCTGGAGTTAAGTCTATGGTGAATTCTATTTTCCGATCAGGCGGTAAACCCGGAAGATCATCGGGAAATACATCCACAAATTCTGAGATAACTCTTGGGTAACTTGTCTCCTCTTCTACCGATAATACCCTAAGAGTAGGCTGAACTCCTTGCTCTACTGTCCCTCGAAGAAACTCGAATTCTGGATGTCCAGGCGGTCTAAATATAACCCGCCCAAGTCGGCAGTCAAGAGTCGCATGGTACTGACTTAACCAGTCCATACCAAGTACGACATCATAATCCGGCATGGAAAATATCAGGAATTGAGCTCGCATTTCTCGACCACAAACTACTACAGAACATGATCTACAGACGTCACTAACCGGAATAATACCGCCTCCCGTAAGAATCCTCTTCATCTTCGGAAGGGGTGCGGTAGCTACTCTATGGGTGGCTACAAAGCTAGCTGCTATAAATGAATACGATGCTCCAGAATCAAATAATGCTACAGCTGGCAATGAAGCTACTAAGATAGTACCTGCGATTACTTCGCCTGCGGTAGCTTCCTGCTCAACAGCTAACGTGAATGCCTGGCCTCTACCCTGAGCTGGTCCTCTCTGCTGCTGCTGTTGCTGAAATAGAGCTGCCTGCGGTGCCAGTGGAGGTCTCTGCTGGTAGCCTCCTGTAGCTGGTGGTCTAACTCCTCCAGCTCCTGTCTGCTGTGCTTCTACTGCTCCTGTAGCTGGTCGTGGTGCAGGTAAAGCAAGTCTCGGTGCTCCCTCTCTTGGTTTAGTGCAGTCTCGAGAAAAGTGCTGATCTGATCCGCAAAGCAGGCATAGTCCCAACTTACGCCTGCACTCTATCTCAATGTGTCCTACCTTGCCGCAGTGGTGACAGGTAGGAAGGGATATGGCCCTATGTGCTGCTCTCTCTGGTATACTTCTCTGGAATCGTTTTGTAGAATCTCCTGGTGCTGTCTTGGTTGGTGCGGATGTGTTTGGCCTCTTCAGATTCAATTCCCTTCTAGTGACGCGCTCCATGCGTCGTGCTGCTGCAAGGACCTCAGTATAAGATGTAGGTGCGACTGAGCCAATCAATCTCTGAAGCTCGAACTTCAGTCCATCAAAGAACTTTTCAGCTTTCTCTTCCTCCGTCGAGATCAAGGTCGGAGCGAAGCGACTTAGGCGTATAAACTCCGAGTTGTATTCTTCCACTGTCATACTGCCTTGGATGAGGCGGTTGAATTTGTCTCTGAGCTCTGATCGTGCAACTGCTGGAATGTACATCTCTTGGAAGAGTCTGGAGAACTCTTCCCATGTGACTCGGTCCTGTCCGAGCCTCCTTTCCTCTGCTAGCCACCAGTGATGCGCATTATCAGTTAACTGCATTCTGACTGCAGTTATCCACTTCTCTCTCGGAAGTTCAGCGACTTCCAACTGATGCTGGATGTTAGTGAGCCATTCATGAACTTCTGTTGGCCCTTCTTTGCCAGAAAATGTACGAGGCTTGAGATGACGGAAATCGGTGATAGATTCCGTCGCTGTTCGCCTCGCTGGTGGATTTGCCTGCTCCAGTACGGATACCAGGCTTGTCCTCAGATACTCTGCCTCCTGGCGATGTGCCTCTTGCTGAATCTGCTGCTGGGCCTGCATTATGGCATACATCATCTGGAACATCTATTGCCCGTCCATGGCTTGTCGGGCGGGAAGGCTGGCATCTGGAGAGTGAACTGTGGTGGAGGTGGGATGTCATCCCTCTGGAACCTTGGATTAGGCTGACCGGTTTGATCGCTCTGCGATGCTTGTCCTCCATTCCCTGAAGTCACTCCGTCTATATCAGTAACCACAGCGTCGTATGGCGTGTCCAAAGGATTCTCGTCTCCGTTCCTGGGATCCATTCTCTGCAACCAAAATATAAACTGTAAGAACGCTCAGAGGAATCAATACAGGATGCAGTTCAAGTAACAATTTTGAGTTCGATATAGAGTTCAACAATGGTTTAAATAATGGATGAGATCCTACAATCTATCTTATCCTTAGGGCAGGCTGGTTCGGTCCCTAGGTTGAAACCGAACAGTTTAGTCGTAGACCTGCATGGGCCACCACAAAAACCATGTCACGCCCCAGTCCCAAAATACCGTAGGACCGGACGCGTGGCAATGGCCAGCAGTACGCACCGATGGACAACCCAATTTAATGGATTCATCAGGGCATACTTAAGCTGTAATATAACAAGCCTATGATAATCATGGTACAACTAATCTCATCCACACCAGATATGAAATATGATCCACAGAGTAAATAAAGAAATATAAATCATCAATCGGTCTCACAAGTGCTTCGGGGAACAACCCGATAAATATCTAGTACAATGGTTCCACAGACCAGAATATGAAAGACTGAAAATAAATAAATAAATACTGAGCATGAAGCATGGAAGCTCGGGAAAAGTCTTCGGCTAACACCTCATCCTCGGATGGCGGTACAGCTCCTGGATCAACTCCTGCTCTAGTCCCGTATACCTCGGGATAGATCTCGTCCTCAAATCCTGGGGACACAATCCCTATCCAGGTCCTCAGGGGACATAGCAAGGTACAGAAAATATACAAGCCAAAATATAAGCAGTGCAGCAAATAATGAGATAAATAGGGCAAGTAAGTAACCATCTAAGTGAAATGCAAGATGAGAGCATCACGAGTACTCAGGCTGAGCCACTACAAGCTCTGTGTCGGGGAGCCGGTAGTGGTAATAACAAGTAATGTGTCTAGCTCTGCTCCGAGAGTCTACGACCTCACAATAGTAGAAGATATATATAATAAAACAGCCTGTAGCCTGTGTGTCTCTCCCCACCCAATATAATCACGCATATCATGACCATAACGTCTCATGTCCATGTCAAGCGGGATCATCTCTAATGCAACAAGTCATATGTATCTATAGAAATAGTATCTCTGTCAAGTCCTGTATCCTACACAGAATCACCACGAATATCTCGGGAATATCCTGTCTCATGAATAGTGTCAAGTGTCCTGGGTCGTATGGTACTTGATAAGACAAGTACTAGAATATATAGTGTCACGAATGTCCATCTCTAGATGACACTACCCAACACTGCGTACAGTGTTGACACCTGACTGATAATCGGACGCTAAGTATGTCACACGGTCCTAGGTTGAGCATGCATAGCAATATAAATGAAGCAAGAAAAATATGTAACAATACTGCAGAGTTTGGCAAGGTACACTTGCCTGATGTTTGAATATCCATAATCGTCCCGGTATCAGTGGATCCGGTAGGTGCTACTCCAAAAGCTGTAATAACACCACCAACAGTCTCAGAAGGTATCAAACTGCTAGAAATGTCTGTCCTTACATCCAATTTGGACACAGGGGCAAAAAGGTCATTTTTGGGCCAAAGCGGGGTCCATATATGGGCCACTTTGCACCGAAAAGTGTGTCAGGGTCAAAGGTCTCCAAATTCTGCAAACTCAGTGTTTACAAGTCAGGAACGATGATACGAACCCAACGGAACTTCCAAAATTGGATTCCGATGAGCCGATCATAAAATTGCCCGTCAAGTGGAGCCTGTGGGGCCCACGATACGCGATTTTGTCAACGTCCTCAGATTCGGACCAACCTTGGGTCACAGGACCAGCGTATTGCTACAAGTCCGATGGCGCAAGTTTCGTCTCGATTCGACGTGTGTACACGAAGTTACAGCGTGTTCCAGAAAGGTCGGATACGGGGTGTTGTCGGCGGATACGCGTTGATTCCGGGGTGCACGCACATCCGAATCGACTTCTGCGAAATTTCACACGACCGTATCAATGTCGCTCACGTTTTGGTATAAACCGCGTGCGACCAAGTCGTCCCGTTTGGCGGGGCGCACTCAGTTCCGGGGTGAAACAGGGCGTTGTTTTTCCTGTTTTTGGATCGCGGTGTACGATCACCACAGGACGCGATACACCGAGCGATTTGCACGGGCACCGAGAGGGTTACACAATCTACACATAGCAACTGACCGAATTGAAAACGGAGTTGCGAGGTGAAAGAAATCGGTACCTGAACCGGGCTCCGTGAGTTCTGAAATTCACGTGTCCGAAAGCCAATTTGACGTCCTGGTCGTGTCCTCGCGTGTCGGGTTGCTGTGTCCAGACCTAGGGTCTGACTCGGGACAGCGGGGCGTCGCTGGAGAGGGTCGGCCTCGGGGTCGGCGAGGTTTGCTAGGCGGCGGTTCTGACAACAGTTCGAAGTCGACGGGGAGATGTCGACTGCTGCCTGGGACGAGGGGCCCGCGCTCGATGGGGCAGGGGTCGGCGGCTGCTGACCCGCCGGAGGAGTGATCGGGGATGGTCGACGGCCTGGCTGGAGCGTCGAGGCCGTGGGATCTGGGATTTCGGCGCCGACTGATCGGACGTGCGTCGAAGGCTGATGCGGGCGGGGGTTTGCTCGAGTAGAGGGAGATCGATGTGGAGATGACGGCTACGGCTACGGCTTTGGTCTGGCACGAACGCCAAAGAGAAGCATTTATACCGCTACAGTACTCCCGGCGACCTAGGGCTTCTGCGGGTTTGGGGCGGTTGGCTCGGGAGACCCGATCCAATAAGCTGAGGTTGGGTTTAAAAGATCTAGTAGTCTTTAAGGCTTAAAACGCTACTCCGGAGTCCAAATAATTCTCCAAAAAATACCATATGCCCGGCTTTTCATTTTACACAATCATTTATTATTTCCAGAATATTTTTACCCCAATTAGCAACACTTAAATTTCTTTAAATCAAAATCTCCTTCGTTTTAATTTCCAGAAAATACCAAAATTCGGAATAACTCATAAAAATTTTATTCTCAAAAATCAGGGTGTTTACAGCCTTTCTTAGGACATATTATCTCAGGAGAAGGACTGTCAGTTGATCCAGAGAAGGTTGCTGCCATTGAGACTTGGCCTACACCAACATCAGTTGCTGAAGTGAGAAGTTTTCTAGGACTTGCTGGATACTACAGATGGTTCGTAGAAAATTTCTCAAGGATTGCGGAGCCGATGACGAAGTTGACACGTAAAGATCAAGAGTTTACATGGACAGAAGAATGTCAGAAGACCTTTGAAGAATTGAAGAGGCGTCTAACAACAACACCAGTCTTGACTCTTCCTTCAGGGTCAGGAGGTTTTGTTGTTTGTAGCGATGCGTCAGGTAGTGGCCTAGGATGTGTTTTGATGCAACATGGCAAAGTTATTGCTTATGCATCGAGACAATTGAAGGTCCATGAGAAGAACTACCCAACGCATGATCTGGAGCTAGCTGCAGTAATATTTGTACTGAAGATTTGGAGGCACTATCTTTACGGAGAGAAGGTGAAAATCTTCACTGATCACAAAAGTCTGAAGTATGTATATACTCAGAAGGAGCTTAACATGAGGCAAAGATGCTGGCTTGAGTTGATGGTGGACTTTGATATAGATCTGCAGTACCACCCAGGGAAGGCGAATGTAGTAGCAGATGCACTTAGTAGGAAGCCTACGGCTTATTTCTTGACGATGCAGCTTGAGCTATTAAAAGATCTACAGGAGCTCCAGATAGAGGTTATTCTACCAAGACAGAGTAGATTGCTGGCTAATCTGGAAGTGAAGTCATCGCTTGTGGAAAGGATTAAAGAAGCTTTGCCTACTGATGCTAGATTTCGAAGACTCAAAGTGAAGACAGAAGCAGGCATGCAGACGGGACTTCGCATACATGAGGATGGGACATTAAGGTGCGGAGATCGCCTATATGTTCCAAATGGAGAATTGAGACATGAGTTAATGACTGAAGCACATAGCTCCATGTACTTTGTTCATCCAGGAGGAACAAAGATGTACCGAGATCTAAGGCAGTATTATTGGTGGCATGGAATAAAGAGGGAGATTGCAAGATTTGTGGCTAAATGTTTAGTTTGCCAACAAGTGAAAGCAGAGCATCAGAGGACTGCAGGAATGTTGCAGCCGCTTCCCATACCAGAATGGAAGTGGGAACATATCACCATAGATTTCGTCACAGGATTCCCAAGAAGCCCCAGCGGAAGAGATGCAGTATGGGTTATCGTAGATCTACTCACTAAATCGGCACATTTCTTGCCGTTTAGAGTTGGACAGTCCACAGAGGTACTAGCCGATATGTATATGCGATAAATAGTAAGATTGCATGGAGTACCTGTTAGTATTGTATCAGATCGAGACTCGAGATTTATATCTCATTTCTGGCGAAGCATGCAAGAGAGTCTTGGCACCATACTCAAATTCAGTACTGCCTATCATCCATAGACAGATGGCCAATCAGAACGTACAATCCAGATCTTGGAGGATATACTGCGATTATGTATGATAGACTTTGGAGGGTCTTGGGAAGATCATTTGTATTTGGTGAAGTTCTCATACAATAACAGTTATCAAGCAAGCATCCAGATGGCACCTTTCGAGGCGTTGTACGGTAGGAAGTGCAGATCGCCGATATGCTGGAGTGACGTTGGAGAGCGTCAAATATTGGGTCCAGAGTTGGTAATACAAACAGTGGAGAAGGTGAAACAAATCCAGAATCATCTTCGTGCAGCTCAGGACAGACAGAAGCATTGGGCTGATACACACCGACGTCCCCTGAAGTTCAAGGAAGGAGAACATGTATTCTTGAGGATTTTACCTACTCGAGGTACAATTCGCTTTGGGAGCAGAGGCAAGTTGAGTCCAAGGTACATTGGGTCCTTTGATATTCTGGAGCGCATTGGTGAGGTGGCCTATCGTCTTGCATTACCTCCATCTTTAGAGGGAGTGCATGATGTATTCCATGTCTCACAGCTGAGAAGGTACGTGACTGACCCAAGTCACGTAGTTGATCATTCTGAGATCGCAGTAGGCCCAAGCCTGAGATATAAAGAATAACCAGTGGGTATACTCGACACCAGTGAGAAGACACTGCGAGGACAGACAATTAAACTGGTTCGTGTGGCTTGGAAGCAATACTCACCTGGTGAATCTACCTGGGAGAGGGAGGATATCATGCGCCAGCGATATCCCCATTTATTCGAGGATGCAGGTATATCCTAAGTAATTTTTGTAAATCCCATAATTTTGTTCTTTAGTAGCTTAATCTTTAATTGCGAGGGCGCAATTTTCTTAAGGGAGGTAGATTGTAATCACCTGAAAATTTTAGAATTTTAGAAATTAATTTTCTGAATTTAATTAGCATTTTCTGTATTTTTAAACAAATAAACTAAGGTAATCTGATTTAAAATGAATTTTTTTAAATATATTAAATAATATTAAAATGTGATGAAAATTATATTTTCTAGTGTAAAATTAAAAACCGGACATGGGATAATTTTTCGGAAATTTATTGGATCCCGGATGAATTTTTAAAGCATTAAAAACTATTGATTAATTTAACTTAATTAATTAAACTAATATAAAATAAAACTGAATCGAACCCAAAATAGAACCGGACCGGCCGGTCTGCCCGAACCGGCCCAAACACTTGACGGGTCAGATCCGGGTCAGACCCGACCCGCCAGTACCCGACCTGACCCGGGCTAACCCTAACCCCCCAAATCCCAACAGAACCGACCCGTCGTTTCCACTGCCGGCGGCCGTTTCCGTCGCCGTGGCTGCCGGCAGACCCCCCGGTTCACCTCCCCTGGAACCCCCGACTGCTCCCCTTCGACTTCCGGCCAACCTTCGGCCGTCTCTCTCCCTTAAAACCCCTATAAAAACCTAGCCCTCCGCCGGAAAAACCCCTTCCAACCCTTCTTCTCCGGCGAGCTCGGTAATTCCGGCCACCTCCCTCCAGCATCCAACCACCCGGTGCCACCGCTCAGCCCTCCGGAACCTTCCGCCGCACCTCCAGCAGACCTCCGCCCTTCCCAGTCCGGCCATCCCCGGCCCCCAACCCAGCTCCACAGACGCTGTCGAGCTTCGACGAACCCGAGCCCCACTTCCCTCCGCCCACAGCGCCAAATCCGGCCGCCCAGACCCGTCGCCGACCACTCCAGTACCGGCGCCGCCTCCGCCCGCACCCCAGACCGACTCCGGAGAACTCAGACACGACCCAGAATTCGAGTACAAGCTAGGACACGGCTTGGACACAGTGTCCAGGACACAGAGACTCGACTCGGACACGTGAATCGGACTTTTTGAGCCATGTTCAGGTACTCGTAACTTTCTCCTCGCAGTCCCGATTTCTATTCCGTCAGTTGTATCGCGTAGCCTGCATGACCCCCTCGGTGCCCGCGTAAACCGCTCGGTGCATCGCGACCTGTGGTGATCGCGAACCGCGATCCAAAAACAGGAAAACCAACGCCCTGTTTCACCCCGGAACTGAGTACGCCCCGCCAAACGGGACGACTTGGTCACGTGCGGTCTTCACCGATACGTGCGCGTCATTGATACGGACGTGCGGGATTTTGCAGAAGCTGATTCGGATGTGCGTGCACACCGGAATCAGTGGGTATCCGCGGACACCGCCCCGTATCCGACTTTTTTATTTGTCACTGTAACTTAGTGTACACACGTCAGATCGAGACGAAACTTGCACCATCGGACTCGTATCAATACGCTGGTCTTGTGAGCCAAGTTTGGTTTGATTCTGAGAACGTTGACAAAATTGCGTATCGTGGGCCCCACAAGCTCCACTTGACGGGCGATTTTGAGAATGGCTCATCAGAATCCAATTCTGGAAGTTCCGTTGGGTTCGTATCATCGTTCCTGACTTGTTGACACTAAGTTGGATGATTTTGGAGACCTTTGACCCTGACCCGGTTTTCGGTGCAAAGCGGCCCATATATGGACCCCGTTTTGTCCAGGAAATGTCATTTTTGCCCTTGTGTCCAAACTGGACTTAAGGATAGGCGTTTCTAGCTATATCATATTTTCTGAGACTGTTGGTAATGTTCATTTCAGATTTTGGAGGAGTATTTACGGAACCCACGGATACAGGGACCGCTATTGGTATTCCAACCCCAGGCAAGTGTACCTTGCCAAATTGTGTAGTATTAATGTTTATTTTCTTGCTTATTTACATTGTTGATCATGCTTAAACCTAGGACCGTATGACCTACTTAGCGTCCGATTAATAGTCGGGTGCCAACCCCATACGCGGAGTTGTGTACGTCATTTAGAGATGGACATTCGAGACCCTTTACATTCTTGTACTTGTTGTATCAAGTACATTATAACCTAGGACACTTGACACCATACATATGACAGAATCTTCCTGAGATATTCAAGGTGATTCTGTGTAGGATACAAGATGGACAAAGATATTATATTCTTAGAGATTATGACTTGTTGCATTAGCTATGATCTCACGTGACATTGACATGAGACGTTATGGACATGAGACGTGTGGTTACATTGGGTGGGGAGAGACACAGGCTACAGGCTGTTATATATATATATATATATATATATATATATATATATATATATATATATATATATATATATATATATATATATATATATATATATACTACTATTGTGAGGTTGTAGACTCTCGAGCAGAGCTAGACCCATTACTTGTTATTACTGCTACCCGGCTCCCCGACACAGAGCTTGTAGCGGTCTCAGCCTGAGTACTAGTGATGCTCTCAGTTGTATTTTCACATAGATGGTTATGTAGTTACCCTGCTTATTTTATTTACTATTTTACTGCATTTATTTGGCTTGTATTATCTGTACCTTGCTATGTCCCCTGAGGACCTGGATCCGGATGATTTTCCCAGGCTTAGCAGAAGAACATTATCCCGAGGTTTACGGGACAGGAGCTGAAGCTGTACCAGAAGCTGTTGCTGAAGCTGGACCGAACTTAGAAGCAGAGGTGATGGCTGAAGACTTTTCTTGAGTTTATGTTATTTGTACTCATCAGATATTTTATTTTGGACTCCTTTGTTCTGGTCTGATGAACCTGTGTTTTAGACTTTTATCGGGTTGTTCCCCGAAATACTTTGCTGAGACTGGACATTGATGTACTTTCCTTATTTGCTGTTGTTCTTATTATTTTGTGTGTGGATGAGATTAGTTTTGACTTGTTGTTGTAGACCTATATTACAGCTTAAGTATACCCCGACGGATCCATTAAATTGGGTTGTCTATCGGAGCGTACTGCTGGCCATTGCCACGTGTCTAGTCCCTTGGTATTTTGGGACTGGGGCGTGACAGCTACATAAGAATTGATGGTTTGAAAAAATATTTTGGAGGTACGCATAGCATTATATATATAACCACCCAGATGGTTTAATACTATAAAACCATCCTATGTTACATGAGTTAGATTGGGATTGGATGGTTGAGATTAAAAGACTACCACCTTTTTATCTCAACCACTCAATCCCAATCCAACCAATGTAACATAGGATAGTTCCATAATATGAAACCACCCATGTGCACTAGTACACTCTATTCCCATTGGTCCATATGTGCATGACTCATATAGAAAAATGAACACTATGGCTCATATTCCGTTTACCCATATATATATATATAATTTATTTTCAAAACGTTATAAATAGAAAATCTATATATAATACTTTATTCAAACTGTTATAAATATAATACACATATCACTTTTATAAGCGTTATTAAAAGGAAATACTCAATATTGTTCAATTTCGAAAGAATTTAAAACAAATACAACATAAAATATTGAATATATATCAATTTAAGAAACACTTAAAACATTCATTTTGATTTAAAAATATTATTTAATCTCGTTCCAAAAGCACATAATAATTATATTTTTCCAGAAAAGATCAAATTACATATATACTAGAGATTAAATTAAATCTTATCCAATAGTCAGCACTACCCTTAAAACTGTCAACAACTTCCTCACCCTCAAAACTGTCAACATCACCCTAAAAAAAACTGTGAAGAAGAATCCTAAAAATGAAAGCATCAAACCACCATGAAATTTATGATTATTTATTGCAAAAAAATATAGAAAATCATAAACTATACATCCTCCTAAAAGACGTAAACAAGAACAAAATTGTATAATTGGACATTCAAGAAGCTCATGCTCCCCCTCGAATAAGATACACTTGATTAGACACCAGAAAATAATGAAAGCTTAATGAGTTGAATATCAAAGCTCATTTATATCTATCGACACTCATTGTCGGACATTTGGCAAGAAGTGACCAGAGCTTCTAACATCAACCACAACCAATAAAACATTCGAACAAATTTACACTTGCCTGCAAAAATTCACATGAATGCTCACTTCCTGCGAACAAATAGAGAGACTACATTAAAAAGAGCTTGGTATCATGACAAGTGAATGTCTTAAATTTACAGTTGTCAGCAAATAGTCGGAACATATATTCAGAACAAAATACTAAATTCAAATGTTCAAGGAAAGAACAAAGAACAGATAGCAACTTTAAATCATTTTGGCTGGAAGAAGACCACATTGGTAGTACTCATACCAAGTACATCAAAATAAATAATAAAAAAATAAAAGAAATGGGAGGAAGAGGAGGATATATGATTCAACCTGGTATCAGTGATAAAGAAGAGGTCCACTAGTCTCCCATCTAGTGTGGTGGAGACCTTTACTCTCCTGATTGTTAACTCCAGCTCTCACATAGTACTCGAGTCTACATGTGCCAATCACCACAAACACAAATGTCTCAAATATTTTTCCATACATTCAAAAAAAAAAAAGTAAGAAAAGAATTCTGAGTCTCATCCCAATTCATAAGCGTACCAAGTTTGGAGAAAAAGCACTGGCAAATGAAAGTTCATGTTTTAGTTGTTCTTATCATATCTGCATGCATAGGTGGTATCCAAATTTATGTAACGGAGATGGAGAGGGACTCAAGATCCTACTTTCCATGAACGACTTTAATACGTTGAAATTTTGAAACGCGAAAAATGATATTTACATAGCTACATCTTACCGACCATGGATGGCAACGCATAACGACCATTCATCCTCTAATTAACTCCTGAATAGTCAACTTTTAATTTATCCTAATTAGAAACAACAGGTACCAAAAATTACTATAAATTTGAGAATTGGGAATTCGGTACAACTTACAATGTCATAAATTTGAGAATTGGGAATCACTTGAGAATCCAATTCCTACTGAGTTCCTAATAAACTTGTGTTACCCTTCTCAAATTCAAAAAAGTAGTTACAACAATAGAAGTTTGTCTATCCCTTTTATATATATATATATATATATATATATATATATTCATCCTAATTACAAAAGTACAAATATCACTGCAAAGTAAAAAACCAAGCAAAACATTGTCGGTCCTTTGTACTTGCAATTGTTATCTTTATCCCACTAACTACTAATTCGAGAACAAGATAACTAGTCAAAATGAACAGTCACTACCTAACCAATATATATATATATATATATATATATATATATATATATATATATATATATATATATATATATATATATATATATATATATATATATATATATATATATATATATATATATATATAATAAAAAAGAGCGAATATTATAACTCCACTGAAGGGAAAAAGCCACCTAAAGTACAACGTAGATGCCAAACCGCACACAAGCGGGAGTAATCTAGTGCGAAAAAGAAGAAGGAAAACCTTCCAACTCAAAGAATCGCTGCACAAAATAAGAATGAGACCAAAGGTCCCCGCAGCAAAAACAAAAGACTGTTGATAAGGGCACTACATAGTTTATTTGGGACTAGTCCATTAAAAAATTTGTAAAAATTACAAGTTTGTCACTCTTCAAAGTTACTTTGGACTAGCCCACACTAACCTATATAAGTAAAAATTATTTCTCTTCTTTGTTTTTCATCCTCACATGAAGAAATCTCTCATTCTTCCAAGTCCAAAAATCTAAACCTAACTTTGGAATTTGATAGTTGTGGTCCCAAGTGGAAGAAAATTTTGCTTTGGTGATTGTCCAACGAATATTCTTCCGGTATGTCTTCGACAACATACGATGAATAAGTTTTACGATTGTCAAAAAAATATTTAGTTTTATTTGACTATTGTAGGAGCGATACATAAAATTATGTTCGATGAAGAAGTCGGATCATGCAATCCATTAAATATGCACTCCGGTCCTTCCGAAGAACATGTCGGTTGTTCCGAAGCACGTACGGTACGTAAAATGACAACTCTAATTCGACAGTTATCATGTAAGGACTGTATAAAATTCGACAGTCCTATATAAATATAGGACTGTCAACTGTCCTATATACTAAGTGGACTGTCAAAATAGTGACAGTCCTGAATCTTAAAGACTGTAAATTATTTGAACTGCAATTATTTGAAGTTATTAAATTTTAGATTATTTTATATTGGTTATAGGACCAAGCTCGTACAGATGTTGTGGTACATCCTGCTATTGGGGTTGATGTGGAGGATATATTCTCGACGGATATTCAATTTGCATCCCAGGAAGAAGCATTAGATTGGTGCAGAGAAGTTGGAAGACGACATAATATAGTCATTATCATTGCAAGATCCATCAGATCTCGGCCGGGCCAAAAATATGTAGAGCTGGGCTGCGAAAGAGGTGTGTTCAGGAAGCATCATAAAAAAAGGGTGTTGTTGAAAAAAAATTCTAAGAAAAACGTTGGGACGAGAAAATGTTGTTGTCCATTTAAGGTGTTGATTGCAAAAGTAGAAGATGTGAAGTGGATAATTGAAGTTAAGAATGGAATACACAATCATCCTATTCTAGAGACACTTACGGGTCATGCCTACGTGGCACGGTTGAAGGAGGATGAGAGAAAGTTGGTTGAAGAAATGTTCATTTCTGGAGTTGCACCGAAATAAATTTATTCTGCCGTGCGACAAAAAGAAGATGGAAAGAAGTCAACCATGAGGACGATCTATAATAGTTTGGCGAGAGCGAAATGTAATAGCATGAAAGGAAGAATGGTGATGCAACAAGTATTGAAGTTGCTTGGGGAGCATCACTACGTGGAGTACCATAGAAGACATCCACAAACTGATAAACTCCTTTCATTGTTTTGGGCTCATCCTGATTGCACACACTTGGCTCGGTCCTTCGCAGAAGTGTTGGCCCTTGATTGTACATATAAGATCAACAAGTTCAAGATGCCTCTTTTTCACGTTGTTGGGTTTACGTCTACGGGAAAAATATTTTCAGTCGCTTTTTGTTTTATGAAGAGTGAGACAGTAGATGATTACACTTAGGCATTGAGGAAACTACAATCCCTTTACACAGGATACAAAGAGCCCTCTGTTTTTGTTATCGACAGAGAATATGCGCTGATAAATGCTTTAGATATTATATTTTCTCATGTGCATAGACTACTATGCACTTGGCATATAAATCGAAATATCCAAGCTCAATGCAAGAGGAAATTTAAAAATGTGGACGATAAAATTGACATGCTTCGCTTCGAAGAATTCTACAGTGATTGGAGTCTTGTATGACGAGCAAGTACTACAGACAGCTACGACACATCATGGTACATGTTCAAACAAAAGTGGGAGACGAGTAACCCGACATGCATATCTTATATCAAAGATACTTGGCTAGAACCACATAAAGAATAATTCGTCTTAGCATGGACGAACATGGTGAAGCATTATGGCATAATCACTACGAACAGGGTCGAAGGATCACACTCAAGTTTAAAAAGATATCTACGATCATCGGTCGGTAATTTTGTCTCAGTTTGGCAATCGATTCATTTGGTGATTATTTCCACGGTGAACGAGATTGTAGCATCATTTAAGATGAGCCTCAATATTGCAAAGCATGAACACCTCTTGGATGGTTTAATCCATGTAGTATCTCACAAGGCCTTGGACTTATTGTTTGAGGAGATTGGTAGGTCGAAGTCGGTTGGTTATGATCCCGAGGTTTGCGGTTGTTCATATCGACATTCACTCGACCTTCCTTGTGCACATGAGATTGACGAATATCGTCGTCAATCTATACCTATTCCAATAGATGTAGTTGATCAACGTTGGAGACAGCTGTCGATAATGCCGACGGTAAAAGTTCACGATGATTTCTTTTCTTTGCCACAAGTGAAACTCCTGCACGCAAGGTGGTGTGTCGCATCGGTACCGGAGAGAAGATCCATTGAGGTTAAATTCCAAGAAATTGCAGTCCCGACAACCACTCGATTGCAAGAGCCATCTGTTGTTCGAACTCCTAAGGGAAGACCACACCCAAGAATGAGTAGAGCAAAAAAGAAGGAGATGGAGTCAACTAAAAGAGATCCATCCTTGTTTGAACATATTGAACGTAATTTAGAGCAAGTTGAGACAAAGTCGGTTATCGAAAGTGTGGTATTTTCGCAGAAAAAGAGTAAGCTTACTATTCGAAGGGAGAAAAAATAGAAAACGAACGATACAGTCATGGCGGAGGGTTTAGATAACTTCTCTGATTTATATAGTCTATACATTCTAAATTTTCTACCTGAGATACGGGATTTTATTTGGTCTATTGTTGATATTCCTAAGGATGGCCATTGTGGATATCATGCACTAGCAAGACATCTAGGCTATTCAGTTGAAGCAGGATGGAGACAGGTTAGGGAAGAGCTATATGAGGAGTTGGAGTCTCGTCTACCCTTCTATAGGCAGATACTCGACGAAGAAATTATTGGAGATTTGTTGGCAAGCATACCTTGTACGGAAACAGTTACCAGACCAGACCATTACATGGATGTCCCGCCTGCTGTATACGTATTCTCTAATAGGTATAAGATACCTATTGTAATTATCTCACAAGGCATTAACAATACTTTTTTTCCAATGTGCGCTCCTCCGGCCGAACATAGACTATCCAATCTATGTTTGATAGGGCTTGTCAGACAACACTTTGTCATCCCAAGGTTGATCAGTCATTCTCCTATTCCTCCACCTTCTACGCTATGGTATAAACACACACCAGAGGAAGCGATCGCATGGACGACACCATACACGGATGCAATTGCTGGATATAAGAAGATGATGAAGATGGAGGATCCAAAAATATTACCGAATGACTACTTTGATATTCTAATCGATTGATTCATCTTATACTGTATGTTGTGCAATGAGACATGTATGTTGAACTGTATATTGAACTGTATGTTGTGCAATGAGCAATGTATGTTGAACTGTATATTGAACTGTATATTTGTACAATGAGCCATATATGTTGAACTGTATATTGTGCAATGAAAGAAATCTGTATAAAACTAGAACTTTATATTGAACTGTATGTTGTGCAATAAGTCAAAATCTGTATAAAACTAGGACTGTCATAATCTGGACAGTCCCACAAGCATACTAGACTATCATAATTTTGACAGTCCTAGTTTTAACCCACTGTGATATATATAAAACTAGGACTGTCAAAATTTAGACAGTCCCAAAAGCTAAGTGGACTGTCAAAATTATGACAGTCATAGTTTTAACCCACTGTCTGTACATTTATATACTGTGAAACTAGGACTGTCAATATTTGGACAGTCCAATAAGCCATGAGGACTGCCAAAATTTTGACAGTCCCACAAGCTATGAGGACTGTCAAAATTCTGACAGTCCTAATTTTAACCCACTGTCTATTTTATATAAAACTAGGACTGTCAGGATTTTGACATTCCACAAGCAATGATGACTCAAAATTTTGACAGTCCTAATTTTAACCTACTGTCTGCACATTTATATGTAAAATTAGGACTGTCAAATTTTGACAGTCCCACAAGCTATGATGACTATCAAAATTCTGACAGTCCTAATTTTAACCCACTGTCTATTTTATATAAACCTAGGACTGTCAGAATTTTGACAGTCCCACAAGCAATGAGGACTGTCTAAATTTTGACAGTCCTAATTTTAACCCACTGTCTGTACATTTATATATAAAATTAGGACTGTCAAAATTTTGACAGTCCCACAAGCTATGAGGACTGTCAAAATTCTGACAATCCTAATTTTAACCCACTGTCTATTTTATATAAAACTAGGATTGTCAGGATTTTGACAGTCCCACAAACAATGAGGACTGTCAAAATTTTGACAGTCCTAATTTAACCCACTGTCTGCACATTTATATGTAAAACTAGGACTGTCAAAATTTTGACAGTCCCCCAAGCTATGCGGATTGTCAAAATTTTTACAGTCCTAAATCTAACACATTATAAATTTTATGCAAAACTAGGACTGTCAAGATTTTGACAGTCCCACAAGCTATGAGGACTGTCAAAATTCTCACAGTCCTAATTAGAACCCACTGTCTCTATAAAACTTTATACAAAACTAGGACTGTCAAAATTTTTACAGTCCTGATAGCTTTCAGGACTGTCTAGAATTTAACAGTCCAAGTTTTTAGCCACTGCCTATGCACATTTAACAACTGTATGTAGCAAACTTAAAACATAAATTGTAGCAAATTGTAGCAACTTAAAACATAACCAATCAAAAATATTTCAATAATACATAACCACTAAAAGTTTTCAAACTGTAAAGTTTTACATATCTCAAAACACAAATTTTAACAAAGTTTTACAAATCTTGAAACATGGCCTAAACTTTATGCCGCCTCTTTGTACGTTGCTCTCTATTTTCCAAGAAAGGAAAATCTTCAGCGTTGTCGATTTGTTGTAGCTCGTCATTGATGGCCATATAATTCGTACCCTGGCAACTTACGAGACTTCTTCCCAACTTCTGTAACACCCCGTTCCGCTCAAGCGGACTGCCGTCTCAAACGGCAATCGTGCAGCTGTCCCGACCTGCTTTGCCTCAAACGAGAAGCAAAGGATATCCAGACTTGCCCCTACAGGAATCCGGCTTAGGCTTTCAGAGGCTCGCTCAGGCGTATCGCTCTACCGAGGCGAATCATCGCTAAGGTGGGTGGCTACGGTGAACTTGTCTTTGCTTAGCCAGCACACATAAAATCTAGAATATTCATGCTAGTCGCTAGGTGATAACCCCCTGCATGCTAATAAATCCAATGCACCTAGCTAAGGGAATAATCCCAACCTGTATTGCTATGCTAGAACATAGAAAATGAAATACTGCTTATGTTCAGACCCTTACATGCTAAGTCCCTAACGGTTTCATCTCTCGGCTTACCTTCGGGCCCGAGCAAACGTGTTGCTTATATTCTTTAGAACGCATGCTTGTCTGCTTGTACGTTGCCTTGACTCAATACTTGTAACATAAGCAAGGCCAACACCCTGTCATACAGGATATTGTTCAGACCGTCTAAGAGAATGGAAAACAGGCAATGCATCTTGTCTTGTACTATTGTTGCCTCAACATCTTGCCTCTTGTCTTGTACTCTTGTCTTGTACGCTTGTTGCCCCAACCATGTAAATGGATAACTTACCCGAGACGTCGTTCGATCACGGACAACTTGTGCACAGGGATGGTCTAGCGGGCGATGCTGGGGCACTGGCATCGTCCCGGTCCGGGCGAGACCAATTGTTTTAGTCTCTTGTTCTTGGCGGAATGGCATACAGCGCCTCTTGTACTTCGTTGCACACCATTCTCGTCAAAGACTAAATAGTCTCTTGTTCGGCGGAATAGTTTGTAGCGCCCCTTGTATTTTGTTGCATACCATTCTCATCAAAGACTATACCGTCCATATGGCATACGCCAGTGATCGTCTTGTACTTAACTTGTTGCATGCTTGCTGGTAAAAACAAACAAAAGATAACAAGCCATCCTCGCTTAGTGGCTATCCGCGTGCGAGATATTGTATCGCATGAAACAATTAACTGAACACCTGAACGATCTTGAAATAAGTACTCGTGTTTACATATGTTATGCCTCCTGAATGCTTATACATGCTCCTGCTTAAATTAACAATGTTTGCCTTGGACAGGGAAGGAGAAATGGTAAGTTGGTAAGTCTCGCCGTGTTTCCTCAAACATCGCACGGCGCACTGCCCGACACATTAGGCTATTCAACATTTGCATAAAACTGATCCTAAGGCAACTAGAAAGACAACTTAATAGTTGTGCACGGAACCTGTATTACGTGTTTGGATTTGTCGAGCGGGCGAGTAGCTTTCCCACCAGTGTATTTAAAGTACTGATAATCCACCAGTTTGTATGCAGGGTGTGGGAGAACCTCGTTCGTTGTGGATGCCTCCAACGTGCGTGCTAAGGCCAGAAGTTCCCTCTGAAGCCTTGTAACGGTGCATCCGGGACTGAAGCACATATACAAGACATAATGTTGGAGCGTCGCCTGGCCATCGCCTGTACAATTATTCCACAATTGTAGCCACTTGTCACGCTTTATGTTTCAGAGAGAGAGGCTTGAGCGACTTGTAATCTCGGCTATACGCCGCCTGTAACACATGTTTATATCAATCAAGAGTTGCTTACTTCAAACTTGTGTTTTAATGCTTCCGCTATATTATCAACTCAGTGAACCTGTTACCGAATCTCTATGCGTTCATGACTCCGCTGTACTCGGACAATCTGTGCGACTCTGTGGCTTAGAACTCTTTCTGCCAGCCAATGAACCATGGCCTTGCACGGGCGTGGCTCACGCTCGTACGGCATCACACCCAGATGGGTTAAAGCGATCGTTCCGCGGGAGCGCTGGCGAGGGTGATTCCCGCCTAGCGGGAACGGCCGAAATAGCCTGCGGGAGATCGGGGCGTGACATGTTGGTATCAGAGCCTGGCTTCTACGTCTTTGGACTTCGATTCGATATCTCTGTTTCGAAAGCTTGTTCGTGGGTATGTGCACGCTCTCTCTCAATGCCTCGATGGAATGTTCCAACAATAAGTCTAAATACTTTCAAAATGTGTTTTGAATGATATGATATGCTTGCTTGTCTGGTTGTATGCTGCGAGTGGCCTTTGTGCCAACCTGTGCGAACCCTTGAGAGTATCGCTAGTAGCTTGTCCGATTTTTACTAACCCTAAGTTTGGTTGAATGCATCTATTCGAGGGACGCCTTGAACTAGTGCACCATCCAAGACTTAAGAAAAAGTGGAACTCGAGTGCTGAGACTTCGCTATCACTAAGCTGGTTGACGTGTTCACGCTAGAGGGGCCCTTCGAAAGTGCGCACGATCCAGTCTAAGCGATATGCTGATTTCGAAGCTTGTGCAAGTGAATATCAAATGAACAAGTACAACGACTTGTCTAGGATTGCCTCAACCCTAGATTACTGCTTGTCCTCAGTAAGTCTCGAGGACGAGACTTTTTCTGAGTTGGGTAGGATGTAACACCCCGTTCCGCTCAAGCGGACTGCCGTCTCAAACGGCAATCGTGCAGCTGTCCCGACCTGCTTTGCCTCAAACGAGAAGCAAAGGATATCCAGACTTGCCCCTACAGGAATCCGGCTTAGGCTTTCAGAGGCTCGCTCAGGCGTATCGCTCTACCGAGGCGAATCATCGCTAAGGTGGGTGGCTACGGTGAACTTGTCTTTGCTTAGCCAGCACACATAAAATCTGGAATATTCATGCTAGTCGCTAGGTGATAACCCCCTGCATGCTAATAAATCCAACGCACCTAGCTAAGGGAATAATCCCAACCTGTATTGCTATGCTAGAACATGGAAAATGAAATACTGCTTATGTTCAGACCCTTGCATGCTAAGTCCCTAACGGTTTCATCTCTCGGCTTACCTTCGAGCCCGAGCAAACGTGTTGCTTATGTTCTTTAGAACGCATGCTTGTCTGCTTGTACGTTGCCTTGACTCAATACTTGTAACATAAGCAAGGCCAACACCCTGTCATACAGGATATTGTTCAGACCGTCTAAGAGAATGGAAAACAGGCAATGCATCTTGTCTTGTACTATTGTTGCCTCAACATCTTGCCTCTTGTCTTGTACTCTTGTCTTGTACGCTTGTTGCCCCAACCATGTAAATGGATAACTTATCCGAGACATCGTTCGATCACGAACAACTTGTGCACAGGGATGGTCTAGCGGGCGATGCTGGGGCACTGGCATCGTCCCGGTCCGGACGAGACCAATTGTTTTAGTCTCTTGTTCTTGGCGGAATGGCATACAGCGCCTCTTGTACTTCGTTGCACACCATTCTCGTCAAAGACTAAATAGTCTCTTGTTCGGCGGAATGGTTTGTAGTGCCCCTTGTATTTTGTTGCATACCATTCTCGTCAAAGACTATACGTCCATATGGCATACGCCAGTGATCGCCTTGTACTTAACTTGTTGCATGCTTGCTGGTAAAAACAAACAAAAGATAACAAGCCATCCTCGCTTAGCGGCTATCCGCGTGCGAGATATTGTATCGCATGAAACAATTAACTGAACACCTGAACGATCTTGAAATAAGTACTCGTGTTTGCATATGTTATGCCTCCTGAATGCTTATACATGCTCCTGCTTAAATTAACAATGTTTGCCTTGGACAGGGAAGGAGAAATGGTAAGTTGGTAAGTCTCGCCGTGTTTCCTCAAACATCGCACGGCACACTGCCCGACACGTTAGGCTATTCAACATTTGCATGAAACTGATCCTAAGGCAACTAGAAAGATAACTTAATAGTTGTGCACGGAACCTGTATTACGTGTTTGGATTTGTCGAGTGGGCGAGTAGCTTCCCCACCAGTGCATTCAATGTACTGATAATCCACCAGTTTGTATACAGGGTGTGGGAGAACCTCGTTCGGTGCGGATGCCTCCAACGTGCGTGCTAAGGCCAGAAGTTCCCTCTGAAGCCTTGCAACGGTGCGTCCGGGACTGAAGAACATATACAAGACATAATGTTGGAGCGTCGCCTGACCATCGCCTGTACAATTATTCCATAATTGTTGCCACTTGCCACGCTTTATGTTTCAGAGAGAGAGGCTTGAGCGACTTGTAATCTCGGCTATACGCCGCTTGTAACACATGGTTATATCAATAAAGAGTTGCTTACTTCAAACTTGTGTTTTAATGCTTCCGCTATATTATCAACTCAGTGAACCTGTTACCGAATCGCTATGCGTTCATGACTCCGCTGCACTCGGACAATCTGTGCGACTCTGTGGCTTAGAACTCTTGCCGCCAGCCAATGAACCATGGCCTTGCACGGGCGTGGCTCACGCTCGTGCGGCATCACGCCCAGATGGGTTAAAGCGATCGTTCCGCGGGAGCGCTGGCAAGGGTGATTCCCGCCTAGCGGGAACGACCGAAATAGCCTGCGGGAGATCGGGGCGTGACAACTTCTTCACTTTCCTAGCCTATTTATGAGAATTAAAAAAAATTGTTAGGTTATAAATATTTACACATATCAAACTGAAAGTGGAGAAGTTGGCTTACCATCTTGACCAATGCAGTATACAAGACAGATTTGGCGGGAAGATCTGATGGTACACGCACAATATTGCCTCCGTGTTTGAACAACGTAGGTAGTCCGACACCAGCGTAGTAGGCGAGATAGGCGTCGCTACATTCCGTCATATTTACTGTTGTTTGCCATTCGGTTTCTCTAATAACGTGACGTTGCCACTCAGTGAAGAAGTCCGAGACCCAGTTGAACGCCGCAGGATTATAGTTTAGCGGTTTTATACCTCGCAGAGCAGTTATCATTTTTAATGTGCGCTTCGGGACTGTTTGTACGTAGCCAAACTGACGGAGCACTCTATCAGGCATATAAGCCTCCTCCATTTCATGACAACTTATCATACCGTAATATAAAGCGACTGGTTGCAATGGACGACTAGTCTATCGCAAATTACGATATGGATCCCAAACAATCTACAACGTATGAAATTTAGCAAAATGTCATTTAGCATAACGTAATTTAGTAAATTATTACCAAACATTAAAAAATTAGGTCTCAATTCACCTCTTTTATCGTCATATCTTCGAGTGCATTCTGTAGGGCGGCCAATGTGTCGCGCCCCGATCCCGTAGGGGCCAATCCCGTAGGGCCTATCGTCCTCGCTTGGTCCCTACGGAACCATTCGTCCTCGCTTGGTCCCTACGGAACCGTTCGTCCTCGCTTGGGCGCGATGCCGTGCAAGCCTAAGTTGCGCTTGCACCAGGCAACGTACCTGCACAAGACAAGTTAGACAAAATATACATATATAGGCACGGAGTAAAACGCAGAGAACCAAAGTTGAACACATTTGATAAGCACACAAAATACTTCCATTTTATTGAATACTGAAGATTTGGATTACAAAGTGTTTGCTTGGCTGAGTTACAAAATATGCCTTAGAAGGCTTACAACTCTTTTCACATTCCCAAAACTAGCCACAACGCCCATTACATTATGCCCTTGTAGTAGGACCAAAATAGCAAAACATCTAGCAGAAGAGGAAGTAGCCCACTGGAGAGGTAAGCGACGGAGAAGCAGCACGAACACAGTCCTATGGAAGGGTGCGCACACGCTGATTCAGATTCAAGATGCTAGCCAAGCTCTCACTTCCAGTACCTGGATATTTGCCCACAAACGTGGGTCAGTACTACCACATGTACTGGTGAGCGACCGTGGCCAAACTCACCTTAGAAATCCACACTAAGTAAGCATATGAAGCTAGCATTATTAAGTGGTCTTTCTGGTTATCTAGTTTTATTTTAACAGTTCATGCATGGAAACATAGACAATATATAGCATATGCATATGATAATCTTACCCACGGCCGAGCGGTTATCCCTGCAGCAGACACACAAGTTAGGCACAATTTGTATATATATGCATAATCTCATGTATCAATCTTTTGGTGTCATAAATGATAGGTATGCAAGAAGGTGAACCTAGCATGCGCCCTATCTATATGACGGTCCATGGGTCGCCCCATGATTAGCAGTTGGAACATACAAGCCCATCTCACTAATAGACATATCGCCCCACTAGACCTCCTTACGGGCCATATCCTCAGGGCGATCCAAAAATCTCTTCCGGACCGAACGATCCCCAGTGCCCCAGGAACCGTTCGAGAGACAAGACCTTGTGCACAAGTTGTCCGAGACCAATGCATGATATGAAACATCTAACAGATATAACACTACGATGCACAGTTCAAAGGAACGAATACACAATTTCCATCTCTTATTCTTTTCCCACATAACACATTCGAAACAAAGGGACTTGCCACAGATCGGGTCGTATAGCATAGGGACTATGAACATGCAATATGATTGATAGCAAAGGCATAATTCTAATTCTTTAAGCATGCAGTTTATTTCTTTAGCTTATCTTTTTAGTGAGGCAACATTTGTGAACTAGAGATTCTTTTCATTAGGCATGTGAATTGAAAGATTCATTGAAGGGCCTAAGCCACTCACCGAATCAATCGAACGAGAGGATGGGGAAGCCTTAGGCGACGTTCACTCTTTGGTTATGCGTCCTGAAAATGCAACAATACTTGGTTAGCATACTTCAATCTCCTTCCCTTACGATTCGAAAAGAACGCGCAAGCGGGAAAGCGAAATCATGAAAACCAAGTCATCGAAAGCAACCCAAAACACAAAGCAACACAAAACCAAAAAGCAAAGCAACCAACGAAAACTCTTGGACTCATTTCAATAGAAGCCGCTCGATTAGTTCGAAGGGTTCATTGCACTTCGTCCGTGTTGATTTGGCGGTAAGGTTTCCCCGAGACTCGATTCTCAACCGAGTCGAAGCAGCGTAGTGTTCCATAAGTAACCGTTCGGAGTGGAGCGTTACACAATGTATATGGACGTTTGGCATCTTCCTTAGTTGGCTTCCATCTGCACATTCTAGGAAGATTGCTCGTCATACCCTCGGTTAAGTTTAGCCCGCTGCAGGGTTGGAAAGTGCTCGTATATCCATGCCTTCACGTAACCAAGTTAAAAATATATTAGTCCAAAAATTAACAACAAATTTTTTAATTATGTATACAAGTTGACAAAGATATATATATATATATATGGAGTAGAGTCTGGCATCCGGATATTGTCTTCGAACTGACGCGGGATGCCGCACCAAGCTCGCGATAAAGGTATGCTAATATACCGCTTCCCCAAGATATTTCTTCTACCGTGTCTATGTCGTCCAAATTCAGGAGATATTTGTCATGTATGGACGTTCCAGACTTCTCCGTAATGCCGACAGCCCCTAAGATGAACTGCATATATCCACGGGCCATATTATCGCCATTATCCACTTCGGGGTCCGGATCAGCGAATGTCTCCTCTAAATATTTTAAAGGAAGTCCGTACGACTTCTTGAATCCTCGAAGGGTGGTAAAACTGGTGGCATCAACTCCCATACACCCTGAAACATAATCCACGATATGGTCGTAAAAATTGATGCTCGATTCGTCAAAAGTATGATTCATCATGAGTCGACCATCAACCCTAAGTCCCAATATATGATGGACGTCATCAAAGGTAATCGTCAACTCCCTATTTGGTAGATTTAAAGTGTTGATTTCTGGATGTCATCGTTCTACAAATGCTGATATCAGTACAATATCCACCGTCTTATATAAGTAGTTACCGAAATATTGTAAACCGGTGGGAATAATTTTAGCCTTCACATCGTCTCCCAATAATTCAAACCTCCATGTATTACATTTTTTGCCATGGTTGATCACCGTTAACATACGAGAACTCTCCTGAAAAGTAAATAATTGGATGAACTTATACCTATATATAAAATGTACTTATCTATAAATAATTGGATGAACTTAGAACTTACAACTTATAACTGTATATAAAATTATCATAACGTAATGTACTTACCGGATTGTTCCATATTTGGTATGCAATATGGTTCTCGATCGACGGCAACATAGAGCAACCGTTTGGACGAGTTTCGACTGGAGTATCTGGCTGCTGATAGGGTCCTGAACCATCAGTAGCCCAGTTTTCGAGGGTTTGTGGGAGAGTCTCGACAGGACTATCTGCATGCTGAGGAGCACGTCTCTTCGAACGAGTGATAGTCTTCTTCGTCAGTCGACGTTTCCTAACTTCAGGGCGCGCCTCAGGGTCGCGGATAGTGAGAGCTGGTTCAATAGTACGCTAAATATTGCGTTCCTTACGTTTCGACGAAGTAGGCCGTCTTCTTATGATATCTTCATCCTCAGTGCCCTTCCGAGGGTCGTGACTATAAGACAAAAAAAAATTATTTTAACATCCTAAATTAATTTAACATTCAGGACTGTAGAAATTTCTATAATCATATATGTTTACAGGACTGCAAAATTTTTTACAATCATAAATTATACAGAACTGTTAAAATTTCTACAGTCCTTTATGCATATAGGACTGTAGAAATTTCTACAGTCCTTAATGTATATAAGATTGTAGAAATTTCTACAGTCCCGCATGATTCTGCTCGATACATTCGACGAATGTCGAAATTGTATGCCCTAAAATCGGGTACGAGCATCCAAAAAAATGTCCAAATTACATCCTAAACTACATTCAGGACTTGTAAGCCCTCATTTTAAGAATGGAAAGATAACCACTAAAAATTTTCGAAATGCAATAGAAATTTTTAAATTTTTTGGAAAATTTTCTAAATGCAATAGAACAAGGAGAAGAAAGAATTGTACCTTGATTCTTTCGAGACTTTGGGAGCCATCGACAAGGAGGAGGAGGAGGAAGTGGAGGAGGACGGCTCCGACAAGAAAGGGAGGAGGGGGGAGGGCTCCGGTAGAGGTTTGGAGGGTTTGGGAGGAGAGTTTAAAGTTTGGGCTAGTATGAGTAAACTTTTGGGCTAGTATGAGTAAACTTCATTCATTAATGGGCTAGCCCCAATCCTGGGCTAGCCCTAAGTAAATTATGTAGTGCCCTTATCAACAGCCAAACAAAAGAATACCCAATCATCAGCCTTACAAAACCAAAACATGTCTCTGCCATTAAGCTGAACCCAATCCCGCAAAATAACACAACAAAGCATTGGAGGAATCCTGGTTGTGAGCACACCCAGCAAGGGCCTTCCTGATCTGTTTCGAAACTTCTTTAAGGATCTGATCAGAAGAAAATGAGTGACCTTCGTATCACGATTTGTTCCTATTCTTCCATAGAACCCAAATGATGGAAGCAGGAACAAGATCCATGAGATGGTGATCACGAGCATCCCACCAAATGCACAACCGCTCCCTCAAAGAGCCGATGGATCTAGAAATACCGCAAAGGTAATGGAAGTGAGCCCAAACCTCCTCCGCAAGGCTGCCTTCTGAGAGAATGTGATCAATGGTTTCTTCCGAAGGAGAGGAACAACAATGACAACCCGAAGCGAGGGAGAACCCGTTACTCCGCCTGAGAATGTCATCAGAATTGACCTTTCCTTTTAGAATATGCCAAAAAAGAACCGACCATTTAGCTGGAAAACAGTTGCTGCACAGCCGACTGTAAACCAGACTGGAAGGGAAGGGGATGCGAGTCGTCCTCCAGGCCGACGCAGTGGAGAAATGACCCGAAGATTTGGCTACGTACAAATTGTACCAAAGATATTAAAATTGGTGACTACTGCGAGAGGGACAAGACCGTTAAACTATGTCCCACCGGTATACCACTGGGTCTCATACTTCTTCTCTGAGTGGCAACATCATGTTATCGGTGCATCCGAACGACACTCGGTGGTTGAGATGTCGGATTGTAGCGAGGACTACATGCTATGCTATGATATGCGGAGGCCGGACATGGTATGCTGTTAAATCCTAATAATCGAAGAGGCGGTAATATGCGGGTAGCAGCCCCTCTTCCATCCAAATCAGTTTTATATGTTGCACTGCTGAAGATGGTGAGAATAAATTGTTGAATTATAAGATTTCAATTTGTTTATCAACGTTGCTGAATTTGTTGTGTTCTCATACATGCTAAGAAAGCCATGAAGTTGGAAAAAAAAGTCTCGTTAGTTACAAGGTTGAGAACTACGTTGAAGTTCGTGAGCAGTTGCAGAACATATACAACGCTACTGTTTTCCCGTTCTTCGAAGATAGGGAGTGGCGTACAAAGAGTCGTCATGATAATTAGAAACACTTAAATTTGTAATTAAATGCTTTGGGTTGATGGTCATGTGATGTTGGGTGTGTAATTTTTTTTGGTACTTGAAACTTTGATGTTATATTTTGTGAAAGTTTGTTGGTCTTGAAACTTTAATCTAATTGTGTGATACTCTTTTGAAATATGATGTTGATTGTGAGATTTGCATATCCTTAGTATCCTACTACTTGCAAATATTTTGGTCAATTTTTTAACACCATTGGAATGCCAAATTTTTACTATCCAATAGTTAAAATTGATTTAGTATCCAAAGACTGTCAAAACAATTTACAGTCCTAATTAAAATCTACTGGATTCTTAGGACTATCAAAAATTTTGACAGTCCTAACAATAATCAGGACTGCCAAAACTTTTGACAGTCTTAATTTAAGGATTCGTATAACTGTCAAAAAATTTGATAGTCCCAACAAAATTTCAGGAATATCAAAATTTTTGGCAGTCTTATCCTTAGCCAGGACTGTCGAAATTATTAACAGTCCTAATTTATACCTGTTGGATATTTAGGACTGCCAAAAATTTTGACAGTCCTAACTTCATAAAGGGCTGCCAAAAGTCCTACAATACTTGAATTTTAAATGCCTTGTTGCACTTTTCTCTGTATTATAGGATTGTCAAAATTTTGGCAGTCCTGAATATTATTAGGCGTGTCAAAAATTTTGACAGTCCTAACTATATACAGGACTGTCAAAAAATTTGACATACCATCATCGTCTCCGTCGTGACTGTGCACGAATTTTCAAAGTCCAAAACCCAGAATGGTTTCAAAACTTTTAAAATCCTCCTAAAATGAATCGTAAACCGTATTTTAGTCCCTAGAAGATGAAATCTATGCATAAAGATGGAACCCTCACATATTTGAAATTTGGGAGATGAAAGAAGCAAAATATGAAAAGGAGAAAAAAAAACATTAAAAGTTGGTTTTTATACTAGGTAGTGAGCTATTTATGAGTAAATTTTCATGTTAGCAAACTTGTAAATGAAAGCAACTATTTTGGAATAGTCCCAAATAAGAAATGATGTGTCCCAATAAAAATTCTAGATTCCCAACCTAAATTTTTCCAAAAAAAAAAAAAATTTACCGCAACCAAACGTTCCCTTAGAGGACGTTTTGTACGCGAAATACTATATAGCCGAAAATTCTATATTCCCGGGAATCAAATTTCAAGTAATTAAATTTCTTGGAAAACTATATTCGGTGACTATAAAAATATTCCCAAAAAAAAATTTGAAAGTAAAAAAAAAAAAAAAAAAAAAAAAACCCAACAAAAAGAAGATTAAAAACAAAATATAAAAAATGAAACAAAAAAATGAAAAAAACGACAAAACGACAAAAACGAAAAAAAAAAAAAAAACGATAAAAATGAATAACAAACCAAAAAACGGAAGAAAAAACCCCTCGAAAAATATCTAGAACGATCAAAAACGAAAAAAATGACTAAAAACGACCAAAATGAAAAAGAACAAAAATGAAAAAAAAAATGAAAAAAACGAGCAAAAAAGAAAAACAAAAATAAAAAATAAAAAACTGAAAAATGATCAAAACCGAAAAAAATAACCAAAAACGAAAAATGATAAAAATGATAAAAACGAACAAAATGACAAAAAGACCAAAAACAACAAAAAAGATTTTAAAAAAACTAAAAACGATCAAAACGACAAAAAAAAACAAAAAATGACGACTAAAATCGATCAAAAAATGATCAAAAACAACTTTAAAACGACCAAAATCGACTAAAACGATCAAAAATGATAAAAAAAATTTAAAAGACTAAAATGCGACAAAAAGAATAAAAACGACTAAAAAGATCAAAAACGACTAAAAAGATCAAAAACGACAAAAAATGACTAAAAACTACAACAACAAAAGGACTTAAATCGATCAAAAACAACATAAATGAGAAAAAAAAAACGACCATGAATGACAAAAAAGCCAAAAAACGAGAAAAAAAAAATTCAAAAACGAAAAAAAAATCAAAAAAAGAAAAAAAATGCTTCAACAAAAAAAATAATTTTGTCCGGGCAAAAAAAATACACCCACCTATTCTTAAGGAATATGATTTCCATATTTCGTGGATAAATTATTTATCCGAATATTTTAATTTTTGAAAATAATTTATTTATGGCCTACTCAAACATGGTAATAGATTTCTATCCTAAATTTTTTCAAAAAAAAAAATTTATCCTCTTTGTGTTTTTAGGTGGAACTTGGTTGAACTTTAAGAAGTGTCCCACCATACTAAGACAAAAGCAAATTAGTAAAATATTTTCCTTAATGCGGATCCTACATTTAAGTTATTAGAACGAAATTCATCTGGCAAAATAGGAGAGAATAATTAAACTTGAATGAAATTACAACGAAACTTAAACTAGATCCTTCTTCCTTGAGTTCACCAACTTCTAAATTTTCTTCCCACAACCACTAATATATAAACATGTTTGCCTTATTCTAATTGTTAGTTTTCAAATTTTTTTTTTAGTACCTTAGAAGTGTTTTTTATGAAGTAAATATTTTGAACTTTTTAAGTATTTTCAATTTACTCACTTTCTGTTGTTCTTAAAGAAAACATGCAAATCATTTGATTATTTGATTATTTATTTTTTTATCATATTCTTTCTCTTAACCCTAATCCACATCTTAACACATCCACTTAGTTATCCACCTCTACTACTGCCCTACACCCTTGCCCATACCTGTTTCTCAATATCCTAATAAACAATAAATCATCAAAAGAGAATATTATGCAATGGTAATGCCACAAGTTTTCAAGTATTAAGAAGCAATGTCATTTAGTTGGTGATTGTAGAAAGAACAATTCATTTTACTGAATGAAATTATTTCATTAGGACTTGAGGCCGTACAATGTACTAGTAACGTGCACACGCATTACACATGATTAAAAAATTTGTTAAAAGAATTTAAATATAAATTTTTTTAAATAAATACCGTCGTTCCTAGAGGAATCGAACTCAAGCAACAAAGAAAAATATCTCCCACCTTAACCACTTGAGTTAGAACTGTTTAGTTGTAAATAAATAATATTAGGTAGTTAAATACTTAGTTATTGTTTAAAAAAATAGTTAGTGGAGTATTTATTACAAATGGCTTAGACGGTTGAGCTGTTTCCAAGCCTTATTATAAGAGTAAAGATATAGAGCATACAAAGCATGTGGCATCACTAATTCTAGAAATAAAAAACACAAAAAATAATAAATGTGCAAGACGAAGAAAATGATAACCAGCCTACAATTCAATATCCTTTGCAAGATGGAACTTGATGACAAGTTTACCTGGATAGAGTGAGAAAGTGAAAACCACGGACAAAGAACCCGGAAGAATTGAGGAATATCTTAAAAATGACCAAACTTCAAAACTGAACAAATCATGGAAGAAATAGAGCGAAAAGATGATCTAAAGAAAGCCATGACTTTATAAACCTAAGAAATATTGTAATAGACCAAAAGAAAGTCGGAACTTCAAAACTGGAAAAAAAAATCGCAAAAGATACCTAAAAAATGATATGAAAGTCGAGTTTCCAAATACCAAAGAAATCCTGAAAGAAAGTTGGGGCTTCATGTACTTAAGAAATCTCATAAGGAAGTCATGGCTTTGAATACCGAAAAATTTCGAAAAAACAAAAAGATAGGGGCTTTAACTACCGAAAAAATCATGTAAGAACCCTAAGGAAAGTTTCAACTGTGTACCCAAAAAATCTTTTAAAAAATCAAAGAAAAGTCGAGACTTCGAATATCAAAGAGACCCCCAAATTAACAATGAGAAAGATAGGAAAGCATGGGCTTTTAATAATAAAAAAATATCGAAAAAACCAAAAATAAAGTTGAGGCTTTGAATTCCAAAGAAACCTTAAAAAAAGAAAAAGAAAAGTCGAAAGTTTAAATATTGAAGAAATACTAGAAGAAATAAAAAGAAATAAACTCAAAAAATCACATAAAAGAAGAAAGTCGGTTAAAAAGCTAAAAAGATAGTAAAATTTTATGAAGAGTCTACCATTAACCACATCAGTGGAACTATGAGAAGAAGGCAAAAACATTGTAATAACTAAATATTTATAAGGGGTTCCTTAATTAAAGATGCCAAAGGAAAAAAATGTCTATAAAGTTGAGGGCAGGCATATGAATATAGGATAAAGTTGATGGTATTGTACGCAAATAAGCCTACTTTTAAAAATTGTTTATACTTGTTTGCTTTTGAAAAGAAACATAAAGCAAAACCAAGCCTAAACTTGTTTGACAAATGAAAAGTTAGAGAAAAGTATAAAAATAAATGAAAGTTGGACTAGTTTCATTTAGTGGCTTTTTGGACAATTAGAGAAAAACTAAGTTAGAAAACTCATAGAATCCACAACAAATATAAACCATTACTTGTTCTAATCTCCTCCATCTAAATACATGAAACTCATGAAAATCAACAACTAATATGTTTTTTTATTACCATTTACATTTCAAAGGCAAATCCTCATTTTTTTTAGTCCCCTATGTTTTTTTTTTACCATATGAGTACAAGGTTACACATTTTCTTGATATATTTTTTGCCCAACAAACAATATTTGTAAGTTAAAAATTTAGTTGTCGAATTCGAGTGAACTTTGTGGTTATCGAGAAGAGACATAAGAGTCATGTCTAGATGGCAAATGATCGGTGGATCGACCCACAGAGACGTATTATTCTTTCCATTTATAAAAAAAATGATGGAAGTTGTCACTCCCCGTTCCCGATATACGTATTTGAAACACATTAGTTTTTCTGCTTATATTATTTGTTGCTTGTATGGTAATTAGTTTGCATGTCATGGAGACTAGACCCATTCTTTGGTTCAATTAGACTCATGGTTTAATTGTAGGGTTGGTTTATTCATGAGTGAACACATGGTCTAAACCTCAACCCTAGCATATATAAGTTAACTTCTTGTTCTCTCTTCCCTCATTCTCTCTTTTTTTTTTCCCTTCCTTCATTTAGGCAAGTACACCTTGCACTACATGAAAAAATCTCTTGATTTTGATTTTTGTTCTTTTCTTGCATTTTATTAGTCTATTATGTGTACATTATGATTCTAAACACTTCAGTACTTGGAGTTTTCGATTTTAATTGGTGGATTTGAGTATATCTACATTTAAAGTTTAGGGTTTTCATGAGTTCCTTGAGTTTTTGGTATTTTTTGATCTATTAAAATATGGTATTTTAGAAAACCAGTTTTTGGGGTTGATGGAGCACTTTATTTCGAGTATTTTGGCTTTTATTTCACTTGATTCGGAGTTAAAATGAGATATTTATGAAAAAAATAATTTTTGAAATTTTTGGAGTTTTTGCCATGGCCAAACCTGCTGTTTGGAGAAGACAAAGTCTTCATGCGGCCAGCGAGTTATGTGGACGAGAATACTATACGGCCTGAGTGCTATGCGGCCTGAGCTCTTTGCCGCATACTGACCAGCATGTGTCCATCTTGTTGTATGCATGACTGCCATCACACAAGTGTTCTGGAGCTAATCCGTGAACTCCTTGTGTTTCACTCGCTGAACGAATGAGAAAATCGCTAAGTCCAAAGGGCAATATGCGACCGAGTGTCATATGTGGCAAGCAAACATATGCGGGAAGCAGAGCATGCAGCCACTTTCCCTTGGACGCATGACTCTGAAACCTTGGCACATCTTTTCATGATTTTATCTTCTCTCTGACACACTTTATAGCTTGTCCCATCAATCACTTTATGTCACTTTATTGACACATATTAAATGCACGTCACTCAACACTTGTCCCAAGGAGTGGACTTTGCCCTGTTATATGTGGTACTGATCCTATGCGGCACTGATCCATATGCGGTCGTGACTTCCTATGCGGCACTGAGCCCATGCGGCACCGACCCATATACGACCGACTTCCTATGCGGCACCTGTCCAATGCGGCACTGACTCTATGTGTCCTTGATCCTCATGCGGCCTATATGCATATTTTATTGAATTGCTTGGTTTTAATGCTTTGTGGAATTTATGTGACTCCATGTGTGATTTTAATGATTGCTAATGTATGTGAGCTACGTGACCATGTGTTAGACCTGACTATGTGTAATCACCCTAAATTTTCAAAATTTTTAAAAACATGATTTCGGGATTTTTCGGTAATTTTTCAGAAATTAAACAAGGTGTTTTTGTGATTAAATGATTTTTAATAATATTAAAATGTGATAAAAAAAAAAAGATTTTAGGGTGTAAAATAAAAAACTGGACTTAGGGTAATTTTTTAGGATTTTATTGGACCCCGAACCTATTTTTAAACACCTAAAAACTATTTATTATTTATTTATTTATTTATTTATGTATTTATTTATTTATTTATTATTAATTGTTTTTATAAAACCCATTCGGCCCAGCCCGCAGACCGGCCCAGCCCGTTTCTTATCGGGTCGGGTCAGGTCGGCCACACCCGCCCGCCAGACCCGACCCGCCACCCGTCTTCTCCCCACGAACGCGAGCCCCGCGTTTTCCGCCGCCCGCCGCGCGCCCAGCCGGCCACGATTTCCCCCGCGCCGCGCCTGACCCGCCCACGTCGCCCTCGCCTCCGCCCTTCACGGCCTCGCCCCCGCCACCTCGGTCTCCCTCTCCCCTATAAATCTCTCCCCCTTCCTCCCTCCTTCCGCCTCCCCATCCCCGCTGCCGGAACCCTCCGACGACCCCCGAGACTCGCTGCCCTCCTCCAGAAACCACCACCTCCGCCGCCTCCCTCTTTCTTCCCCGCCGTGAGCCACCAAGACCCCGACCCCGGCCTCCAGAAACCACCAGCCCTCCTCCTTCTTCTCCCCGCTGCTCGAGCCGCCTCCGGCGACCCTCTGCCGGCGCCGCCCGCGTCCCGAGCCCCCGGCGATGCCGTCCCCGGCTCCCTTCGCCGCCAGCGCCGCCTTAGCCGCCTTCGCCGTGTCCGCCAGCGATCCCTAGGCCGGACACGATTCAACCCTAGCAGTGGACACAGTGCACAGGACACGGGACATGTGTCGGACACGAGAAAACGCGGTTTCTCGAGCCCTGTTCAGGTACCTGTTACTCTCTCCTCGCTGCCCCATTTTCAATTCTGTCTGTTGCATTGCGAACCCTGCGTGACCCTCTCGGTGCCCGTGCAACCCGCTCGGTGCATCGCGTCATGTGGTGATCGCGAACCGCGATCCAAAAACAGGAAAACTAACACCCTGTTTCACCCCGGAACCGAGTCCGCCCCGCCAAACGGGACGACTTGGTCGTGCGCGGTCTTCACAGATACGTGCGCGTCTTGATACGGACGTGTGAGTTTTCGCGAAAGTCGATTCGGGTGTGCGTGCACACCGGGATCAACGCGTATCCGCGGACATCGCCACGTATCCGACTTTTCTGAATCGTGCCCTAACTTTGTGTACACACGTCGGATTGAAACGAAACTTACGCCATCGGACTCGTAGCGATACGCTGGTCCTGTGACCCAAGTTTAGTTCGATTCTGAGAACGTTGACAAAATCGCGTGTCGTGGGCCCCATAGGCCCCGTTCGACGGGCAATTTTATGATCGGCTCATCGGAATCCAATTCTGGAAGTTCCGTTGGGTTCGTATCATCGTTCATGACCTGTTGACACTAAGTTTGGTGAATTTGGAGACCTTTGACCCTGACACATTTTTCGGTGCAAAGCGGGCCCACATGTGAACCCCGTTTTGACCCGAAATTGCCGTTTTTGCCCTTGTCTCCAAATTGGACTCAAGGACAGGCATTTCTAGCTGATTGATATTTTCTGGATCTGATGGTAATGTTTGTTTCAGCAACCGGAGTGCCGCCTGTAATTCCAGCTGAAGTCAGAGTCACAATTGGAGCCGGAACCACAGGCAAGTGTACCTTGCCAAACCCTGCAGTCTGCTATTTATTTCCTTGGCTTAATTAATCATCAAGGCAAGAAAAGCTTGTCAATTCTCAGTAGTTCCTGTGATAATATTTTGCTGGATTTCTTGTGTAAATACATATAAACTTGTTTTAACTGCTTAACCTAGGAAACGTGTGACGTACTTAGTGTCCGACCATAGTCGGGTGCCAACCCCATACGCGGTGTTGGGTACGTCATTAGAGATGGACATTCGATACCCTTACTCTTGGTACTTGTCCTATCAAGTACATCAGAGCCCAGGACACTTGACACTATTCATGAGACAGAGTCTTCCTGAGACATTCAAGGTGATTCTGCATAGGATACATGTTTTATAACCTAGACATTACATTCATAGACAATTGATTCATAGCTATCCGACTTGCTGCATTAGTTATAATCGTGCGTGACATGGATATGAGGCATCGTGGACATGAGACGTGGGATTACATTGGGTGGAAAGAGACACACAGACCACAGGCTGATATTATATATATAAAACATAGTATATTTCAGAGTATAATTCATAGTTATTGCCGCTACCGGCTCCCCGACACAGAGCTTGTAGTGGCTTCAGCCTGAGTTCTAGTGATGCTCTCAACTTGCATATCACATAAGTTGGTCACATAGCTTACCCTCTTATTTATTTATCTGCTGCACTGCATTTATTTTGGCTTGTATTTTCTGTACCTTGCTGTCCCCTGAGGACCTGGATCCGGATTATGTCCCCAGGAATAGCTGAAGAAAACTACCCCGAGGTGTACGGAACATGAGCACTTCTCGGAACAGAACAGGAACCTGAGGACGAGATCTTGGCAGAAGACTTCTCCTGAGTACCGGCTTCATCTACTCAGTATTTCTATTTTCAGCTGATTATTTCTTGTCTATTTTCTTTAATATAACAGACTGATTCTCGGATTGTTCCCGAGACACTCTTATTTGAGATTTGCTTATTTATTCTATTGCATTATTTCTGTCATTTATCTGTGATTATCTGTTGTGGATGAGATTAGAACAACCTGGGAATTTGCTCTAATTACTGTTAGACTACAGCTTAAGCATGCCCTGATGGATCCATTAAATTGGGTTGTCCATCGGTGCGTGCTGCTGGCCATTGCCGCGCATCCAGTCCCTCGGCATTTTGGGACTGGGGCTTGACACTATGTGCTAGAACCCATATGATTTACCAATAATTAGTAACATGAGTGGACTATTGGTATCCGTGTTGATACACTTACTACGTGCTATGTGTTCCTATGTGCTAAGTATTTCTACATGATTATGTTACATGTTTCACACCGAGGTGTGCCTACGTGTTAAGCGACATGTGATGTATTAAATTCCTCCAGCATGGACATGATAGTTAGTCAATAACCAAGCATGGCTAGGATTTATTTGACTATTTTATCACGCTGGGATGAATCCAAATTAAACTGCAAAGTGACAAAGTAGATTCGTATCTAGCATGCTCGTACTATGGTACGACTTGAAAGGGGAGTAACATGTGACCACGCCATGTGATTTCAGCAAACCGTAGGGTTAACTAGGCAACTAAAACATGTAGAGCATTGGGAGGGACAGAATACCGAGATAGCGCTTAACTAGCCACCCTCAATATTTATATGGGGAGTGAAGGCTGGCCCCTATGGATATTATTTAAATCCTCAATAGTGGATGGCAATATCCGACTATTATATTATACTATATGTTCATGCGATCTTATCACGGTGGCCTTACGATGGACCAGTGCATACTACTATGTGCTATGCAGCGATTCATGGCTCGGCTAGCCCCTGCTAGAACATGGTTCGATTTGAGAATTCCTATTATATGCATAATACTTTTGGGATAACCTAGACTCCACATAGTAAGTCGTATAAGTGATTGACCGATTATGTAACTGAGCTTGTTTGTGTATGTACCTGCTGTCAAATAGTCTAGGGACATGGATTATCATGGTGCGATGGTCTAACCCTTGTCCTTATTTGGTTGTAGGGTTAGATTATTGTTTCACGATAGGCTATGAACTAAAACTACGAGACATAACTATATGTACATGTATCTATTTCATAACCTGGTTCTATTTCTTCATTCGTGCTCCTTTGTGGTACTTGCTATTTGGGGGTCTAACCCCACTCGTTTTGCGTGGCCAGGTTTAGAGCCAGCACCCGAGGATCAAGCGTACTTCCCCCTGAACTATGGTGCGCACCAGACGGATGGCCACTGAGAAAAACGAGTTGATTTCTTCTCCCCTGCTCGTTATTGCACATTTATCTCATTTTGGGCATTTAGCTACCGGCACTTGTTAGCCGTAAATCTGGACATTTAGTTTTCTTACATGATTATAATTAATCAGACTACAGCTGATCATGGTTATATACCTTTGCTACTCTGCCAGCCTTCTTATTTTTGTACAGTTGGTTTTCAGAATGTTATGGCAGTACGTTTGGGACGCCTTACTTCCTTGTCATATATGTTCTACGTTTACTGTTCTTACTTGACTGATTGAGACAATAGATGTGATGTGTGATCCTAAGTGACTTGCTTGTAGTATGCACCCCTTGTCTAGTTATAGCTGTGACCGTCGTACGATATTCTATACCTTGTACGGGAGAGCTGGCCATGTTTGTCTCTGTATTTCGATAATGGGGCATGATAAGATTTTAGTGGTGGCCCATACAGGTCTGTATTCTTAGACTTGTGGTGTGTTATGGTCATAGGAGTCTCAATCAAACATGTGCCTTTGAAATCCTGAATTCGTTCTCCTCGAAGCCTTGCTTGACTATCGAATTAATTGTTTCCTTGTTCCTTCACGTCTTGTTCTTGATGTTTCTTGTCCTTTCCTTTAGGGCTTCTTCAGTTGCTGGAGCAGCATGCATGGCAGAACAGGGTTCCCCTGGGCAACAACGAAAGGTAGCACATATTCAGAGTCAAATTCAAATAGAGCTAGTAGTTGAACAAGCCGGCATAGTGGCACCAGAAGTTGGACATGTTGAGCAACCATCCCCTGAGATCCCCGTACCCCCAGTAGTACCAGCAGTACCAGTGGTACTTAACACTCCGACATTGCTGGAGATCCTCCGGGGAATGATGGCTATGTAGAAACACCAGATGGCGTTACAACTGTATCAACAGTTTCAATAACAAGAACAAAATGTCTTATTGAGTCAAGGTTTACAGACGGCTCTGGAAAGAGGTGGAAGGACTGATTCAGGGGCATCGGTTAGATTTTGCCGACTTAATCCAAGATACTTCGATGGCACGGAAGAACCATCACAGCGGATGCCTGGTTGCAAGATATTAAGATTATTCTGGCAGCAGCAAGGGTTCTGGCGGATGAACAAGTTGATCAAGTTTGATTACACCTTCAAGATCTTGCCCGTAATTGGTGGGCGTCAGTAGAGGTTGGCTTGAGGCATCCTATCTCTTGGGACTGTCAATACCACATTTCCAGAGCCGGGTATTTTTTTATTTTAATTTAGTTAATTGTGTATTATTTATAATTAATTATATTTATAATTAATTGATGGTTGTATTATTTTTTATTGATTGTTTTAGTATTTTGGCTAGCGTGGACCCATGTCAGACCCTATGGACCCATGTCCGACCCAACCTACACCCTTGGAAGGCCTATTTTTGGGTTTAGAATATTTATTATATTTTTAGTGGGTTAGTTGGAGAGATTGGGAGTTAGTTTGAGTGCTTTTGGAACCCCAAACCCAAAACCCAACTTAGGAGAGGGCATTTTGGGTATTTTGGACTTTTGCATTATTGTTAACCCTTATTATTTCTTGTGGCCAGCCCCCCTTTCCAGACTTGATCAAACCACAGACCCCCCCTCTTCTTCATCACTTCTTCTTCTTCTTCTTCTTCTTCTTCTTCTTCTTCACTCCTTCTTCTTCTTCCTTTCTTCTTCCAATTTTTCCACTTCAAGTAAGTATTTCCATTTTTTTCTCTTCCTTCTTCCATTTCTTACTTTTGTGTGAACCCTAACCTTACACTTTTCCCTAACCTAGGTGGGTAGAGCTTAGATTGGGTGTTGGAGCTTGGATTGGAAGCTTGGTTTGGTGGATTTGGAGCTTTTTGGAGACTTTGGCTTGGGATTTCAACTCCCAAGAGGTAAACTCTGATTTTCTCCCTTGTAATTACTCTTATATAGTGTAATTAGTAGTTTAGAACCTTTCTAGATCCTAAGCCTATCCGTGGGAGAAAGTTGGAACTAGTTTGGTTGAGTTTGGAGACTTTGACACTAGGTTTTGTGTCAATTTCGGATAAAATCCGAGATTGGTCCAATTTTGGGTGATGTTCTAGGTTAGACGGACCTAGGTAGACGTTGTCGGGTGTCTTGAGGGTTAGTACGTGTCTCCGTTCGGATACGTGAAGTCGTGTCGCGGAGAAATGGACGTTTCGGGCGTTTTAGGGGTTTTTATCGTCGCCGGTTCTATGTGCGTGCGCATTTTTGCCACGAACCTAGAATCGACGAGTTAGCATTTTTTTTAGGATCTAGGCATCGTTTAGAACCCGTGAATAAATTTTGGGCCGATTCCGAGTAGGTTTGGTGTGCATTTCAGGAGGTCGTGCGAACCGTACACCACGTGTTCGTCGAAATGACCGAACGGCCATTTCGACTTGATTTCCTAGTTTCGGGCTTGTGCGCGCGTTGGGTTAGCTTCGGGGAGTGTGTGCTAGAGTTCTCAGGTTATATTTTATATATTTATAGTTATTTCTAGGCGTAGGGGTGGTTGTGCGCGTGTTGGTGGAGTGTTGTGTGTGTAGTTGTGTGTGTGTTAGTGTGTGTGAGAGTGTGTGTGTGAGGGTATGTGAGAGTGAGTGTGTGTTTGTGAGCGTGTGTGTGAGTGTGGTTATATATATATATATATATATATATATATATATATATATGTATGTATGAGTGTGTGTATATTTATAGATGTGTGTTTGTGAGTGTATTTATATATATATTTGTGTGTGTGAGTGTGAGTGGGTGTTTGTGTATAGGTGTGAGTGTGTAGTGTAGTGTAGTGTGAGTGTTTGTGTGTGTTGAGAGGTGTGTGAGTGTGTTTGTGTATATGTGTGTATATATATATATATGTATATATGTATATATATTTATATATGTATATGTGTTTATATATCTATATATGTGTGTGTGTGTGTGTGTGTATATATATATATATATATATATATATATATATATATATGTGTGTGTGTGTGTGTGTGTGTGTGTGTGTGTGTGTGTGTATGTATGTATATCTATATGTGAGTGAGTGTTTATATATATATATATATATATATATATATATATATATGTTTGAGTGTGTGTGTGTGTGTATATGTATATATATATATATGTGTGTGTGTGTGTGTGTGTGTATATATATATATATATATATATATATATGTATATATATAAGGGTTTGTGTTATAGATATGTGTATATATATATATATATCTGTGTGTGTGTGTGTGTTTGTGTAAATAAGTGTGTGTGTGTACTTATACATATGTGAATGTGTGTGTAAGTAGATATGTTAGTGTGTGTGTGTATATATATATATATATATATATATATATATATATATATATATATATATATATATATATATATATATATATATATATGTGTGTGTGTGGGGGGGGGGGGGGGCGTGTCTGTGTGTGTGCGTGTGGCAGAGCAGCGCTGTAATCACCCTAAATTTTTCTAAATATGTTAAAAATAATTTCTGGGATTTTCGGTATTTTTTCAAGAATTAAAACAAGGTGTTTGGTCATTAAATAAATTTTAATTGCTAATAATTAATATTAAAATATGATAAAAATAAGATTTTATGTTGTAAAATAAAAAACTGGACTTAGGGTAATTTTTCTGGAATTTATTGGGCCCCGGACCTATTTTATATCACCTAAAAACTATTTTCCTTATTTAATTAATTATTTATTTAAGTATTAACCCAAACCAAACCAAATCCACCCCAACCGGGCCCAACCCAAACCAAACCGAGCCCAGCCCAACCCATTGGGCTAGCGTGTCGGGCGGGTCAGCCAAACCCGAACCCTCCGCCCGACCCGACCCGGGAGACCCACTCCTCCCCAACGTTCTGCTGCGGCCCGATTCTCCCGCCGCTCCTCCGGCCACGTCGCCGGCAGCCCCGTTCTTCCCCGCTCGTGCCCTCGGTCCACGACCCCAACTTCATCGCCGCCTCCCCCTGGCTCCCCGTCCGCCTATAAAAACCCCCTCCCTCATCTTCTTCTCCAATCAAAGCTCCCCTGAACCCCGATTCCGGCCACCCAAAGCCCGGCGACCACCACCTACTCCCTCTCCCTAGCTCCGGCGCCCCTCCGTCCGGTCTCCACTCGCACCTAGTCTCCGGCCCTTCCCTCCCGGTCGAAGCCTCCCCCGCGCCCTCTCCCTCTTCCTCCTTCTCCGCTCCGCCGGCCCCCGACAGCCTCCGGAGCCACCGCCGACCTCGCCGCGAGCCTCCCGCAGCAGCGGGGATCCAGCCGCCCGGCCACATTGACCCGCACCGCCTCCCCCAGCCGCGTCCAGCTCCTCTCCGGCGAACCCGAACCCGTGCCCTAGCTCAGACACGTGTCGGACACGTGTCGGACACGAAGAATCCTCGTTCACGGAGCCCTGTTCAGGTACTCGTAACTTTCTGCTCATTTACCCGTTTTTAATTCCGTCTGTTGCGTCGCGTAGCCTGCATAACCCCCTCGGTGTCCGTACAAACCGCTCGGGGCATCGCGTCATGTGGCGATCGCGACCCGCGATCCAAAAACAGGAAAAATAATGCCCCGTTTCACCCCAGAACTGGGTACACCCCGCCAAACGGGATGACTTGGTCGCGTGCGGTCTTCACTGATACGTGCGCGTCGTTGATACGGACGTGTGGGATTTCGCAGAAGTCGATTCGGGTGTGCGTGCACACCGAAATCAACGCGTATCCGCGGACACCGTCCCGTATCCGCCCTTTCTGGAGCGTGTCCTAACTTTGTGTACACAAGTCGGATCGAAACGAAACTTGCGCCATCGGACTCGTAGCGATACGCTGGTCCTGTGACCAAGTTTGGTTCGATTCTGAGAACGTTGACGAAATCGCGTGTCGTGGGCCCCACAGGCTCCACTCGACGGGCAATTTTGTGATCGGCTCATCGGAATCCAATTCTAGAAGTTCCGTTGGGTTCGTATCATTGTTCCTGACCTGTTGACACTAAGTTTGGCAAATTCGGAGACTTTTGACCCTGACACATTTTTCGGTGCAAAGCGGGCCCACATGCGGACCCCGTTTTGACCCAAAATGGTCATTTTTGCCCCTGTGTCCAAATTAGACTCAAGGACAGGCGTTTCTAGCTGATTGATATCTTCTGAGCATGATAGTAATGTTTGTTTTAGCTTCCGGAGACATTTCTAGAAATTTCCCGAGTAACAGAATAATAGTTGGAAATCAAACATCAGGCAAGTGTACCTTGCCAAACCCTGCAGCTTGCTACTTATTCTAATTCCTGTTATAGTACTTGCTTGAGCTCTTTGTGTATATATATATAAACTTGTTTAACTGTTCAACCCAGGACCGAGTGACTTTACTTAGCGTCCGATTACTAGTCGGGTGCCAACCCCGTACGCGGAGTTGTGTAACGTCACATAGAGATGGATATCGAGACCCTATGTATTCTCGTACTTGTTTTATCAAGTACAACATAGCCCAGGACACCTAATACTATTCATGAGATAGAGTCTTCCTGAGACATTCAAGGTGATTCTGTATAGGATACAGGACTTGACAGAGATATTTATTTCATAGACAAAATAACTTGTTGCATTAGCTATAATCCCGCTGACATGGACATGAGACGTTATGGTCATGATATGCGTGATTACATTGGGTGGGGAGAGACACACAGGCTACAGGCTGTTTCATATATATATATACTACTATTGTGAGGTCGTAGACTCTCCAGCAGAGCTAGACCCTTTATGTGTTATTACTGCTACCGGCTCCCCGACACAGAGCTTATAGCGGTCTCAGCCTGAGTTCTAGTGCTGCTCTCATATTGCATATCACTTAGCTAGTTATATAGTTTACCCAATTATTTACTTATTGCTGCACTGCTTATTTATTTGGCTTATATTTTCTGTACCTTGCTATGTCCCCTGAGGACCTGGAATGGATTATGTCCCCAGGTTTAGCTGAGGAGCAGTACCCCGAGATATACGGGACAGGAGCTGAAGCTATTACTGGACTTGATACTGGAGCAGAACCAATCCCTGAGCACGAGGTGACTGCTGAAGACTTTTCCTGAGTACCTGATTTCGTACTCAGTATTTACTTTATGTTTGACTCTTTTGTTCCTGGCCTATTGAGCCAGTGTATTCAGACTTATGTCGGATTGTTTCTCCGACCTACTTGTTGAGACTTGTTGCTACTTATTTCCATCTCATTATGCAGTTGATTATATTTATCTTTTATGGATGAGATTAGTTGTGGCTTGTTGTCGTAGACCTTATTTTACAGCTTAAGTGCGCCCTGATGGTTCCATTAAATTGGGATGTCCATCGGTGCGTGCTGCTGGCCATTGCCACGTGTCCAGTCCCTCGATATTTTGGGACTGGGGCGTGACATGGTTTTTGTGGTGGCCCATGCGGGTCTACAATAAAATTGTTCGGTTTCAACTTAGGGACCGAACAGGCCTGCAATAGGATAAGTTATAGGATCTCATCCATTGATTGAATCACTTTTGGACTCTATGTCGAATTCAATTTAATTGCTTGAATTGCATCCTGTTTGATTCCTCTGTGCGTTCTCGTTGTTTTCTTTTGATGTAGAGTAATAGATCCCAGAAGTGGTGACGAGAACCCCTTGGGTACACCGCCCGAAGCTGTGGTTACCTGTGAAACTGGGGTGACGCCAGATACCAGAGGACAATCCTCTCAGAGCAACCAATATGGCCAGCCAAGTTCCAGGTTCAGGCGTGATGACATCCCGCCTCCACCACAGTTCCCTCCATCGATGCCTGTCTTTCCCCCAGGGCAGGCAATGGACGGACAACAAATGTTCCAGATGTTCTACGCCATGATGCAGGCCCAACAACAGATCCAACAAGAGGCCCAGCGTCATGAGGCCGAGTACTTAAGGAACAGCCTAGTCACAGCATTGGAGCATGCAAATCCACCAACTAGGCGACCAGCGACGGGATCTATCACAGATTTCCGTCAACTGAAACCCTGTACCTTCTCGGGCAAGGAAGGACCAACTGAAGTTCATGAATGGCTTACGAACATGCAGCACCAGTTGGAGGCCGCTGAACTTCCAAGGAAAAAGTGGATGACTGCCGTCAGGATGCAACTGACGGACAACGTGCACCATTGGTGGCTGTCCGAAGAAAGGAGGCTCGGACATGATCAAGTCACCTGGGAGGAGTTCTCCAGACTCTTCCAGGAAATGTACATCCCTGCTGTTGCTCGGTCAGAACTCCGAGACAAGTTCAACCGCCTGATCCAGGGCAATATGTCGGTGGAGGAATACAACGCCAAATTTATTCGGCTGAGCCGCTTCGCCCCTTCTTTAATTCCTACCGAAGAAGAGAAGGCGGAGAAGTTCTTTGATGGACTCAGGTTCGAGCTCCAGAAGTTAATCGGATCTGTCGCGCCCATATCATACACCGACGTCCTTGCTGCAGCACGTCGTATGGAGCGCGTTACTCGGAGGGAGTCAAGTCTGAAATGTCCATTCTCCTCAGCACCGTCCAAGTCATCACAGGGGGACTCTGCCAAACGACCCCAAAAGAACCTGCCTCAGAAAGCAGCATCAAAGAACCTACCTACTTGTCATTACTGCGGCAAAGTAGGTCACATTGAAAGAGAATGTAGACGCAAGTTGGGACTCTGCCTGGTTTGTGGATCCAACCAGCACTTCTCAAAGGACTGCTCGGAGCGTCGAGAGATAGCTCCAAATTGACCAGCTCTACCTGCACCAAGGCCAGCTCTTCCAGCGGTGGGAGCAACACAAGCAAGAGCTGGAGGAGCCAGGCCACCACTACCACCTCAGGCAGCATTATTTCAGCAGGCTCGTCAGCAGAGAGGTCCAGCTCAGGGACGAGGACAGGCATATGCACTAGCAGTCACGGAGGAAGCTACTGCAGGCGAGGTTATAGCAGGTACCATATTAGTAGCTTCATTACCTGCTGTAGCTTTATTTGATTCTGGAGCCTCGTATTCATTTATAGCTGCTAGCTTCGTAGCCACACATAGAGTAGCTACCGCACCTCTCTTGAAGATGAAGAGAATTCTTACGGGAGGTGGTATTATCCCAATTAGTGATATCTGTAGATCATGTTCAGTAGTAGTTTGTGGCAGAGAGATGCGAGCCCAATTTTTGATCTTTTCTATGCCTGATTATGATGTTGTACTTGGTATGGACTGGTTAAGTCAGTACCATGCGACACTTGATTGCCGGCTTGGAAAAGTGATATTTAGACCCCCTAGCCTTCCTGAGTTTGAATTTCTTCGGGGAGCTGTAGAGCAAGGTGTCCAGCCAACTCTTAGGGTATTATCTGTAGAGGAGGAGTCAGGTTACCCAAGAGTCATATCGGAGTTTGTGGATGTATTTCCTGATGATCTTCCAGGTTTACCACCTGATCGGGAGATAGAATTCACAATAGACCTAACTCCAGGAGCCGAACCTATCACTTCATCGGTCTATCGGCTAGCACCTAAGGAGTTAGTGGAGTTGAAAGAGCAAGTTGACGATCTTCTGGAGAAGGGTTTTATCCGGCCCAGTGTTTCACCTTGGGGGCACCCATACTTTTTGTACCAAAGAAGGATGGAACTGTACGCTTGTGCATTGATTACAGAGCTCTAAATGCTGTAACCATTAAGAACCGGTATCCCTTACCACGCATTGATGACTTATTTGACCAATTGAGTGGTGCTAGGGTATTCTCAAAGATTGACCTTAGATCCGGTTATCACCAGATTAGGGTGAAGAAGGAAGATATACCGAAGACGGCCTTCAGAACTAAGTATGGACACTATGAATTCCTAGTAATGCCATTTGGTTTAACCAACGCTCCAGCCGTATTTATGAGTTTGATGAACGGAGTCTTCCACCAGTACTTGGATAAATTTGTGGTTGTGTTTATTGACGATATTCTAGTCTATTCCAAGGACCACGAAGAGCATGAGGAACACCTCAGAATTATGCTAGAGACATTAAGAAGGGAGAAGTTGTATGCCAAACTCAGCAAATATGAGTTCTGTATGGACAAGGTGCCATTCTTGGGACATATCATCTCGGGAGAAGGACTGTCAGTGGATCCGGAGAAGGTCACTGTAATAGAAACTTGGCCGACACCTACCTCCGTTGCAGAAGTGAGAAGTTTTCTCGGACTTGCTGGGTATTACCGGCGGTTCGTAGAAAATTTTTCAAGAATTGCGGAGCCAATGACGAAGCTGACTCGGAAGGATCAGAAGTTTATATGGACGGAAGGATGCCAGAAGGCCTTTGAAGAACTGAAGAGGCATCTAACAACAGCACCAATCTTGACTCTTCCCTCAGGGTCAGGAGGTTTTGTTGTTTATAGTGATGCATCCGGTAGTGGACTAGGTTGTGTCTTGATGCAACATGGCAAGGTTATCGCTTATGCATTGAGGCAGTTGAAGGTCCACGAGAAGAACTACCCAACGCACGACCTGGAGCTAGCTGCAGTAATATTTGCACTGAAGATCTGGAGGCACTATCTGTATGGAGAGAAGGTCAAAATCTTTACTGATCATAAGAGTCTGAAGTATGTATATACTCAGAAGGAGCTCAATATGAGGCAAAGGCGTTGGCTTGAGTTGATGGTGGACTTTGATATAGATCTGCAGTACCACCCGGGGAAGGCAAATGTGGTAGCCGACGACCTCAGCAGGAAACCCACGGCTTATTTCTTGACGGAGCAGCCTCAGCTATTACAAGACCTACAAGATCTCCAGATAGAGGTTGTTTTACCTGGACAAAATGGCTTGCTGGCTAACCTCGAAGTTAAGTCATCGCTTGTGGAGAGGATCAAAGAAGCTTTGCCTACTGATGCTAGATTTCGAAGGCTGAAAGAGAGAACAGAAGTAGGCATGCAGACATGACTTCGCATCCATGAGGACGGGACATTAAGGTGCGGAAATCCCTATATGTTCCAAATGGAGAATTGAGGCAGGAGTTAATGACGGAAGCACATAGCTCCATATACTCTGTTCATCCAGGAGGAACCAAGATGTACCGAGACTTAAGGCAGTATTATTGGTGGCATGGAATGAAAAGGGAGATTGCCCGATTTGTGGCAAAATGTTTAGTCTGCCAGCAAGTAAAGGCCGAGCACCAAAGGACTGCAGGTATGTTGCAGCCGCTTCCCATACCTGAATGAAAGTGGGAGCATATTACCATGGATTTCGTCACCGGATTTTCAAGAAGCCCCAGTGGAAAAGATGCAGTATGGGTTATCGTGGATCGACTCACTAAGTCGGCACATTTCTTGCCATTTAGAGTCGGACAATCCACGGAAGTACTAGCCGACATGTATATGCGACAAATTGTAAGATTGCATGGAGTGCCGGTTAGTATTGTATCGGATTGAGACTCGAGATTCACGTCTCACTTTTGGCGAAGCATGCAAGAGAGTCTCGGCACCCGCCTCAAATTCAATACTGCCTATCATCTACAGACAGATGGCCAATCGGAGCGCACGATTCAGATCTTGGAAGATATGCTGCGATCATGTATACTGGACTTTGGAGGATCTTGGGAAGATCATCTGCACTTAGTGGAGTTCTCTTACAACAACAGCTATCAAGCAAGCATCCAAATGGCACCTTTCGAGGCGTTGTACGGAAGAAAGTGCAGATCGCCTATATGTTGGAGTGACGTTGGCGAACGTCAAATACTGGGTCCAGAGTTGGTAACGGAGACAGTTGAGAAAGTAAAGCAGATTCAGAATCATCTTCGTGCAGCCCAGGATAGACAGAAGCATTGGGCCGATACGCACAGACGTCCTCTGGAGTTCAAGGAAGGAGAGCACGTATTCTTGAGGATCTCGCCCACTCGAGGTACTATCAGATTTGGGAGCAGAGGCAAGTTGAGCCCAAGATATATCGGGCCATTCAACATTTTGGAGCGCATTGGTGAGGTGGCTTATCGTCTTGCATTACCTCCATTCTTAGAGGGAGTGCATGATGTATTCCACGTCTCACAGCTGAGACGGTACGTGACGGACCCAAGTCACGTAGTTGATCATTCTGAGATTTCAGTGGGCCCTAGCCTGAGATATGAGGAGCAACCGGTGGGTATACTCGACACCAGTGAGAAGACACTGCGAGGACAGACAATCAGACTGGTTTGGGTAGCTTGGAAACAACACTCCCCTGGCGAATCAACCTGGGAACGGGAGGATATCATGCGCCAGCGTTATCCACACTTATTCGCAGATGCAGGTATAACCTAAGCATTCTCTTATTTTCGTAGTTCGTGCCCTTCTGTAGTTTACCCTTCGATTGCGAGGACGCAATCCTCTTAAGGGGGGTAGATTGTAATCACCCTAAATTTTTCTAAATATGTTAAAAATAATTTCTGGGATTTTCGGTATTTTTTCAAGAATTAAAACAAGGTATTTGATCATTAAATGATTTTTAATTGCTAATAATTAATATTAAAATATGATGAAAATAAGATTTTATGTTGTAAAATGAAAAACTGGACTTAGGATAATTTTTCTGGAATTTATTGGGCCCCGGACCTATTTTATATCACCTAAAAACTATTTTACTTATTTAATTAATTAATTATTTAAGTATTAACCCAAACCAAACCAAACCCAGCCCAACCGGGCCCAACCCAAACCAAACCGAGCCCAGCCCAACCCATTGGGCTAGCAGGTCGGGCGGGTCAGCCAGACCTGAACCCGCCGCCCGACCCGACCCGGGAGACCCACTCCTCCCCAACGTTCTGCTGCGGCCCGATTCTCCCGCCGCTCCTCCGGCCACGTCGCCGGCTGCCCCGTTCTTCCCCGCCCGTGCCCTCGGTCCACGACCCCGACTTCGTCGCCGCCTCCTCCTGGCTCCCCGTCCGCCTATAAAAAAACCCCTCCCTCATCTTCTTCCCCAATCAAAGCTCCCCTGAACCCCGATTCCGGCCACCCCAAGCCCGGCGACCACCACCTACTCCCTCTCCCTAGCTCCGGCGCCGCCACCGACCCTGCCCCAGTGCCCCTCCGCCCGGTCTCCACTCGCACCCAGTCGCCGGCCCTTCCCTCCCGGTCGAAGCCTCCCCCGCGCCCTCTCCCTCTTCCTCCTTCTCCGCTCCGCCGGCCCCCGACAGCCTCCGGAGCCACCGCCGACCTCGCCGCGAGCCTCCCGCAGCAGCGGGGACCTAGCCGCCCGGCCACAGCGACCCGCACCGCCTCCCCCAGCCGCGTCCAGCTCCTCTCCGGCGAACCCGAACCCGTGCCCTAGCTCAGACACGTGTCGGACACGAAGAATCCTCGTTCACGGAGCCCTGTTCAGGTACTCGTAACTTTCTGCTCGTTTACCCATTTTCAATTCCATCTATTGCGTCACGTAGCCTGCATAACCCCCTCGGTGTCCGTGCAAACCGCTCGGTGCATCGCGTCCTGTGGCGATCGTGACCCGCGATCCAAAAACAGGAAAAACAACGCCCCATTTCACCCCGGAACTGGGTACACCCCGCCAAACGGGACGACTTGGTCGCATGCGGTCTTCACTGATACGTGCGCGTCCTTGATACGGACGTGCGGGATTTCGCAGAAGTCGATTCGGGTGTGCGTGCACACCGGAATCAACGCGTATCCGCGGACACCGTCCCGTATCCGCCCTTTCTGGAGCGTGTCCTAACTTTGTGTACATATGTCGAATCGAAACAAAACTTGCGCTATCGGACTCGTAGTGATACGCTGGTCCTGTGACCCAAGTTTGGTTCGATTCTGAGAACGTTGACAAAATCGCGTGTCGTGGACCCCACAGGCTCCACTCGACGGGCGATTTTGTGATCGGCTCATCGGAATCCAATTCTGGAAGTTCCGTTGGGTTCGTATCATCGTTCCTGACCTGTTGACACTAAGTTTGGCGAATTTGGAGACCTTTGACCCTGACACATTTTTCGGTGCAAAACGGGCCCACATGTGGACCCTGTTTTGACCCGAAATAGTCATTTTTGCCCCTGTGTCCAAATTGGACTCAAGGATAGGCGTTTCTAGCTGATTGATATCTTCTGAGAATGATGGTAATATTTTTTTCAGCTTCTGGAGACATTTCTAGAAATTTTCCGAGTAACAGAACAGTAGTTGGAAATCAAACATCAGGCAAGTGTACCTTGCCAAACCCTGCAGCTTGCTACTTATTCCAATTCCTGTTATAGTACTTGCTTGAGCTCTTTGTGTATATATATATAAACTTGTTTAACTATTCAACCCAGGACCGAGTGACTTTACTTAGCGTCCGATTACTAGTCGGGTGCCAACCCCGTACGCGGAGTTGTGTAACGTCACATAGAGATGGATATCGAGACCCTATGTATTCTCGTACTTGTTTTATCAAGTACAACATAGCCCAGGACACCTGACACTATTCATGAGACAGAGTCTTCCTGAGACATTCAAGGTGATTCTGTATAGGATACAGGACTTGACAGAGATATTTATTTCATAGACAAAATGACTTGTTGCATTAGCTATAATCCCGCTGACATAGACATGAGACGTTATGGTCATGATATGCGTGATTACATTGGGTGGGGAGAGACACACAGGCTACAGGCTGTTTCATATATATATCTACTACTATTGTGAGGTCGTAGACTCTCCAGCAGAGCTAGACCCTTTACATGTTATTACTGCAACCGGCTCCCCGACACAGAGCTTGTAGCGGTCTCAGCCTGAGTTCTAGTGCTGCTCTCATATTGCATATCACTTAGCTGGTTACATAGTTTACCCAATTATTTACTTATTGCTGCACTGCTTATTTATTTGGCTTGTATTTTCTGTACCTTGCTATATCCCCTGAGGACCTGGAATGGATTATGTCCCCAGGTTTAGCTGAGGAGCAGTACCCCGAGATATACGGGACAGGAGCTGAAGCTATTACTGGACTTGATACTGGAGCAGAACCAATCCCTGAGCACGAGGTGACTGCTGAAGACTTTTCCTGAGTACCTGATTTCGTACTCAGTATTTACTTTATGTTTGACTCTTTTGTTCCTGGCCTATTGAGCCAGTGTATTCAGACTTATGTCGGATTGTTTCTCCGACCTACTTGTCGAGACTTGTTGCTACTTATTTCCATTTCATTATGCAGTTGATTATATTTATCTTTTATGGATGAGATTAGTTGTGGCTTGTTGTCGTAGACCTTATTTTACAGCTTAAGTGCGCCCTGATGGTTCCATTAAATTGGGATGTCCATCGGTGCGTGCTGCTGGCCATTGCCACGTGTCCAATCCCTCGATATTTTGGGACTGGGGCGTGACAAGCGCGTGCCGCAGCTAAGCAGTGCACAGCGCGCTGCTGTGCACAGCAGCAGCAGTAGCAGCAGCGTCCGCAGCAGCAGCACCTAGGCGAGGCATTGGCTAGTAGCTTTGCGAGGGAGAGGGAGATCTATTAGCTAAATAGATTAATAAATAGATAGATTAATAGATAGATAGATAGTTAAATAGATAGATAGATAGTTAGATAGATAGATACTAGATAGTTAGATAGATAGTTAAATAGATAGATAGATAGATAGATAGATAGTTAGATAGATAGATAGATAGATAGATAGATAGATACATAGATAGATATCTAGATAGATAGATAGATATCTAGATATAAATATAGATAGATAGATAGGTTTATATATATCTATACATATAGATAGATATATCTAAATACCTATGTATAGGTGTGTATGGGTATATATATGTATTGTGTTTGTGGATATATATATATATATATATATATGTAGATACCTAGGTATATGCATATATGTATTAGATATATATATTTTAGCCTAGATTATTAACTAGGTATATATCTATATTCATAATAGTTAGCTAGAGGGGTAGTAGGGTTGAGTTTAGAGAGGTATCTCAATACCTTGAGATATCCAAGGTATTGAGTTTCAAGCGGGGTTTTTGAGCAATTGCCTAGGTTTGAGTTTAGAGATAGATTTTTATGTATATGTGTATATATTTACGCGTGCTAGCATAGGTTTTAGCGGGTATAGGCGGGACGTATAGCGTAGGTTGAGGTATCGGATACCGAGGGTATCCCAGTATCTCAAGGAGGCGAGTTTGAGGGTTTATTAGCTTAATGACCTAGTTTTGACCTAGAATTTTAGGGGCACCCTAGTTTGACCTAGATTTGACCGTAGTTGACCGCCAAAGTCAACTTTTGACCTAGATTTGACCCAGGGTTGACTTTTTGGACCAATAGTTGACTTTTTGACCCAGATTTCACCGGTTTGATCCGTTTGACCTAGAACGACCCTAGAAGCCTATTTTTAGTTATTTTATGTCTGTTTAACTCATTAGAAACCTGTTTTACCTTGCTTTTCGCATAGGTCCTTGCGACACCAGTTCGGATCGCCAGTTGCTCAGGGCGTCAGGCGAGTACATTCTTTGATAGTTTTCGTTATCTGATGATTATTATGATTCATCTTCTAGTATAGTATCATCTGATTTTTCTGGCACAACACGGGATACGGACTGGTATTTCTGGATTTATTTACTTGTGACACGTATATTTCATGTTTCTGGCCTCTATTCTGGAATTACTACTGGCATCACTACAGGCATCACTCATGTTTCAGGCTGGACTCATACTTGATTTACGTGTCGGGTCTTGGATTCACTTGTACTAGTTGGGATGGAGAAATACTCGAGTAGACATGTAAACATTCCTATCTGGAATTATCAGGAATCACCCTCTCTGGTCTAATCAGGAATGATAGCAGCCGCGCACCCAGTGCGCGGTGAGCCGTACTTACCGCTAGCCGTTTACATATCAAAACAGGTATTTCAAAGACACGAGTTCATTCTTTATAGTCTGGACTCTCTTGTATTTCTTGCTGGTCTTACTTATAGTTTCTGGACATAACTCATTACATGTAGTTCATGCTTGACTCACTACACGTTCTTGTGCACAGACTTACTCTTAGTTTAGATTTCTTGTATCTTGCAGTTATTACTATCTTGCTTCTAATATTCATGCATCTTTATCTTTATGCACCAGTGATATGTATATTTCCTTGTTTAAACTTTATTTCCTTTACCTTGCTACTTGCTACAACTCTTTTATAGTTTTTATCATTTAACTGAAACTGCTGTTAGAGGTGTACTTGCTCCAGTCCTGACTGGACATATTTTTTCCAGAGTATCCGGAGGAGTGGTGTCCAACGTTTTATGGACCTCAGCCTGTCGATGGTGCAGACAGGGACCCTCTAGTTTATGAGTAATTTCCGGGTTGGTAGCCGGGATCACTAAGACCTTGCTATTATTTTTATTAGCTTTTAGCACCGGATTTGTCTCCAATTTTGGATTGAGACCTTGTATTGTATATTATTTTGGATATTATTGTATTATTATTATTGATGTTGTGGTTGTTTTAGTAGCTGTTGTTTAGACTTTGGAGTTGTTAGACTTCTATGTTTTCTTATCGTACTTAGATTCATGATTGAGTATATTATGATTATCATTATGATATTGCTCCTCCGTTTAGAGTTGAGATCTTGACAGGTTTATATATTGATTGTGTGAGATTGTTAGTAGACCTAGACAGCGTTCTACCGTTGATGTTGCGGCGTAGGCTGGACGTACCCACAAATCATGTTCGATTTTCCGGGTATGGGTAGTGACACATTTTTGGTGGCGGCCCATGTAGGTCTCGATTCACAATTAGTGCGATATTGTGGTGGTACAATAACTTAGTTGTACTGCTGCGAGCCTGCTATAGGATCTAGGATCTAGGATGAGAGTATACTCAATCACGACTAGGAACAATTCCAATCTAATTATTCTGAAATTACTTCTTTTGAAATATTACTGTCCTTCTTTGATGATATCGTATCTTGCACCGTATTGACTTCTTTTGATCTGTGTTCAGGATGCCTCCGAAGACACGATCTCATCATATCGTTCCAGCAGTTGCTACTGAGAGGTCTGCTACCTCTCGTTCAGCTCGTATTCAGGCAGCTGCTACCGCTCCACTCACCACTCATGCGGTTGAGGGAGCATATGTTTCTCTCGGGGATCCTCCTCCGCCTATCGATCCGAGGACTACCCTAGTCGTTCCGGTGGTGCCTCTACCACCTCCTACACCAGTAGATGCCGCGCATTTGTTTACGTTCTTCAGGGAGATGATGGACGTGCAGCACCGTCAGGTGGATGTGATGAGGCTGGGCATTGAGAATGCCCACCAGGTAGCCATGACGGCAATGGACAGAGTGGCACAGATTCAGCCACAGGCAGATCAAATTCAGCGCCTGTCACGCCCCAGTCCCAAAATGTCGAGGGACAGGGCACGTGGCAATGGCCAACAGCACGCACCGATGGACAACCCAATTTAATGGATCCATCAGGGCATGCTTAAGCTGTAGTCTAACATGAATTAGGGCAATTTTTACAAGTCACGGGTTATTCTATTCTCATCCACAACAGATAATCACAGATTAAAAGACAGAGTAATGCAAATAGAAATAACTGTCAAATCTCAATAAATTCCTCGGGAAACAATCCGAGAATATGTCTGGTACAACAATGCAAATAGACAGGAAATAAACAACTGGAAATAAAAATAACTGACTACATACAGCCACTGCTCAAGAGAAGTCCTCTGGTACGATCTCGTCCTCGGGTCCTAGTACAGCTCCTGGAAGTGCTCCTGTACGGTGTAGCTCTGGATGGATCTCTTCGGCTATACCTGGGGACATCATCCATTCCAGGTCCTCAGGGGATATAGCAAGGTACAAGATAACTCAAGCCAAATAAATAAGCAGTGCAGCAATAAATAAGCAATAGGGTAAACTATGTAACCAGCTAAGTGAGATGCAACATGAGAGCAGTACAAGCACTCAGGCTGAAACTACTACAAGCTCTGTGTCGGGGAGCCGGTAGCAGTAATATCATGTAGTTGTCTAGCTCGTAGTGAGACTTAAGACGCCGGTATAATATAACATCAACCTGTAGCCTGTGTGTCTCTCCCCACCCCATGTAATCACGCATATCATGACCATAACGTCTCATGTCCATGTCAGCGGGATTATAGCTAATGCAACAAGTCATAATGTGTATAAAATATCTCTGTCCAGTCCTGTATCCTATACAGAATCACCATGAATGTCTCAGGAAGACTCTGTCTCATGAATAGTATCAAGTGTCCTGGGTTCTGGAGTACTTGATAAGACAAGTACGAGAATTATCGGGTCTCGATATCCATCTCTATGTGACGTTATACAACTCCGCGTACGGAGTTGGCACCCGACTGGTAATCGGACGCTAAGTAAGCCACTCGGTCCTGGGTTTTAACAGTTAAACAGGTTTATATGCATTTAAACAAAAATTCAGGCAAGTTCTATAACAAGAATTACTACAATTTGGCAAGCTTTACTTGCCCACTGATGTATAAACAAGTCAAGGAAAATAAGTAGCAAGCTGCAGGGTTTGGCAAGGTACACTTGCCCGTGGTTCCGGCTCTGTTTGCAGTTCTGACTTCAGTGGGAATTGCAGGCGGTACTCCGGTTGCTAAAACAAACATCACCATCAAATCCAGAAAATATCAATCAGCTAGAAACGCCTGTCCTTGGGTCCAATTTGGAGACAAGGGCAAAAACGGCAGTTTCGGGTCAAAACGGGGTCCGCATGTGGGGCCACTTTGCACCGAAAAACGTGTCAGGATCAACGGTCTCCAAATTCACCAAACTTAGTGTCAACAGGTCAGGAACGCTAATACGAACCCAACGGAACTTTCAGAATTGAATTCCGATGAGCCGATCACAAAATCGCCCGTCGAGCGGGGCCTATGGGGCCCACGACCCGCGATTTTGTCAACGTTCTCAGAATCAAACCAAACTTGGATCACAGGACCAGCATATCGCTACGAGTCCGATGGCGCAAGTTTCGTTTCAATCCGACGTATGTACACAAAGTTAGGGTGAAATGCAGAAAAGACGGATACGGGGCGATGTTTGCGGATACGCGTTGATTCCGGTGTGCATGCACACCCGAATCAGCTTCCGCGAAATCCTGCACGTCCGTATCGATGACGCGCACGTGTCTGTGAAGACCGCGCACGACCAAGTCGTCCCGTTTGGCGGGACGTACTCGGTTCCGGGGTAAAACAGGGTCTAGTTTTTCCTGTTTTTGGATCGCGGTGTGCGATCACCACAGGACGCGATGCCCAGAACGGTTTGTCCGGGCACCGAGAGGGTCACACAGGCTTCGCAACGCAATTTACGAAATCGAAAACAGAGCTATGAGCAAGAAGATACACGCACCTGAACGGGACTCAAAAATCGGGGTCGGAATCGTGTCCGACACGTGTCGGATACAGGGCAAGAATTAGGGTTAGGGTTCAGGGGAATTGGCCGAGCTCCGGCGGAGGGCGGCGGCTGGGCGGCCGAGCTAATGTGGAGGGGGCCGGGGCACGCGGCGAGGCGGTGGCCGGGGCTCGCGGCGGGCCCTGGAGGCGGCTCGGCGGCGCGGGGAGCTGTTCGAGCTGTTGCTGCCTTCGATGGCCGGAGGACGGCGAAGCGGGGCGCCGGAGGGGAGGAGCAGGGCTGGCTGGGCGTGGCGCTGGCGGCGTGGTGGTCGACGGCGTCTTCGGGGCTGCCGGAGAAGACGCTGGGGGCGGAGGCTAGGGTGGCCGGAGAGGGGCGGACGAGGGTATAAATAGGGCTGGGGGGAGGAGGTCGTGGCCGAGGGGGTGGCCGAGTCTGGCGGCACAGCGGGCGGAGCAGAGCGTGGCCGAGCGGAGCGGCCGGAGGACGCGGCGGGCGGCGCGGCGCCGGACGCGGGCAGGGGGGAGACTGGGTCGTGGGGGAGGCCGGGCTAACGGGTCTCGGGTCGGGTCTGGTCTGGCGGATCCGACCCGACCCGATAGGGGCGAGCGGTTGGGCTGGGCCGGGCCCAATGGGCTGGGCCGGGCTACGGGCTGGGCCGGGTTAATTTATAAAAAATAAATAATTAATTAATTAAATCAATAAATAAATAATAATTAATAAATAATTAATTAAATAAATAGTTTTAGGTGTTTTAAAAATATGTCCGGGGCCCAATAAATTCCAGAAAAATTGTCCTAAGTCCATTTTTTTCATTTTTCACCCAAAAATATTATATTCATAATATTTTAACATTGTTTATTATTAATTAAAAATTATTTAATATTTAAAACCCTGTTTTTAAATTACAGAAAAATTCCAAAAAATTCCAGAAAATTGTGAAAAATCCAGTTTTAAATTTTTTGAAAAATCAGGGGGTTTACAGTGCCCGAGGCCGGGCAGTATCATTGACTTCCAGAGTATGCGACCCAAGGAGTTCCGGGTATAGAAGGGATCCTGTACGCGGATGACTGGATAGAGCAGATTGAGGGCATCTTCAGGCTGGCACAGATTCCAGACAGCATGCAGATAGAGGCAGCGGGCAGTCAGATGTTCGACCTTGCTTTGACGTGGTATCGCACTGATACGAGGATCGCGGCACCAGGGCTTACTTGGGAGGCTTTCAAGAGACTTTTTAAG
>JAYESA010000006.1:121034736-121407236 GCA_036927795.1 Iris macrosiphon
ACACTAGCACCAACCTACACTCACACACACTCACTAACACACTCACACAAGCACTCACTAACACATATCTATAAATATATATATATAGGGACACGCATACATATAAATATATATATATAGAGACATATATGCACATAACACAACACATAATGCACAACGCACACAACGCCCACAACGCCCCACCACGCACGCCCAACGACCCCGACACGCACAAACACCTATAAATATATAAAATATAGCCCGAGAATTCTAGCACACACTCCCCGATACTAACCCAACGCGCGCACAAGCCCGAAACGAGAAAACCACGCCGAAATGGCCGTTCGGTCATTTCGACGAACACGCGGTACGCGGTTCGGAAAACCTCCTGAAACGCACACCAAACAAACTCGAAATCGGCCCAAAATATATCCACGTGCTCTAAACGATGCCTAGATCCTAGAAAAAGTGCTCCCGCGTCGATTCTAGGTCCGTGGCGAAAACGTGCACGCACTCAGAATCGACGACGACGAAAAACCCCAAATTCGACCGAAACGTCCGTTTCTCCGTGACACGGCTTCCCGTGTCCGAACGGAGACACGCACTCACCCTCAAGACACCCGACAACGTCTACCTAGGTCCGTCTAACCTAGAGCATCATCCAAAATTGGGCCAAATTCGGATTCCACCCGAAATTGACACAAAATCTAGTGTTAAAGTCTCCAAACACTACCAAACTAGTTCCAACTTCCTCCCATGGGTAGCCTAAGGGTCTAGGAAGGTTCTAAACTATTAATTACACTATATAAAAATAATTACAAGGGGAAAAATTAGGTTTTACCTCTTGGAAGTTGGAATCCCAAGCCAAAATCTCAAAAATGCTCCAAATCCACCACACCTAGCTTCCAAGCTCCCAATCCAAGCTCCAACACCAAATCTAGGCTCTACCCACCTAGGTTGGGGGAAAAAGTAGGGTTAGGATTAGCAACCATGGAGAATAGAAGAAGAAAGAAGAGAAATAGGAGTACTTACTTGAATGTGGCAAGAAGAAAAGAAGAAGAAAGAAGAAGAGAGGAAGAAGAAATGAAGAAGAAGATGAAAATGGGGAAGAAGAACCAAGGGGGAGGGGGCTGCTGCTGTCCACGGTCTGGGAATGGGGTTGGGGGTCGGCCAACACTAATAAAAATAGGTCTCCAAAGTCTCCAAATGCCCAAAATGCCCCTACATGACTTGGTTTCGGGTTCCGGGTTCCAAAAGCACTCAAACTAGCTCCAAATCTCTCCCACTAACCTTCTAAAAATATAATAAATATTCTAAATCCAAAAATGAGTCTCACAGGGGTGTGGGCTGGGTCGGACATGGGTCCACTAGGGTCTGACATGGGTCCAGGCTCGCAAAAATCCTAAAACAATCAATAAAAATATAATACAATCAATAATTAATTATAAATACAATTAATTAAAAATAATACACACTTAACCAAATTAAAAAAAATTACCCGGCTCTGGAAATGGGGTAGTGACATCTACCTAAATAGCATATCCACGAAGCTAATGGATAACGCGAGTAGCAGTAGTAGTATTATTTCCCTATCACCGTCTCGCCCCTTAGGGTAGCCCATCTTCTCTTCCATCCCCATTCATTATCTCGTGCTTAATTCTCCCTATCATAGTTACATATTTTTCGTGCCAACATGAATTGTTGGTCTACTTCGACCCCATCCTTAGTTTTGTTAGTTAAAACGTAAATGGTTTAGTAGATGATTAATAACTAAAGGATGAGTCCTTAATAATAATCCTTATGTATATGACCTATAGCAATATCTGTATCATCTTATTATTTAAAAAAAAACCATGTATAGCATCCCTTAGGCTAATAGGAATTTGTTAGACTGTTTGAACTAGTTTATACTTTTAATAGTTTTATAAGTTAGTCAAGACTTTAACTGTTGCCCAAAAACTTAGATTATGCCTAAGAAAGAATTGAAGGAACTTGTTACAAACTGACAACTTTGACAAATCGCTGGCAAAGTAGCGACAGCTGCAGCTAGACCGTTGTAGTAAAGTAGTCGAAGTATTTGCAGACATATTGGTCAGGTGGCATGGCAGTATTAGACTACGATACTTGACGGTTACAAAGAAAAATCATGGTTGTGAGATTCAAGACAAGTACCCCAAGATTCTAGACCCAATAAATATATTCGTCTTACAACCTAGACAATAGCCTCAAGAGACTGTGACTACTAGTAGAACTTTTATAAGTTGGATAGTGTAGACGAGTTAGAGGATGATAGGATAGTGTATGGACAATAAATAAGAAGTATTAAAATGACAAACCATGACTTTCAGAAAGCACTGCTAGATAGCTATGTAGTGTAATAGCTATAGTGATTATTATGAATATGGGTTAGTGTCAATTTTGAGGACAAAATTTTTGTAAGTTGGGTAGATTGTAAACCCCCTCACCAAAAATAGATATTTTATGTATATTTTATATTATTATATTTATTATAGATATTAAATTTCTTTAGAGTATTCTCTTAGTTAATTAGAAAATAAATTTCTTGATATATTTACTTATATAAATATTTATTTAGAATTGTTTTAGGTTATTTTATATTTTTGGAGATTTTTCTAGAATTTTTGGTAATTAAAACATAGGGAACGTAAATTTCTAGGACTTTCATGATTTACTGTATGACCATACTTGCATGTTGTTCCTACCAAATATTTATTTTAGTTTAAAATATTTAATTATATTTTTCTGTAATTTATTTAGAATTTTAAGAAATTTATTTAGATTTTTATTTTGATATATATAGTCTTAATATTAGATAGATGCTAATTTAGAGTTAATAGATATTAATAAGATTTTATAAATTATTTGTATTATCTTTAATTATATTTAAGATTATAAATTATTGAGATAAATTTAAACTCTATTTTAAATTAATTCAAATCCTGAACCTACTAGGAAAGCAACTTCATGCATATCCTATCCTTATTTAAATTCATCATAATCCTATCCGAATTAACCAATCCTAGTCCTATTTAATTAAGTAGTGTCCACCATCATAAATACCTCATTCTTCATATTTTTCTTCCCCAAATTCCTCTCTTTTTCGTCCAAAAAATAGTCAAAATTCGTCATAAATTCAGCCTCATTTTCTACTAATTTTGACGAATTAAAAAGACGATATCTCCTAGCTCCGGACTCCAAACGCGCTCCAGTTTTTTTTCTTAGAACTATATCAAGGTTAGTTTTCTGATTATATAATTTATTTTAATAATTTCAGAACCTATATTTCCAGAAAATTCTAAAAGAGCCAGTTGTTTGAAATCAGACGTATTTTGGTATTTTCGAGATTTTGGGAGATCCCGAACTCAGAATTATGAATCGTTTAAAGTTTAGGAAAGCTGATATGATGAACTTCTAGAAAAGTATTTTTCTAGAATTTAAATATAAGTTTATTCTACTGTACAATTTGTGCAACATAGACGTAAATAGAAAACCACCAAAAACTATCATCTGTGCGCCCTAGTGGACATAACTCTTTATCGACTTGTGATTTTATAAAATTGTCGAATATGGTGTTCATGTAGTATTGAAATCTATATGATTCCATTCACAAATCCAGGATTTAAGTTGGTTGACTTTTTGGTCAACGTATTGCCTCGATTTGCGTGCAATGGATCACAAATCCGTAAAGTTGACTTTCTTTGGACCAAAATTAGGGTTTAACAAAAAAATCAGATTATAATAAGATTAAAAATACTATTTTAGGTTATTTTATTTAGAATTAAAATAGATTAAATGTAGGAACCTATTTATCCACTTTTGTAACCTAACTTGTTTAATTTATGTGACGGGTAGATCGGACGACGCCTTGAGTTGGGACTTCATCCTTTTTAGATCAGGCAAGATACCTTGCCAAATTGTTTACAGTACTTTGCATGCTATTTATATTTCTGTTGATTTATTGCATTTCTGTATAGTTCTTGCATGTGTAGTTTTTCTTCAGTCATTACTATATATTAGATATGTTGACACACACACTTGACACTTAGTATCATGCGAGGACAATCATTAGGCGTATGGGCTTTTAACCACTTTGGTAAACCGTAGTATATAGTTCGCACTACGGGCGTGTGTCGCGCTGGTCGCTACCCCAGAGGTATGTCAATTTCTGTAGAGTCGCGTTGGTCGCTACCCCAGAGGTATGTCAATTTTTGATGTCCATTGACGGGTGTGTGAGTTGTGAGGCTTAGATCGAGTAGCCTACCCTTGCCCATACGTCGAAAAGTTGTCCTCATTTGCATTCATATAGATTATCTTGTACAGCGTACTTACATATTTTCTACCTATTATGCATGTTTATTGTATTCAAATTGGCATGTTGTTTTGTATCTTGTTACGTCCCTCTGAGGACCTGGTCCCCTTCCAGGTGTATCTGTTCTTGAGTAATTGCAGGAGCGCAGATTCGGATGGTTATATATGTTTCGAGGATGTCTTCTCTTCGAGCCGTGATTGTTAGCTGGTATTCTTATATTGTGTTTGTTGAGGTATACTTATATTGTATTTTCTCTTACATTCGAGTTGGTAGTGGATTTATTTCCACCCAACTATCATCTTTAGATACTTCTTATTGAGATCTAGTTATATAGATGTTGGTTATTTATTTATATTGATTCTCTGTGGATGAGATTTAGATTGTACCCTGTGACTTGTGATAAATTTTATACCACTTATGGATTTGATATTCATATTACATCGTACGTATGGGTTATGGTTTCCATATATTGGAGTTGCCATATCCATGCGGTTGGCATGCTTACGTGTCCTAGTCCTATATATTTTGGGACTGGGGCATGACAGTTTTACATCATGTCTAAGACAGATTCCTGAGCACCATGATCAAAAAATATTGATAATTGTCCAGGCTAATAACTAGAATAGTAATCTAGAAAGCATCTAGAGAGATTTTCTGGCTACATGCAAGTCCCGGTATCCCAGCGATACCTGATGGATTTGGAGCTCTCCGTCATGAGGGGAACATTTCCAGCACACCGACGAGTGTTGCACTAACAGAAAAGACAAAAAAATAATTATACCTGATAAACCAATATTATGTACCCGTTCGTCTGGATAATCCAGATAGTATGCAGGGCATGTGGTTGTGAGAAATCTCAAACTGCATGTGTTAGTAACTAGGACTGTGATAACCCTAGTTAGCTAATGATAGCAAGCCGTAGGGCATGATTGGTTGTGATTGCTTGACTTTCAGTCTAGTAAAGTCATGTCCTGATTTATATTAGCAGCTGATCTAAAAATGGTAGCCGGAGTGCTAATTTTAGATGTCCTCGTTTAATTACTGTAGAATTGTTTAAATGTTACTTTACTTGCTATTCTTATTGATTTGTCTTTATGCTGGTTTTAGTTCATAAGTTTGGCTCCTTTATGGTACTTGTTGTTTGGGGTCTGACTCCACTAGTTTTGTATTGCCAGATTTTGGAACAGGATCGCAGGATCTCCCGTACCTCCCTCCTCAAGATGGTGAACATGAGGAGCACCCGAGGATATGAGTGGGTTTCTTCTTCCTCACCCACTTGATATCGTACATTATTCTTTTGAGGCGTTTAGCCACCGAGCACGTGTTTAGCTCGTATTTTGAGATTTTTGATACTACAGCCTACGAGCCTATATGTAAAGCATATTCTAGATTATAGGTAGAGCTGATCATGTAATATTGTACCCTGCTAGTTTTATTTTGGTACTAGCTTCATGATCATCTGGGTATGTATTGTTTAGGATGCCTTACTATTATATGTTGGTGTAATACATCTTATAAACTTGTTGCTTGCTTTAGATTGAGACACCTAGGATTCTTGACCCAGGATTGCCTGATGGATTATAGAGTAAACCCTTACATGTCTAGACAGTCGTGACCGTATCTAGGGGTGTATAGTACTCTGATATACGTAACTGGCTTTGTCTGCCCCCGCTCTCCAATATTCTGGTTCTGGGGTGTGACAATAGGAAGCAAATTATCCCACTCTTCCGATATATCTCTACAAATATATCGCATCTCATATATGCAGATGATCTCCTAGTATTTCTAGAACCATCGGACAGAGGCATGGATTCACTTCTCGGGGTGCTAGAGGAGTTTGGTAGAGTATCAGGCTTGAGACTCAATAAAGATAAATTGTCACGCCCCAGTCCCAAAATATCAGGAACTAGGCCACGTGTCACTGGCCAGCTGACACGTCACTAAGGGTTTAATCCATTTTAAATGGATCCAAAGGAACGTGCTACGCTGTCCTAAAATACTACATGTAAAACACAATCAGATCTATCTCATCCACAACAAAATGTCAATATATATATAACTGAGTCTGATATAGTACACATCTGGTGAGAATATAAGCCTACTACAAAAACTGATAATAGCGCAGAAAAATTAGATAGACTAAGCAGCGTCTATCTGAGAAAAACATCTCCATCTCCAGGTGGTAGGCCTCTAGGGTCAAGCATACTCTGAGGGTGTCTCCTCGAGCTCCTCCTCGGTAGCACATCTGGCCTCCTGATCAGGGCCGTACACAGTGGGGTAGAAAGCCTCGTCTAGATCTGACAGGGAACCAGGTCCTCAGTGGGACATAACAAGATACAGAAAATGACATGCCATATATGTAAATACTGAATAAAGAAAATAAATACAGGGTGCTAACCATTCTAAGTGAAATGCAAGTAAAGACCTTGTAGTACGCATGGGAGTATGTAGGCTAGACATACGCTGACATAATTTACCAATCGTGGTGACTGGCTAGTATATGTGTCGTATGCCCCCTGACTCAAGGGCACTCTGCATCCGACCATCACTGGTACGAAGGTATAAAATATTTATGGAGGGGGTGTCCCATACGTCTACTAATTATCTTTCCCACCCAATGAAACTAAATGTCAAGTCGTAATTTCCTGATTTTATACTAAGCCGTGATGCGGTCACACGTACTGGTAGCAAATCAAATACGTAGCTCGCATCCCGATATGCATTGCAACCTTGTTGCGTGTTCCCGTGATAGGGTCTAGGAGAATATCAGGATACTCTCACAGCAATTGGTGAGTCTGTAAGACTAAGTTAATTATGCTAATGTCGAAGTATCAGTTGATTGTACCCAAGGCAGTCTCAGGTAATCATTGTTATATGACATTCAGGAACAAGTAGATATCAATAATTAAATTTAAACAGTAACTTGGCAAGGTATACTTGCCTACTCCCTGATAGTGTTGATAACCTGATCTCAGGTTTGGAGGTGCTTGTGACAGGGGGTCACTGGCTGTGCTGGAGTTGGTTTATGTTAAGACAGACATGGTTCGTGAATATTATGGTTGTAATATAAAGCATATAGATATAATATAGATATATATATAGTATGTATATATATATATAGATATAATATATATAGCAGTATATATATCATATAAAGAATAGAAAAAAATGCAGGTGTATATATAGCAATTTTAATAGTAGCAGGGTATATCCACTGCTATATATATATAGTAATATAATATTATCAGGGTGTATCTACTGATATTTATAATATAATAATCAGGGTATATCCACTGATATGTATATATAATAAATTGAAATGACAGGACAAAAAGTAAATACATATATATCTATGTACTGTATTTTACAATATTATATATAGTATACATATATAATAAATTGAAGACTGTGCAAGAATTGAAGATATACGTATATAATATTTATAAGCTGTATTATCCAGCTGAATATTAATATATATATACATATAGATAATATATATATATATATATATATATATATATATATATAGATATATATATATATATACATATATAATAAATGCAGGAATTATATATACATATGTACTGTATATCCAGTACTATGATAGTAATTATATATATAATCATATATATATAACTAAGTGCATATAAATAATAAAAGGAAAGTGCATAGTATATATATACTATAAATATAATAGTAATTATATAATATATATATATAACATATACATAATATGTTATATAAATATATATATACATAATATAAATATATATATGTATAGTATTCATAGATATATATATATATATAAATATATACATATATTTAATAAATAATAATAATATATATAGTATAATTATACTGTATAATAACAGTATATAACATATATTATATAATATAATACATATATATATATAAATATACATATATATACATATTTATATACATATATATATATATACATATATATACATACATATAGGTATACATATAGGTATATATATATAATTACATATATATTAGGTTTAGGGGGTATACCTACTGACAGGTGGGATCCACACGTCGTCGACGGCGGGAGGACGGCGGCGGAGCTGGCCGGAGGCGGCCGGAGGAGCAGGAACAGCAGTAGTAGTTGCTAGCAGCAGCAGCAGCAGTTGAGTGCGGGGGCTGCCGGCGGCGGAGGAGTGGCGGAGGTGGCCGGGCAGGGTGCGGGATCGACGGAGGAAGGAGGGGCGGTGAGGTTGGTGGTGGTGGCGGAGGTCCACGACGGCGATGGTGGAGGCTGGAGGCCGTCGGAGGTGGAGGCCGTCGGAGGTGGAGGGGTTGGTTAGGGTTAGGGAAGTGGGGAGGAGCTACGGGGGCTCTGGCCGGCGGAGGCAGCGTCGTGGGGCGGTGAGGGGGTGATGGTCGGAGAGAGGGGGTCGGGGCGAGTCGGGTGGTGGGGTTGGTGGCGGTGCTTGGTGGCCGGAGGTGGCGCAGGGGTGGTTCGGGTGGTGGTGGCTGTGGGTGGTGGTGTTGGGGAGATGGGGTTGCGGGGGCTGCTCACGGCGGAGCAGGGTGCCGGCGACGGTGGGGCTTGGCCGGAGGGAAGAGGGGGTCGGGGCGAAGGTCTTGTCGGAGTTGGGCGGCCGGTGGTGGTCGGAGGTGAGGGCTGTGGGGGTTTGTAAGGGAGAGGGTTAGGGTTTATATAGGGGTTGGGGTGAGTGGCAGTTTTGTAATTATGGGGAAATTCAGGGGCATTTGGGTAATTTTGATTTTTGGGATATTTTTGACTGAATTCTCTGGATATTTGGGTGGGTCCCATGCCACCTATTGTCTAGCCAATGAGGCTATGCCACCTCATAATCATTTTTGCATAAAAACCCCTAACTTTTCATAATTTGCATAAAAGCCTAAATTTGGTATTTTGCGTGATTTCGTAATTTACCTGTTTTAAAATACTGATTTCCCAAATTTCTGAATTGTACAAAAATGAGGGAAACAGCTGGAAAAAATGTTTTGGACAGTGTGGGGTGAGTCTAGGCAGAGGCAGGGTCTGATTTCTGAGTGATACAGATCCTCGTTTTTATTATTTAATAAATACTGCGCACGGTGTTCACTAATTATTTTGAGGCAGTTAGGGTCATAATTTTTCTACGGTGTCAATACGATAATTGTAATATAATTAAAGTAGAATATTATCGTATTTTTCTTTGGTCAAAACAGGTGCCTACTGGTCCTCAAATCTCTAGGGTACAGAGATGGATAAAGAGCAGAAATTTAAATAGAAAATAAATACGTACGTCTGTAACGATATTTGTGCGACTAAAACGAAACACCAAACAAGGTTTCTGGAAGTTGCACAAAATACAAAAAAAGTAGTCTAACATGTCTAGGACAGGTATGTGAACTTTGTTTAGGGTTAACAGCTAGTGTAATGCCCTAATTAATTGTGTAATGAACAGGTGCACAATCAATAGAATATATAATAAATAAATTTTTTAAAAAGTTGCAAAAATTCTAATTAGTCTAATCTAATCCTAAATTACTGAAATCTGGTCGAGGGAGTTTACATAAATCATAAATCTTCTTCAATAAGGATTGTGTCAACCAGGCACATTGGTCGAGACTACTTGGGATAGAAGGGGGATAATTACATGTTCAGTATTTTGGTCTACCACTCTCGATTAACTATGCGGGAGATGCATATTGTACGGGACTAGTGCAATATGTGAAGAACAGACTGAAAGGCTGGCAATCTCAGCTTTTATCATTTGGAGGGCACATTGAGCTGGTAAGATCAACCATACTGGCAATCACATCCTACTGGTTATAGGCCATCATCATTCCATTAAAGACGTTACACAGTATAGAGAAGTTATGTGCCAACTTTATTTGGAAGGATGGAATGCATACCATAGCCTGTGAGGAGCTTTGTCGTGCAAAGGAGGATGGGGGATAGGACTGCGATCACTAGTAACTCTTCGTACTGTTGCGTCACTTAAATTAGCATGGCGGTTCCTCGAAGGCAATTTCATGTAGGCAAAATGGACCTAAGCTAGATAAATCAAGGAGAAAAACTTCTGGGTCATGGAGGTGAATACTAACTTTTCTGTCTCGTTTAAAATGATCATGAAGCAAAGAGGAACCTTGAAGATGAATATTAAACAGGTCATTTGTGATGGTCGCTCGACAAGCATTTGGATGGATCCGTGGATTAATAAGGAGAGCCTCATTGATAGACTTAGGTGGCCTATGTTTGAGTTGGTCAGGAACATGACCAACGTGAGTACATTCATGAGGGATGGAGAGTGGAAAATAACTAATAGATACATCCATCAGTGGTACAAAACTGAAATTGAAGATTTCAAATAGAGAGAAAGGGGGAGGCCGACTACTAGACCTGGGAGGGATAGGGGACTGGGAAGTTCTGCCATCGGCTTGCTTATGAACAAGTATGACCGCGGTTTCCTCGAGTGGACTTGGCGGAGATTGTATGGCTCAAAGGGACTGCTTCAAAGATGAAACTCTGTCTGTACAAGGGGGTCCGGGACATGCTCCTTACTAAGGAACGACTATGCAGGTTCGAAGTACAGTTATCTAGCACGCATTGTACCCTATATAGAAGTGGGATTGAGACTCGAGATCATATCTTCTTCCAGTGTCCATTTTCTAGGCGCGTTTGGCAACACTTTAGGAATTAGATTTCGCTCACCAACAGAGGCGAGGAAGGATTGCTATCGGTGTGTGACGAGGTTAAATATTTAGAGGGCAAGGGTGATGGCACATATAGGAGGGCAAGGCTCAGACTTCTCTCGACTGTATAACACGTTTGGAGGGAACGGAATCGTCGAGTGTTTGAGGGGAAGGGCATGACACTATCAACTATTCTCAACAACATTCAGACTGACATTAAATGTATAGAGGGTAGATAAAAGAGGTGGAGGGATTTTCCTGGGATTATTTGCTTGATTGCTTGTAATGTGTTTATTTTCGTGAATGAAGTACCTTTCTTCATATATATATATATATATATATATATATACATATATATATATATATATATATATATACAAGCGATTGGGGAGCTGCGGGGAGGCGGGGAGGCGAAGGACATCGGTGGAATTATTGTGGAGATTTGTGCCAGGAGAATAGATGGATGTTATGGTTTAAGGAGACACGTCTATGTCTTGCAGCGACAGTATGGCATGTGTGGAGAGAACGTAACAGTCACACCTTTGAGGGACTCCAAACTTTTTCCGTTGAAATTTTACACAATATTGAATTTGATGTTGGTGCTATGACACCTCTATAAGGAATTAAAAATGTATGATGTGTAATATATTTTGATGGCTGAATAAAATTTACTTTTGTTTCATATATATATATATATATATATATATATATATAATTTTGTTACGGAGGAAAAATGGTGTCTGAATTATTTAACCAATTTTATTCTAAAATGGAAGCAAACTTTGTAGTGCTTCCATGTGCTTGTCCTAGGTTTGTGAATTATGGATGTCAAAGGTCGGATTTCTTTTGGAATTTGTAAAACTTGAACACGAGGAAAAAAGAATATCAGGAATCCATATTTTGTACTCGAACTTGGCAAGCAATTAATTTGGGTTTATGTTTTTAACATCGCACCCAATTTATTTTTGCTACAACAAATAAATAAATAAGAGCCAGTTTTCTCGTGCAAAATAAGCAGAACCCATGTGAGAATAAAAAAAAAAAAGATTCAGAAATGGAGATGCGGGGTATCGATCCCCGTACCTCTCGCATGCTAAGCGAGCGCTCTACCATCTGAGCTACATCCCCTTTGTCGAAAGTTGGTTCATATAAATTATCTAATGTAATATCAAATGAACTTTGTACAATGTTTAGAAATTTTTTTGGAATGTCTAGATTTTTTTTGCACTTCTTAAATACATGAACTTTGTACAATGTTTACCTTAATATTTTAAATTTTGCTAAAAGCATAACTTACAAGTAATGATCATAAATATGTATGTTGTCGAAGAGTGACTTTACCCTAGCTAGGTTTATGCATGTCTCCAGCATCACCGTAGGCATCCATGTCAGAGATGACGACTATTCTTCGGCCGACCAGAACGGATGGTCGGGGCAAGGCAAGTTATTATAGGTGTGTGGTGTCAGAAAAAATATCAAAGTAATGTGTAGAAAAAAACAAGAACCGTTTGGTTTGTAGAGCTGGACAACATAATATAATTATAATAAATATAAATTTAATTAGAATATTTGGTTGGACAATTTTTTGTTTGTATATAATGTAATTGCAATTAAAAACTTGATTACAATACATTACTTTCTTTTTAAACCAATTATGTCATAAAACTCCTGTAATCGAAATTATATTACAACTTAAAAATTACAAATTACTTTTAACTTTTTTTTTTTAATTTTTAGTTTTTTAAAAATATTTAAAATTTTATTTTTTAATATTTTAATCTTTAAATTTTTTAAATTTGAGATTTTTTATAAAATCTTTAAAATTTTGTAAACTTTTAAACTTTTACTTTTTTTTTCAAAAAAAAAGTTTATTTATTTTTTGAAGATTTATTATATATATATATATATATATATATATATATATATATATATATATATATATATATATTAGAAAAATTTTACTTTAGGTTTTATTTTTTATTATTGCTTTAAAATTTTAAATGTTTTTTACATTACAATAACATTACGTGATAAACCAAACATTTGAATGCAATTGATATTTTATATGATTTGATTACAAATTCCAACCAAACATGGTAATATAATTGTAATTCATTATAGAATAATGCTATTGGTCACTCCAAAGTGTCCCTCCAAAATATCTGTAAACCTCCTCCCCTAATATTATTATTATTATTATTATTATTATTATTATTATTATTATTTTGTATCAGAATCATAACTACTACTTTAATTATTATTGTACAGGTTTATTGTGGTTACGATTTTTTTTTCCTCATAATATCAGTTTTATATACAAATTTATTTATGTTTTTAATATAAGCTATATGTCGGTTGAATAAACGCAAATTATATATATATATATATATATATATATATATATAGAGAGAGAGAGAGAGAGAGAGAGTAAGGGAGGTGAGATGGCACCTCACTCTAAAAACAAGGGTGGCGGTGACGTGGCACAATCCCAACCACATATTTCATAATTAGCAATTTGCACTTAACCCCCTCCCCTCGTTTGTGTGGTTAAGATTGTGCCACGTCACCGTCACCTTTGTTTTTAGAGTGAGGTGCCATCTCACCTCCCTTATTCTCTTTCCCCAAGCCCTAAAGCCTTATATAAATTAGTATTTGTTATATTAGCTAAATGAGATGTACAGATCAATTAAATTTTCAGGAGTTTATTTTATATACATTAGCCAAACACAATTATCTCCCCCATTAAACACCAAATTGGGTCCATGAATAATCCTCAAACCTATTCAGTAGATATATGGTATACTTCCTTAAACCCTAATCCATGAGTGCCGACACGACAGTAAGTCGGGAAGCTGCAACCCCAGCTACTCCAACTCCCCAGCCTCCGCTTGCTCCTCGCAATGTCCCCTGTGCGCGTCGTCCGGGACTGTCAGAGCAACCGCGACAAGTACGGACCTCTCCCCCGAGTTACGCCGATGTAACCTGCGTGACCAGACACCAAGCCCAGGCCCAGGCCCAGGCCGGCCACAATTGATCTTCCCCGCAGTGCTTTCTCACGGCAGTGGATCGATCGAGGCCCCAGATCACCCGCTGCTTGCTTCACCGCCGACATCGTGCACCTCCTGCACAGTCGCTCCAGAGTCTCTTCGCTTGCTCCTTGCGCTACACTGGTGCACTGTGCAACGCCGCGTCGACTAATATACGTACATGCATATTACACTGGCTAGGGTGATAGAGATAAACAACCCATACATTCAAATTAAAATAATAAAATAGAGGAGAAGAGAGGAGAGGAGAGGAGAGGAGGGTGTAAGGAGAGTATACAAGTATTTATTCGACATGTATATTATGTATCTTGTTATGTTCCTCTGAAGATCTATGATATTTTCAGGTTATCTATTTTTGTGGGAGTGTTGGACTGATTGATCTTACCAGATTATTTGCTGAAATATTTTTCATCTATCTACCATTGAACTTAAATTGGTAAATATTTTTGAATATATATATATATATATATATATATATATATATATAATGTCAATCTATTAAAAGAGATCAGAGGCCTTCTATTCTTCCAGGCAGAGGTGGATCCAGTTATTAGATAGAGTGGGCTCAAATTTTTTTTCTTCTATTTTTTTCATATGTTTTTTATTTTTAATTTTTTTTCCTATGAGTTAACTTCTAGTCCATCCTAGTCTGCTTAGTCCATTCTAGTTTAAATTTTTGGATCCATCCATGCTTCAAGGATCGATGTTCCCTAAGGTAATTGAGACAAACTAGAAGAACTTCTGAATTCAAATTCCAAAATTTTCATATGGTTTTCACGAAAAAAATACATGCATGATTCTAATCCTCATCTATCTATAAAAAAATTGGTTTGCTAATTTCCTTTGTTTCCTTAATTAGCTTTATGATATAAGCCTAGTTTTAGACAAACGTGAAGAGGCGGGACTTTGTGGTGCGGTCAACGGCTACGCATAATGGAGGTACACTGGGGTATGTCATTCTCCAAAACAACCGAGGAGAAGGTAGGCAGGTAGGGAGCAGGGGAGGATTCAGATTCATAGACGCTAGAGTGAATTGGGAAGGACTAGGTGTAAACTAACTCCTACAAAAAATCAAAAATAAAAAACTATATGAAAAAAAGGAAAAAAAAAAATTTGGTGGACTGGAGCACACCCCAGGCTCTAACTGTATCCGCCCCGCTTGCTAAAAATTATTGAAATGGCCCTCCTAACCTATGAATTAGACATGTGGCTATCATGTGGTATGTTCCCCACATTTCAAGCACTGTCTGTTGTATGTCCTACACACCTTCCGAGTGTGTGCTTCCTTACCACAAAATATATATATATATATATATAGAGAGAGAGAGACGGCGGCGGCGGTGGTGGCGTGGGGCTGAGGTCGCCGGGAGGGTTAGGGTTTGGTTTTGGGTTTTAGTTTTATGTTTATATATATATATATATATATATATATATAGAGAGAGAGAGAGAGAGAGAGAGAGAGAGAGAGAGAGAGGGGGGAGAGTTGGGATGGGGTTGCTGTGGTTTCGTGGGGGAGGGGTCTGCTGTGAGTTGAGGGGGGGGGGGATTAGTATAGGGATTAGGATGGATTTAGAATTAGTGGTTTAGTTAGGATTTGTTTTTTTTTCTTCCTTTTTTTTTCTTTTCTTTTCTATTTTATTATTATTATTAACTATATATAATATTAACATATATTTACATATATAAATGAGAAAAAGTCCAAAGATAATATTTGTACACCAAATAAATTCTAAAAAATTTTTACATTGTAAAGTTTGAATAAAATACTACACTCAAAATATTTTATGTAATATTTTGTAATTAATAATTAGGTATTTATATAGTTATAATAAATTAAATAACTGTATTATCTAATTAACTAAGTAAATAACTAAATGAATATTCAACAAAATAGCATAATAGAAAATATTATGCAAATCTATAAAAAGAGAATTTACCTACTTTGGCACGGAGAATTATGGGATATTAATTGTAGAAAAATTGGAATTAAAAAATAACCACAAATAAATTATATATAAAATATCTATATATTTAACACATAATTTATGGTCGTTATAATAATGTCATACTAACACCAAGAGATCGAATTCTTGTGCCATGAAAAGATCCTACAGGTAGTGTCTCCTGTGTAGGCTACCTCCTATGAAGGAAGATACAGATTTTGGGGTCATTCTATATTATTAATATCCAAACCATGGTGAAGTGTCCTAATATAATCATTGGGTTTTAATTGTTTCGAAAAATAATCTAAAATAAATACAAGAAATACAAAATACACACAAAATACCTATTTTTGGGTGAGGGGTTTACAATCTACCCAACTTAAAAGAATTTTATCATTGAAATTAAAAATAAGGCATGATTTACCAAATCTTTTACATTCGTATATAAGGTAAGTCAATCGCAATCTCTTCCAAAAATTTAAATAACCAAATCTTTTCAAATTCATCACAATCACTTCAAATTTAAAATAACCACTGTTTAAATCAAAATTTAACATATTGTAATCTCTTCTCGATTTTTAAATCATCAACATACAAATTTAAGTCAAATCCATACAACATCTTCAAGATTTAAATAACCCATATCAAATTTTACATCACGATTTTCAACTATCATAATCTCTTCTAGAAAATAATTATAATCAAATATTATTCCTATTTTCAACTTATGAATTTTGTACTCTTCAAAATTTTAAATTCAATTTTCATCATCAACATTTCAAATAGGTGATCCAACAATCAAAATTTAACTTTTAATTCAAATCATTAAATTATAAAATTTTAAATCTAATTCACCAATTATTCAAGTCTAAAATTTTATATTTATCCTCAAAATTTAACTCGATGATTCAACCTTCAATATTCAAAATTTAAATTATGTGCTCAAAGTATAAATACATGGTCCGCAATATCAAGATTTTAAAATTTATTAAATTCTCATCATCTTAATCTTTCTTCTAAAAATTTTCAAAAATAAAATGAATTAAATCTCTCAATATAATCTTACTTGATCACAATCTAAAAAAAATTACCTCAAGTTGACAATGCAATTTTTACCCAACTTAGAATTTACCCATCTATGACATAAGGCTATATATTTAAGAAAATTTTCTCAAATTATTTGATCGTGTTATTCAAAAAAAAAAATTTAACACCAAATATATCACATATGATATACCCTTAATTTCAAAAGATAGTCACCAAGTAATGTGATTGGCCTATAGGGTATATCTAGTACTCTCCGTATATCAAACTTATACCAAGCACGAGCTTCGTATTTCCGAAATAGGGGAAGACGAAAAACAACAATAAAGAATTCAAGGGGGAGGTGATAAAATACAAGTACGGGGTTCAAGGCGATTTTAAGAATTCAAAAGAGAGTTGTCAAGGCAGTTGTGGATTGAAATCTTATTTTGGTATATTCGTATTCGCATATTCATATTAGAACAGTTATGTAACCGATAAGATATGCTCGAACATATCTAAAGGGCAAGTATATTCGTCTACTAGTCAACTATATATCTCAATCCACGTAAAGTAGTCATGCGAAGAGCGAACCGAGCGCACTAAGGTTGTCCAGACCATGATACACTGATTTTGATTTAGATAATGTATTAGTAGGCTTCCCCAATAACACATATGTCATGAACAAGTTTGATAAAAGAATAAGCTTGCAAAACTAGGCTATAAAATAGCAGCATAAGTCGAGGTAGTTCAAAAAATATAAGTACGCTGAATTATGATGAAAGAAGGTACAAAATAATTCAAATTCATCAAGAATATAAGACTCATCCGGTGTTGTGCCTCTACAGTTGCCATACTAACTCCTTGTCTAAGTCTCTAGTCAACCAAATGGGGTATGGGCCTCTAAGTTCTACAGTCTGGATAAACACTATCGTCTTATGCTATCATATAGTTAATGTTATTCAATTAAACTTCATTAATGGGCCAAGAGGACTATGTGGTACTAGGTTGTGAGGCACACTACCAAACTTAAAAGAATTAACTAATACTGTAACTACCTTGTGGGGATAAAGTAGAAACTCTTATTAGGGTATACGAGAAAAAGATCTTGGTACCTATTAGGGTATCCTATTGCATCATAAAACTCCATAGGTAATGGTCATCTTAAGTCTTAATCATAGTACTTATAGAACAAAAGCTTTAATATTAAGAGTGGAGAAATTACTAGCTCTCAAGTGAAAGATGAAATAACATGTATTGAGATATTTGGAACAGATTACTTGATTTGCAACTAAAGGATAATCATAAAATCATAATCTAAATGAATAACTCGAACTATCAAGTTCTAACTACTAAGCACAGAAATTTCAAAATTCAAGATTAACAACTATAATCCTAGCAAACTATATATCCTAACATAAAAGAAAATTACTTGGCCTACAATCAGAAGGGTTAGGTGCACGAATTGAGAGATGAAGGAAAAAAAAATTATTATCGCACAAATAGTGAGCGCTAAGGTTTCGGAGGAACAAGGTATATAATTAAAATGAGAGACTCTTGATAATATCATGTTTTCTTAAGGAAATGTGGTATGCTAATCTCTGTGTTCGAGGTATGATGAAGAAAATTCATTCCTCTTGGTTTCCTAAGGTACTGTTCTACTAGTATCAAGACAAGAATCTAGATTTATAGTTATCTAATACTATCTTACTATGAAAGTTAGGCTTAGTCCTAATATTCAATATTGGATTTCTATTGGTTCCTCAATACTAGGGTTAAACAATATGGTCAAATTTCTAACTAACCCTCTTAGTGTTTATACTACTCTCAAGTCCTTCATAAATATATCAAGGGATAATGGTCAATTATCCTATAGGTAAGGGATGCTAGGGTTCATTAGGTATTCTAAACTTAGTGATGTCTCAATATTCTAGTTGTATTAATAGTAGGAATATTACCCTAATTATCATCCTAACAACAAGGATTTCTATATTCTAGCAGAAGGCTATACTCAAGGAACTATTAGGAAAGTACATGAATAAAGCAGAATGCAATTATTTAAATAGAATAGATTAGAAGGAAGGTGAGTCATAGTCAAATATGGATGAGACTTAAAACCCTAATCCTATTTGCAGGCTTGCTGGGTACAGTAACGTAACCGAGACAATATACTCTCGACCTGCATGGGCTACCACTAAAAATATGTCATGCCCCAGTCCCAAAATACGTAGGACTAGGAATACGTAAGCATGCCAGCCGTATATGTATAGAGACTCCAATATATGGAAACCATAACACATACGTACGTTGTATTATGAACAATAATTCACAAGTAGTATATATTTATCATAAGTCACAGGGAATAACTAAATCTTATCCACAGAAATCGTAAAGAAATAAATAACCACTCAACTATATTACTGAATCAAGTATAAAATACTTGATAAGAACAAGTAGTTGGGTGGAGACAAATCCACTACCAAACTGAAATATAAAAGAAACAAAATAAGTACATCTAATGAACAATGAGGCTCGAAGAGAAGACCTCCTCGAAAGATAATGAAGTAGCAAGTCCTGATCCTTGCTCCTGCGAATAGCCATGATCGTCTACACCTGGAAAGGGACCAGGTCCTCAGAGGAACGTAACAAGATACATAGAAGCATGCCAATAAAGTACTGAAAATAAACATCCAAAAGGTCATCTAACCACCTATGTGAATGCACTTTGAGAACAACTTTCCAACACGTGGGCTATTTGGCTAAAATATGATTGGCATGATTCTCTTGGAGAATCAGGGGCCTACAAAGCATGAAGTCTTTTGAAAGTCAGAGGCCGCCTGATAATAATAATATATAGGGGTCATCATGACCACTTATCTCCGACGGAGCGTACGGGTTACACAAGGAAAGTACAAATAAGCCCAAAGCCTTACTTGTTGTCCTCCCCACCCCATGCTCTAAGCATGTCATATCCATGACACGATGAGACCTCTAATAACTGCCAAGGCTTCTAATTATGCAAGTTCTATCAGCAGTTATCCATATCCGTCGCACGTCCCATACGTACCGGTGATCAGCCGAATATGCAAGTTCGTGTCCTACATGAGACTCACACTCGTGTAACAATTGTGTCACGACCAAAAAAATATAAGAATGCCTCATGATCATGTGGTGGTCTCGTAAAACTAAGTCGACATGCAATAATATATAATAAAGACAAAATACGATGTCACCGTCGTTGCACCCAAGTTATTCTTGGATGCGCAGTTTATATATAGCAGTTAAAATATATGAACTAAATAACGAAAATAAAATACATACATCATATGGAATATAAATCACAGTACAATAGCAAGGTATACTTGCTTGGCAAGAAAGTTGCATAGTGTAAACGTCCAGGTGTCAAGCACAAGGGATCAGAAACTATGGCCTCCGAATGAACATCTTCGGATGCTAAAATAAATATTAAAAACGTTCCCAGAATAAGCGAGATAGTAAAAAAATACTACCCTTTCGTCCAATTTGGACACAGGAGCAAAACGATAATTTCGGGTCAAAGCGGGTCCACATGTGGGCCACTTTACACCGAAAAGTGTGCCAGAGGTAAATGTCTCTAAATAGGAAAAATTATAGGTCAAACAAATTCTAAACGTCGATATGAACTCAACGGTATGTCCAATTTTGGATTCCGGTGAGCTGATCACAAATTTGCACATAAACCGTGGGACCCACGAATAGGCGGCTTGGTCAACTGTCTCAGAATCGCGTGAAACTTGGGTCACAGGACCACCGTGATACCACGAATCCAATGGCGTAAGTTTTATCGCATTCCGATGAGCGTACACAAAATAGAGTGGTGTTTTACAAAATTTGTGATATAGGAACTTTTTACGGGTACGGGTTGATTTCAACGCGCACACACGTCCGAATCAGCTTTCGCAAAAGCCCACACGTCAAGATATACCATACGTGCCTTTCGGTATAATTGGTATGCGATGAGGTAATCCCGTTTGGCAGGGTGTACTCCGTATCACAAAATTTCAGTTTTAAAATAATAAGTTTTTGGTCGTTTTGGAGGCCGAATAATTTAACACATATAACAAATTAATAAAAACTAAAAGAACAAAAAAATTTCTCGGTTATATTGAGAAGAAAAACCCTTTAATTAGTTTTTGAAAATAATAAACAGGTTGATGGCAAATTAGGCGTGACATGGGGGTTTGGGTTAAAATTTTGGACTATTTTTAGTCAGTTTTCCGACCAACTTCCGGTCAATTTTTTTACTAGTCCGGGACACGAAAACTTGTCCCGCTTGAATAAAAATCCTAGAGGGTTCGGTTGTGAACGTACACGGATAAACCGCTCGAGAAAAAGATTAAAGATGAGAGATATGATACCTTAAAGATGGCTCGAGACTGCGACTGCTGTGCACTACGCGCGTGCGCGCGGGCGGACGGCTGCGGCGGCGGCGGCGTGGGGCTGAGGTCGCCGGGGGGTTAGGGTTAGGGTTTATGTTTTAGTTTTATGTTTATGTGTGTGTGTGTATATATATATATATATATATATATATATATATATATATATATATATATATATATATATATTTAGAGAGAGAGAGAGAGAGAGAGAGTTGGGATGGGGTTGCTGTGGTTTCGTGGGGGAGGGGTCTGTTGTGAGTTGGGGGAGGATTAGTATAGGGATTATGATGGATTTAGAATTAGTGGTTTAGTTAGGATTTGTTTTCTTTTCTTCCTTTTTTTTTCTTTTTCTTTTCTATTTTATTATTACTATTACTTATATTATTGTTATTATCACTAACATTATTATTATTATTATTATTATTATTATTATTATTATTACTACTACTACTACTACTACTATTATTATCTTTCCTTTTTATTATTATCATTATTATTAGTATTATTATTATTACTATTATTATTATCACTATTATTATTATTGCTATTATTATTATTTTTATTGTTATCATTATTATTACTATTATTATTATTATTATTATTATTATTATTATTATTATTATTATTATTATTATTATTATTATTATTATCTATATATAATATTCACATATATTCACATATATAAATGAGAAAAAGTCCAAAGATAATATTTGCACACCAAATACACTCAAAATATTTTATGTAATATTTTTTAATTAATAATTAGGTATTTATCTAGTTATAATAAATTAAATAACTGTATTATCTAATTAACTAAGTAAATAACTAAATGGATATTCAATAAAATAGCATAATAGAAAATATTATGCAAATCTATAAAAAGGGAATTTACCTACTTTGGCACGGAGAATTATGGGATGTTAATTGCAGAAAAATTAGAATTGGAAAATAAGCACAAATAAATTATATATAAATTATCTAGATATTTAACACATAATCTATGGTCGTTACACTAATGTCATACTAACACCAAGAGATCGAATTCTTGTGCCACAAAAAGATCCTACAGGTAGTGTCTCCTGTGTAGGCTACTTCCTATGAAGGGAGATACAGATTTTGGGGCCATTCTATATTATTAATGTCCAAACCATGGTGAAGTGTCCTAATATAATCATTGGATTTTAATTATTTCGAAAAATAATCTAAAATAAATACAAGAAATACAAAATACACACAAAATATCTATTTTTTGGTGAGGGGGTTTACAGATTCTCCTCCAATTAGTCCAAACCCTAATCTAAATCAGTGTTTAAATTAATGGAAATTCGGATTTAAACATGGTATATAAATATATCCTATGAAAACCCATTACCTATCCGAAAATCCTAGAAAGTCGTCAAATAGCTCGAACCCTCGACTCCAGGAGATCCCTAGACCCTTGCACGACCACCAGCGCACCCCTCGCTGCCACTGGCCGCCGCATCGGCCGCCGCAGCCGCCATGGACCGCCTGCGCGTGGGCAGACCGCACAGCAGAACAGCCACGATCCCTACTTCATGGTAATGTTTCTCCCACTCTATTGCTTCATTTTATGAACGGTTTTTTCGTACACGCTTACAACACGACCTCTAGGATTCCCTCCAAGCGGGACGAGTATTCGTGCCCCAGATTGATCGAAAAATTGATCGAAAGTTGGGCGAAAAACTGTTCCAAAACAGTTCAGAAATTAATCCAAGTACCCATGTTCATGTCAAATTTTCTACCAACCCGTTCAATATTTTAAAATTTTAATTGAAAGGACTTATTCACAGAATAACTGAGATTAAAATTTTTCTTTTAGTTTTATTAAATTTGTTTTAATTATTAAATTCAACTTGTTCAAACCTAACCAAAAACTATATTTTTTGAACCCGAAAACTTGTGATACGGAGTGCGCCCCGTCAAACCATGCCACCTTGTCACGTACCAATTGCACCAAAAGACGCATATGGTATATCTGGACGTGTGAACTTTCACAGAAGCTGATTCGGACGTGTGTGCGCGTCCAAATCCACCCGTATCGTAAAAAGTTTTCGTATTACGACTTTTGCGAATAACTATCCTACTTTGTGTACGCTCGTCGGAATGCGTCAAAACTTGCACCATTGGATTCGTGGTATCACGCTGGTCCTTTGACCCAAGTTTTGTGTAATTTTGAGATAGTTGATCAAACCGCCTATTCGCGGGTCCCACGGGTTAACTTGAAGGGTAAAATTTTAATCGGCTCACCGAAATTCAAAACTGGACATACTGTTGAGTTCGTATTGACATTTTATATTTATTTAACCTATAATTTGTCTAATCTATAGACTTTTACTCATGGCACATTTTTCGGTGCAAGGTGGCCCACATATGGATTCTACTTTGACCCAAAATTACTGTTTTGCCCCCGTGTCCAAATTAAAAAAATTTGTAGTGTTTTCTAGCTACCTCGCTAATTTTGGGAATATTTGTGATGCTTATTTTAGTACTCGGAGACTTTTAGTCAGAGGCGGTGGGTTCTGATACTCTATACTTGACACCTGGATGTTTATATTATGCAGCTTTCCTGCCAGACAAGTATACCATGCCATTGTGTTATTTATTTACATTCATTATTAGCACGCATATTTTCTGTTGTTCATTTAGTTATTTTATTTTGCTATACAAAATTGTGCGTCCAAAAATAACTTAGGTGCAACGACGGTGGCGTCGTATTTTGTCTTTATTATATATTATGCATGTTGACCTAGTTTTACGAGACCACCCCATTATCATGATGCATTCTTATGTTTTATTGGCCGTGACATATTTCTTACATGGGTTGTGAGTCTTATGTAGGACACAGACTTATGTATTCGGCTGGCCACCTGTGCGTATAGGACGTGCGACGGATATGGTATAACTGCTAATAGTGATGCATGTTAGAAGACTTAGCAGTTATTAGTAGTCCAGGAACATAGACTATTATGGTATGGTGGTCCAATCATTATCCTTGTTTGGTTGTAGGGTTAGGCTATTATACTAACGATAGGCTATGAACCAAATTTATGACGCCGATACTTGCACTCCGTCTCGGCGTAGTAGCTGAAACGTGTTGTGGATACAACATGTATAAAGCATAGGATGGGAAGAACAATGAGTAAGGCGTATGGGCTCCTTTGCACTTTTTCTTATGTAACCCGTATGCTCCGCCGAAGTGCGTGGTCAGATGACCCTTATATTATATATCTATAGGCGGCCTCTGACGTTCAAAAGACGTCATACTTTTTAGGCCCCTGATTCTTCGAGAGAATCATGCCAATTCCATTTTTAGCCAGATAGCCCACGTGTTGGAAAGTTATTCTCAAAGTGCATTCACATAGACGGTTAGGCAACCCTTAGATGTTTATTTTTATTACTTTATTGGCATGTTGTTTCTGTATCTTGTTACGTCCCTCTGAGGACCTGATCCACTTTCAGGTGTAGACGGACAGGATTATCCGCAGGAGTACGAACCCGAACCTGACATTTCGTACCAGGTTGAGGAGGTCTTACCTTCGGAGTACCACTGATTCTTCGCAGCTGATGGATATTTTAGTTGCTATTATTTTATTGACATTTATCTTATATTGAAGTTTTGATCTCTTCTCGCATTTAGTTTTTGGTATAGTCGACTGGCAGTAGATTTATTTCCACCCGACTATCATTCTTTGATACTTCATATTTGAGATTCAGTTTTTTATTTTTTATTTCTTTATTTGTGATGTGGATGAGATATAGATTGCGTGTGACTTATGTCGACAATACATTACCACTTGTGGATTTGATATTCATATACAGCGTACGTATGTGTTACGATCTCCCACACATTGGAGTTGTCGTATACATACGGCTGGCATGTGTCGTATACATAGTCCTACGTATTCTGGGAATGGCGCATGACATATTTTTCTGGTGGCCCATGTAGGTCAAGAGTATATTGTCTCAGTTATCTTACTATACCGAGCAAGCCTGCAAATAGGATTAGAGTATAGGTCTCATCCACATACTTGACTTCCCTCCTTGATTTCGTTCCAAATTATTTGAACTCACCTACCTTCCTTGACCTTCAAAATTGTACTCGCTTAATTCTCTTGACATATGTTTCCTTGTTTCCTCACATCTTCCTATTTAATGTACTCCTCTAATAGTTCCTTGAGAATAGTCTTCTGCTAGAATATAGGAATCCTTGTTAGAAGATAATTATGATAACATACCTACTAAGAAAAAACAAATTATAATATTGGCAGCTCCCAAATTCTAGCATACCTAATGAACCCTAGAATCCAACACCTATAAATTGATTGACCATTATCCCTTGATATATTTGGGAATGACTTGAGAGTATCATAAACAATACTAGGGTTAGTTAGAAATTTGACCATATCGTTTGACCCTAGTATTGAGGAACCAATAAAAATTCGAGGTTGAATATTATTACCAAAATATAACTTTCATAGTGAGATAATATAAGAGAACTATAAAGATAGATTCTTGTCTTGATATTAGTAGAGCAGCATCCTAGGAAACCAAGAGGAATGAACCAATACCTTAGTAAGAATAAGGGTACCCTACCTTCATCTTAGTAGATCTTCTAGAATCTATGATCAACGTTGAGTCATACTTGAGTCTCCATGAGTCATCGACCCTGCCATCTCATCCAACTATCTATATACTTTTCTATCTTGAGTTAATCCCTCCCTCCATCATAGATCAATTGTCATACCTCTTTACCCAATTAAAATATATTGAATGATTAGAACATTTTTCTTAATCATACCTCGAACATAGAGACTAGCATTCCACTTTTCCTTAGGAAATCATGATATTATCAAGAGTCTCTCTATTTAATTTTATATCTTATTTCTCTGAAACCTTAACGCTTGCTATTTGTGCTACGACTAAAATTGTTTCCTTCATCTTTCAATTCGTGGCAACTAAAACTTCTGATTGTAGGCCAAGTGATTTTTTTTACGTTAGGATATATAATTTGGTAGGATTGTGGTTTTTTAATCTTAAATTTTTGTGCTTACTAGTTAGAACTTGGCAGGTTGGGTTGTTCATTTAGTTTAGAATATGATTTTGTAATTATCCCTAGTTCCAAATCATATAATCTTTATTAATATATCTCAATACAGGTTATATCCTCTCTCATTTGAGAGCCAGTAACTTCTCTATTCTTATGTTACAGTATTAGTTAATCCTTGTAAGTTGGGTAGCATGCCTCACAACCTAGTATCACATAGTCCTTTTGACCCATTAATGAAGTGTAAAGAACGATACCTGAATATATGCTAGCATAAGAAGATAGTGTTTATCCAGACTGTAGAACTTTAGAGGCCCATACCCCCATTTGGTCGACTAGAGACTTAGACAGGAAGTTAGTATGGCAACTGTAGAGGCACAACACCGGACGAGTCTTATCTTCTTGGTGAACTTGAATTATTTTGTACCTTTTTTCATCATAATCCCGCATGCTTATTTTTTTACTATCTTCACTTATACTGCTATTATAGCCTATTTTTGTAAGCTTATTATTTATCGAGATTGTTCATGACACATGTGTTAGTGGGGGCTCACATTAATATATTATCTAAATCAAAACTAATGTATTATGGTCTGATCAACTTTAGTGCACTTGGTTCATCTTTCATATAACTATTTTATGTGGATTGAGATATAATTGACTAGTAGACGAATATAATTGCCCTCTAGACAGGTTAGAGCATATTGTATCGGTTATATAACTGTACTGATATGAACATGCGAATAAAAATTTACCAAAAATAAGATTTTAATCCACAACTACCTTGACAACTCCCTTTTGAATTCTTTAATCGCCTTGAACCCCGTACTTATATTCTATCACATCCTCCTTGAATTCTTTATTATTGTTTTTTGTCTTTCGCTATTTTGGAAAGACGAACTTTCGTACTTGATGTAAGTTTGACACACGGATAGTACTAGGTATACCCCATAGGCCAATCGCACTACTAGGTGGTTATCTTTTGTAATTAAGGGCGTGAAACATGTGATATATTTTGTGTTAATATTTTTGAGGATTGAATCACACGATTAGATAATTTGAGAAAGTTTTTCTTAGATGTATAGTCTTGTATGATAGATCGGTAAATCCTAAGTTGGGTAGAAGTTGCATTGTCAACTTGAGCCAAATTTTATATAAAGGTAAAAATCTTAGATTGAGGTTAAGAAGGTAATCAAGTAAGATAAGATTGAGAGATTTGAGTCATTTTAATTTTGTGAAGTTTTAGAAGAATGATTATGATTTATTTTAGTTATGAAAAAAAAAAACTTAATGATGAGAATTTAACTTTAAGGAGAAGAATGTCTTATGGATTGAATTTTGAATTTTGATATATTGGATCAAAAAGATTATAATTTGATTTATGATTTAAATTTTGAATATTGGAGATTGAATCATCGATTTAAATTTTGAGGAGATTATAATATATTTTGACTTATATTTAAATTTTATTATTTAAAATTATGACGAGATTATGATCAATTAAATTTAAATTTAAATTTAAATTTAAACATTGGTTATTTTAATTTCGAAGAACTATGATAGATTTGAATTAGATTTAGATTTTTTTTATTTAAAATTTGAGATGATTAAGATTGCCTTAACTTAGATACGAATTTCGAGGATTTAAAATTTAACGACTTCAACGAGTACAAATGTAGGCATAGTGGCTTTGGAGAATTTATAGAATAGATGGACATCATTTTTAGATTATTAGATCATAGATAACTTAAGATCCTTCATGTAACCAATAAGGGACAGTACACCCCCATCCTATTAACGACACTTCATATCCTTACGCATCTTCTCTACCATGTTTCCTTACAACTCGATTCCCTGTTCAAGAACTTCATGTGATTAAAATTATTTATGCCATATTACCTTATTTAAAGTAGATCAGACTGACCCTTAGAACTTAATGCGTGATTTATATTTTTTCCTTCCCTAATGGAGGTACGATAAATCGTACAAGACCTTTCTCTACCATACTGCCTCCCCTTGTTCTTAAACCGTGACTTGTCTTTAATTTCGAGGACAAAATTCTTGTAAGTTGGGTAGATTATAAACCCCCTAACTTTATTTTGTATTTTAAGTATTTTTAGAATTTATTTAAATGGTAAAATTTTTTTAGAGTATTCTCTTAGTTAATGGGGAAAAAAATTCTTAATTTAATTAATTATAAAAATATATATTTTAAATTATTTTTTCAAAACTATTTTTACTACTATTTATCTCTTGTTAAAATACTATAAATTTTTTAGAAGTTATTTTGTGTACAAAAAATTATTGGAATTTGTTTTATATAATCTTATATATATATATATATATATATATATATATATATATATATATATATATATATATATATATATATATATATAGTTTGTTAAGATAAGAAAAGAAAAGGAAAGGAAAGGAAAAAAAAAGAAAAACAAAGGAAAAGAAAAAAGAAAAAGAAAAAGAAAACAACAAACAAACAGAAGCTTCTTCTGCAGAACCCATAAGTTTTCTTTCACAGAATGCGAGAGAGCACTCCCATCCCGAATTCGAAACTAACACAAATCTTAATCAAATTGGATGGAATGAATTTTGGATCAATCCTTATCCGATTCTCCTCCAATTAGTCCAAATCCTAATCTAAATTAGTGTTTAAATTAATAAAATTCAGATTTTAACATGGTATATAAATATATCCTATGAAAACCCATTACCCATCCGAAAACCCTAGAAAGCCGTCAAATAGCTCGAACCCTCGACTCCAGGAGATCCCCAGACCCTTGCCCGACCACCAGCGCACCCCTCGGCCGCCACTGGCCGCCAAAGCCGCCACGGGTCGCCCGCGCGCGGACAGACCGCACAGTAGAACAGCCACGATCCCTACTTCATGGTAATATTTTTCTATCTCCATTGCTTCATTTTATGAACGATTTCTTCGTACACGCTCACAACACGACCCTCTAGGATTTTCTCCAAGCGGGACGAGTATTCGTACCCCGGATTGATCGACAATCGACCGAAAGTTGGTCGAAAAACTGCTCCAAAATAGTTCAGAAATCAAACCAACTACCCCTGTTCATTTCTAATTTTCTACCAACCCGTTCAATATTTTAAATTCTAATTTAAAGGACTTATTCACAGAATAATCGAGATTAAATCTGTTCTTTTAGTTTTATTTAGTTTGCTTTAATTATTAAATTTAACTTGTTTAAATCTAACCAAAAAATATGTTTTTAAAATCCAAAAACTTGCAATACAGAGTGTGCCCCGCCAAACCAGGCCACCTGATCGTGTACCAATTGTACCGAAAGGCGCGTATGGTATATCTAGATGTGTAAACTTTTGCGAAAGCTGATTCGGACGTGTGTGCGCGTCGAAATCGACCCGTATCGTAAAAAGTTCCCGTATGGCAAATTTTGTAAATAACCACCCTACTTTGTGTACGCTCGTCGAAACTTGACAAAACTTATGCCATTGGATTTATGGTATCATGCTGGTCCTGTGACCGAAGTTTTGTGTGATTCTGAGACAGTTGACCAAACCGCCTATTCGCGGGTCCTACGGGTTGACTTGAAGGGTAAAATCTTGATCGGCTCACCAGAATCCAAAACTGGACATACCGTTGAGTTCGTATCAACGTTTAGGATTTGTTTGATCTATAATTTATCCAATTTAGAGACTTTTACCTCTGGCACATTTTTGGGACAAAGTGGCCCACATATGGATCTCGCTTTGATCCAAAATTACTGTTTTGTTCCTGTGTCCAAATTGGACAAAAGAATAGTATTTTCTAGCTATCTCGCTGATTCTGGGAACTTTGGTGATATTTATTTCAGCATTCGGAGATATTCAGTCGGAGGCAGTGGGTTCTGATACTCTGTACTTGACACATGGACGTTTATATTATGCAGCTTTCCTGCCACGCAAGTATACCTTGTCATTGTGCTGTTTATTTACATTCATTATTAGCATGCATATTTTCTGTTGCTCATTTAGTTATTTTATTTTGCTATATAAAATTGTGCGTCCAAGAATAACTTGGATTAACGACGGTGGCATCATATTTTGTCTTTATTATATATTATGCATGTTGACATAGTCTTACGAGACCACCCCATTATCATAAAGCATTCTTATGTTTCATTGGTCATGACACATTTCTTACATGGGTTATGAGACTCATGTAAGACACGAACTTACGTATTTGGCTGGCCACTTGTGCATATAGGACATGCGACGGATAGGGTATAACTGCTAATAGTGATGCATGTTAGAAGATTTAGCAGTTATTAGTAGTCCATGAACATAGACTATTGTGGTACGGTGGTCCAATCCTTGTCCTTGTTTGGTTGTAGGTTAAGGGTATTATACTAACGATAGGCTATGAACCAAAGTTACAACGCCGATACTTGCACTCTGTCTCGACGTAGTAGCTGAACGTATTGTGGATACAAAATATATAGAGCATGGGGTAGGAAGAACAATGAGTAAAGCGTTTGGACTCCTTTGCACTTTTTCTTATGTAATCCGTACGCTCCACCGGAGATGCGTGGTCAGATGACCCTTATATTATATATCTACATGCGGCCTCTGACGTTCAAAAGACGTCATGCTTTTTAGGCCCCAGATTCTCCAAGAGAATTATGCTAATCCCATTTTTAGCCAGATAGCCCACGTGTTAGAAAGTTGTTCTCAAAGTGCATTCACATAGACGGTTATGTGACCCTTGGATATTTATTTTTAGTACTTTATTGGCATGATATTTCTGTATCTTATTACGTCCCTCTGAGGACCTGGTCCACTTTCAGGTGTAGACGGGGATGATTATCTGCAGGAGTACTGTCACGGCCCGCACCCGGTATAGGGGCCCGAGTAGTGAACAATATCCAGCCTACGCCGCAGCATCGGCAGTAGAACGCTGTTTGGGTAAACTATCTATCTAGCAATAAAGATCACCAAGATATATAATGCCACCAATGAAGTATGAATACTCAATAATAGATCTATAAGATGGAGCAATCGCAAGAATATGATATAAAGAACTAAAGAGTCAAATACAACTCACAAGACAAAATAATATTCAATGAGTCCTCTAATAATAAGAAATGCTAATATAAACGGTGGAGACAAATCCAGTACAAAAACCTATATACTGAGCTAAAGGTACTGGATCGTCTGTCTCAACCGGAATGAGACCCTCCTGAGCCAAAGTCTCTGTCTCTAAGCCAACTACGTCCTGAGGCCCATAGTGAGTGGGATGCCACTCCTCAGTGTCATCTGGAAAAAAAAATCTAGTCAGGAAAGGAGCAAAGTATACCTCTAACAGTAGTTCCAATGCATGATAAAAACTATGTAACAGTAAATAGAATGAATATACAAGATAAAAGATACAAGTACAAGAGATATAAAAAATAGGAATACTGGAATTAAATACAAGAAATGAGCATCATGGAAATGAGCAAGAAATACTACTACAATGTGAGTGAGTACCAGCTTCAACATGTGATTGGCTTGAGAACTTGTACAAAGATTAGGGCCTGGTTAATCATACGTGTGGTGTATGATTAATACTCACAAGGACATACAGAAGAAGGGTATGATCACATATCTACACTAACACTCTCTGTCCCGACTGGTACAGTGGATCCAACCATGGTACGTAAGGACACGGGATTCGCTGGGCTAGTCTCTCCAAGAATCGATGTCTGTACACGTATAAGAAGAACAAGGAATAAGGCTTGCACAAGATACACCATAATACCAAGGAATAATATCTCATGACGAGATCCGGATATACCAATCCGTGTAACCATCGTGTCAAGAAATCAAGGATATCTATACTAAATACAAAAAATATAAGGGATATCATAAATAAGAAACTATCAATGAATATACTTGCTTGGAATACGGTAAACAGTGTCAAAGATGTCCGGAACGGTGTCTCGGAGACCTAAATATAAAATATTACATCAATACAAGATTTTGGAATAAAAAATAAGTCAAAGTAATCAAATTATATGTCATAAAGCAATTTTTAGGTCAAAATAGTTAAACTAGGTCAACTCTGGGTCAAACTAGTCAAACATAGTCAAAGTAGCTATTTCTAGGTTGTATGAGTCCACCTCTAGGTTATTGGGTCCATACACTATGTAACTAGGCTATAGTAGCTATAGGATACTAGTACTATACCGTATCGTAAGATACGTAATATCTAATATATGAAAATACTAGATAAGATACATAATATAATATATACTAGTATTTCTAGCTAAACTAGTACTATGGATACCTTGGTTTGGAGCCAAACTTGGTATCACACCATCTTGACCTAATACCTTGAGTCAACTCCATTACCTTACCTTACCTTACCTTACCTTACCTTACCTTACCTTACCTTGGTAACACAAGGTAATACCTACTCTCCAGCTAATCTAACTAGCTAACTCATATATGTATACCAATATATATACTATCATATAAAACTATCAATCATGAGTAATAATATCTATTAAATAAATATATCCCACATCAATATACAACTTAATATAAACCACCAAATGACTAACATATACTATCATCTAATATATAATCTAGCATACAACTACTAACTAACTGACATTAGTAGTTAACTATAAACCAACATTAAAACATATATATAACCTGGACTACCAATAGTCTCCTAGACTAAAATATTAATTAATACTTTCCCCACATACTTAATTCCACTGCTAATACACTAACTAATACGTCATCATCCTCTCACTGCTACTACTTCCTAGTCTATTGAAATGCTTGTGCAGTCCTCTCCTCAAGAATCTACACACAGGTAAGCTTCTAACATAATCCTTCTCACCCACACCTTGCTGTGCACACTGTGTGAACAATCTTGTCCACCCCATAGCTGTTGTTGTTGCCCCCTACTTGCATTGCTGCTGCTTGCTACTTCTAGTTGCATTGCTGCTACTGTTGCCCCCTACTTGCATTGCTGTTGCTTGCTACTTACATTGCTGTTGCTTGCTACTTGCTACTTGCTACTTGCCTGACCCTTAACAATATGTTACTGCTGCTACTGCCCGACCTCACACACCATGCTGTGTGTTTCTATATCCCACTTAATCCTAAGGTCTAAACATTACTCCTATCCGAGCCTTGTACCCACACTAAAGTTGCTACTATCAACAGTAGAATACCTACACTGCAGTGACACACCCCAGGTACCCGAGCCTTCCCACATTTTGGGTAAAATAGCCCCTTAGCTCAAATACCTAATACACATAGAGATACACCAACATATATCACTAACAACCTTTAATACTAAAAAATATATGTATATATATATATCAAAATATATATTCTATAATAGTACAAATTATATATAAACAAGGCTCATACAAGTATATGAAACTAATATATCAAATTCACAAACACTTGGCGTGCACCGCACCGTATCGCACTAAATCTATGATAAACTTGCGATACGCTACCAAGGTTTGATCCAAATGTATTCCAAAGGATACGAGCAAGTCTAGAATTATAATTAGAAGTACTACGAAGAGCTAGCTATCAACTACGTGCCCGTGTCAAATTATGAAATGCTCAAACCTCCTTGTCGGAAGAAAACCCCCAAATCAACTCGTATCGCTAAATTGTCGTGATACGACCTACACGTATCCAATTGTGGACACGACACTAGTCTCATATAATCAAACACATGTTAATTTGGTCTAATTGATATATTGACAAACACATGATGTGTTAATCTCAGAATTCTTCCAAAATTGGCACAAAATACACCATAACTTCTTCCATAGGCATCCTATGAACCTAATTTTACTTCCTATGGGTATCCGTAGTATATGAGAGACTTTCTAATAATTAAACTATATATTTAGAGTCTAATTAGAGAGGAAAAACTAAATTATACCTATTGGGAGATGGATTCCCAATGCAAGTCTCCAAATGAGTGTCAAGAGCCTTCAACTTGTGCTCCTTCCTCCCCCTTGTAGATCCTTGCCTCCTCCTTATTTCAATAGCCTCTAATGGTGAGTAGAGAAGGAATTAGGAAGGAATTTGGGTAGTGATTGGTCTAGGGATGAAGGAATTTGGATGAAAGAAATTCTAGATCTAGATGGAAATGAGTGGATGAAGAGAGAGAGTCTCTCTCCTTCCCCTTGTGGCCGGCCTTGCCCCCTACTCCAAGTCACTATAAAAAGTCTATAATACCGCTTGGGGTTTGTCATGAAGGAATTAATTAAGGAAGGAAGGTTCTAATCTAATTGGTTTAACTAATTAAGTCATCCTTCTAATGAATGTGCTTGCTATTTGGGCTCAAATCTAACTAGGATTAATGTTGGTCCATGAGTCTAGTCTAATCTAGTTAGGTCCACTAATACAAGCCCAAAAATTAAATCTAACATCTAACAATAAATAAATAATATAATAAATAAATAAATATACAACATGGACAATATTTAATTAATTATAAAATGACCAAAATACCCTTTCCTAGAAAATATGGTAGTGACAAGTCTACCCCCCTTAAAATAATTTTGTCCTCGAAATTCAAAGACGAAACTATACCCAAAAAAACAAAACAAAACAGAAACATGAAAGAACATACCTTAAGGTACAAACAAATATGGGTAACGCTTTCGTATTTTATCCTCTCTCTCTCCCAGGTAGACTCACCCGGAGAGTGATGCATCCATTCGACGCATACCAAGGGAATGGTCTGGCTCCTCAGCACATTCTCTCTTTGATCCAAAATATCAACTGGCTTCTCTAGATAGCTAAGAGTAGGGCCCACCTCTATCTTCGAATGATCCATTACGTGACTAGGATCTGCCACGTACCGTCTCAACTGCGATATGTGAAACACGTTGTGCACTCCCTCCAGTGTAGGTGGTAAGTCTAGTCTGTAAGCAACTGCACCGACCCTCTCGAGAATACTGAAAGGTCCGATGAATCGCGGACTAAGCTTTTCGCCTCCACCGAAATAAATTATGCCTCGTGTCGGAGCAATCCTCAGAAACATAAGACCACCAACCTAGAATAAAACACAATCTTGAGATCTTAATCTATAAAAAATAACCAAAATCAAGCATAAAACAAAAATATAAAACTATACCTCAAACTCCAAAGGTCTCCGGTGGCTATCAGCCCAATACTGCTATCTGTCCTGTGCCACTCTAAGTCAGTCTCTGATCAACTTAGCATTCTTTGCTGCATCCACAACCATCTCTGGCCCTAGCAAAGCTCTCTCTCCAATATTGTCCTATGACAAGGGAGTACGACATCTCCGACCGTACAGAGCCTCAAATGGTGACATCTCTATACTACCTGGTAGCTGTTGTTATAAGCAAACTCTACCAAATGGAGATGGTCCTCCCAAGATCCTCCAAAATTTAGTACACAGGTGCGCATCATATCCTTGAGAGTTTGAATGATCCTCTCTGACTGCCCATCCGTCTGGGGGTGATATGCAGTACTGAACTTGAGCTGGGTGCCCAAACTTGCCTACAAACTTCTCAAAAAATGAGAAATAAAACGACTATCCCGATCCGAGACTATGCTGACAATCTGCCTTACATACATCTCCACCATCTTCTCTGTAGACAAACCCACCTTGAAAGGCAAAAAGTGGGCCAACTTGGTCAACCTGTCAACGATGACCCAAATTGCGTCTTTTTCTCCTGGAGATCGTGGAAGTCTGGACACAAAATCCATAGTAATGTGCTCCCACTTCTACTCTGGAATGGGTAATGGCTGAAGTAATCCACCTGGCCTCTGCCTCTCAGCTTTCACCTACTGGCACACTAAGCATCTGGATACAAACGGTGCCACCTTCCTCTTTATGCCATACCACCATACACTCTCTCGCATATCCCGATACATCTTGTTGGCACCTGGATACATGGAATACTGAGAGCGATGCACGTTCTGCAATACCTCCTCACACATCTCTCTACTAGGCACACATAATCTAGCACTATGCCGCAAAGAACCATCCTCAGCAATGGTGAAATCATACTCCAATCGTGCTCTCACCTGAGCTCTGATGCTCCTCAGAGATACATCCTTATACTGGGATACCTTGATCCGGTCCATCAACTCTGAGTGTATCTATAACCCCCACATCTGCATGACAAAACCAGGGACTATCACCTCAATGCCCAAGCTTTCCAGATCCTCTAACAAATATCGATCCTGCGTCAAAAATATAGCTACCTGATACCTGCTTAAGGCATCGACAACTACATTGGCTTTCCCCGGATGATACTGTAAAGATATGTCAAAATCCTTTATCAGTTCCAGCCACCGACGCTGCCTCATATTCAACTCCTTCTGAGTAAAAACGTACTTCAAGCTCTTGTGGTCTGTGAAGATCTCCACATGCTCTCCGTACAACTAGTGTTTCCATAACTTCAAGACAAAGATGACTGCTGCTAACTCCAAATCGTGGGTAGGATAATTATTCTCATGAGGACACAATTGCCTAGATGCATAGGCAATAACTTTTCTATTCTGCTGAAGAACACAACCCACCCCTTTCCCCGACGCATCATTATAAATAGTGAAACCTCCAGACCCTGATGACAACATCAAAATAGGAGCAGACGTCAACCTCGTCTTTAATTCCTCAAAAGTAGCTTGGCACTCCTCTGTCCAAATAAACTCTGTGTCCTTCCTGATGAGTCTAGTAATTGGCTCGGCAATCCTCGAAAAATCTTGCACAAACTTCCTGTAGTAGCCTGCCAAACCTAAGAAACTTCTGATCTCTGCCACTGAACTCGGGATCTTCCAAGATTCTACTGTTGTGATCTTCTTCGGATCTACTGAAATTCTATCACCAGTCATAACATGTCCTAAGAACTCCACCTTGTCTATGAAGAACTCACACTTGGACAGCTTCCCATATAGCTTCTCCTTCCTCAGCACATCCAACACAATTCGCAGATTCTCCTCATGCTCCTCTGGTGTCTTCGAGTATATGAGTATGTCATCGATGAACACCACCACGAACTTGTCAAGGTACTGGTGGAACACCTTTTTCATCAAATTTATAAATACTGCAGGGGCATTAGTCAACCCAAACAGCATCACCATTAACTCATACTGGCCGTACCGAGTCCTAAAAGCAGTCTTCAAAATATCCTCCGGCTTCACTTTCACCTGGTGGTAGCCTGATCTCAAGTCTATCTTGGAAAACACCTTGGCGCCACTCAACTGATCGAACATGTCATTAATCTGTGGAAACGGATATTTATTCTTAATAGTTAGATTATTCAATGCCCTGTAATTGATGCACATGCGCACCGATCCATCCTTCTTCGGTACAAACAATACCAGGGCTCCCTATAGTGTAAAACTGGATCTGTTAAACCCATTATATTGTAATTCATCCACTTGCTTATTCAGGTCGACCAGCTCGCTATTTTTTACTCTATAGACATGCTGTAAAATTGGCTCTGCACCTGGTACCATGTCTATAGAGAATTCAACATCTCGATCTGGCGACAATTCTAGCAATTCCTCAGGAAACACATCTAAGAACTCTGCTATCAAAGGATGCGGTAACTCCTTATCTTCCACTATAGCTCCACAGATAATGCCTTCTCTCTTCTCAGCAGCTCCTCTAGCAAACTCAAACTCTGGCTCTCCTGGCAGGCTAAACAAAAATCCACCTCCTCTATAATCTATACTAGTATGGTATCTACTCAACTAATCCATCCCGAGTATAATATCATAGCTCAAAAGTGGCACTACAAGTAGATACGCACTCAGCTTCCGGCTCCCCAGAGTAACTTTTCGATCCTTGGAAATATCACTAACCAGGATAATGCCTCCCCCGGTCATGATCTTGCAAGTCCTAAGCAAAGACTCAGCTACCAAATGATGCTTCAGAGCAAAAAAAATATATACAAAACAATGGGAAGCACTACTATCAAATAATGCTAAAGCTGGAATAGAATCAAGAAGAACATAACCTGCGATGACATCTCTGGTGGGCTCAGCCTCCTCGACCGTCATAACAAACGCTCATCCCTGAGGTGCACCCCCTGATATTGGTGCTGGGCATAACGCTACTGCTGGGTCGGAAGTGGCGGTCCCCTCGGCTGTATTGCAAGTGGCCTCGCCTGTGTTCTCGGAGCTGGAGCTGCTCCCTGAACTGCACAACAAGGGTTGGAAGGACAATCCCTCAGCTGATGCCCCTCGGCACCACAATATAGACAAACTCTCAACCTCTTCCTGCAAACTTCTCAGATGTGGTCGGCTTCTTGCAGTAGTGGAAGAAAGCTTGTTGTGACTGTCTCTGTTGCTGCTGTAGTTCCTGGTGAACCGGCACCCTAGTTGGAGTCTGCTGTTATAGCTGCTGAAAAGGCCTAGACTGGAAATAAGGACGCTTAGCAGGCCCTGCGCTGCTACTAGCCCCCAGAAAAGAATTGCGGTCTCTCTTGGGTTTCAAGCCCAACTCCCGCTCAACCTTGCGTGCCTCCACAAGTATCTCGGAATACGTCTCATAAAAAAATAAAATAAGGATCTTCACTTCCAAGTTCAGACTATCGCAGAAGCGGATAGCCCAAACCTCTGGCTTCCTCACCAAATACTCCGTAAATTGGCTCAGCCTACTGAACTCTGTGGTATACTCCTCCACGGACATGCTCCCCTGAGTAAGGCCCTCAAACTACCTCCGCAAGTCTAATATATCCGCCCGAGCAAAGAACTTTCTCTTAAAAAGGTCCTTGAATACTTCCCAAGACTACCCCACATCAGCAAGAAGTGGCTCATTCCTGAACCAAGTACGGGCGATATCAAACAGCTGAAGTCCTACTACCTCAACCTTCAGATCCTCAGCAAGATGGGACACCCTTATGAGATGCTCGATATCCTCGAGCCAATAATCAGCGTAGACGATGCCCTTAGTCCCCTTGAAGACCCGAGGTTCCAGCTTCTTGAAGTCCTAGATATTACCCGACCGAAGCTGGGCAACCTACGGAATAACCTGTTGCTGGACCGGAGCTCCTCTCTCTACTGCAGCAAGGGCAAGCTGATGAGTACTCTCAATACCCTCCGTAACACATTGTTCTGCCTCTGGTAAGCCTCTGACTGGGTCCTCTGAGCCTCCATCATATCGGGAAATAATGTGAACACCTGAGTCACATCTATCGGCACGGAAGAGGGAGGTGGAACCCCTCTAACACAGCTGAAACAGTCCTCTGTGCTGGAGGTAGACCCCCGAATGCAGCTGATACGCCAATCACCGAAAAAGTGACTGGTGCAGGCCCTTGGGAAGTCGCAGATCTCTCAGAAACTGCTCCTCTCTACTATAATCGAGTCTTAGGCGGCATCCTAAGGCAAAGCGAAAGGAAAGTATCAATATGGCACATGTTATAATATACTCAAAGAAGGACAGTTAAAGATTAAATATCAATATAAGGAAGAACAGTTGAAATGAACAATAGAGTTTTTTTCTAGAAGTGATTGAGTATTCTCAACCTATAGCCTATATCCTATATCCTGAAACAGGCTCGTAATAGCACTCAAATTAGAGCACCACTACGAATCATACTAATTGCGACCTCGAAGACCTGCATGGACCACCACTAAAAATGTGTCACAACTCGCACCCGGTGTAGGGACGCGAGTAGTGAACAACGTCCAGCCAACGCTGCAGCATCGACGGTAGAACACTGTTTAGATAAACTATCTATTTAGCAATAAAGATCATCAAGATATATAATGCCACCAATAAAGTATGAATACTCAATCACAGATCTATAAGATGAAATAATCGCACAAATATGATATAAAGAACTAAAGAGTCAAATATAACTCACAAGACAAAATAATATTCAATGAGTCCTCTAATAATAAGAAATGCTAATATCAAATGCTGGAGACAAATCCAGTAAAAAAAACCTATCTACGGAGCTACAGGTACTGGGTCGTCTGTCTCAATCGGGATAAGACCCTCCTGAGCCAAAGTCTCTTACTCTAAGCCAACTATGTCTTGAGGCCCGTAGTGAGTGGGATACCACTCCTCATTATCGTCTAAAAAAATATATTCAGTCAGGAAAGGAGTAAAGTATACCTCTAACAACAGTTTTAATGAATGATAAAAACTATATAACAGTAAATAGAGTAAATATACAAGATACAAGATATAAGTACAAGAGATATAAAAAATAGGAATATTGGAATTAAATACAAGAAATGAGCATCATAGAAATGAGCAAGAAATACTACTACTATGTGAGCGAGTACCAGCTTCAACATGTGATCGGCTTGGGAACTTGAACAAGGATTAGGGTCTGGTTAATCATGCGTGCGGTGTATGATCAACACTCACAAGGACATGTACAAGAAGGGTATGATCACATATCTACACTAACACTCCCCGTCCCAACCGGTATAGTGGATCCAACCATAGTATGTTATGACACGGGATTCACTGGGTAGGTAGCTAGTCTCTCCAAGAATCGATGTCTGTACATGTACAAGAAGAACGAGGAACAAGGCTTGCACAAGATACACCATAATACCAAGGAATAATATCTCATGAAGAGATCTAGATATACCAATCCGTGTAACCATCGTGTCAAAAAATCAAGGATATCTACGCTAAATACAAGAAATATAGGGGATATCATAAATGAAAAACTATCAGAGAATGTATTTGCCTAGAATTCGAAGAACAGTATCAAAGATATCCGAAATGGTGCATCGGAGACCTAAATATAGAATATTACATCAATACAAGGTTTTGGAATGAAAAATAAGTCAAACTAGTCAAATTCTAGGTCATAAAGCCATTTCTAGGTTAAAACAGTCAAACTAGGTCAACTCTGGGTTAAACTAGTCAAACTTGGTCAAACTAGCTATTTCTAGGTTATATGAGTCCACCTCTAGGTTATTGGGTCCATACACTATGTAACTAGGCTATACTAGCTATAGGATACTAGTACTATACCGTATCGTAAGATACGTAATATCTAATATATGAAAATACTAGATAAGATACACAATATAATATATACTAGTATTCCTAGCTAAACTAGTACTATGGATACCTTGGCTTGGAGCCAAACTTTGTATCACACTATCCATCTTGACCCAATACCTTGAGTCAACTCCATTACCTTACCTTACCTTGGTAACACAAGGTAATACCTAATATCTAGCTAATCCAACTAGCTAACTCATATATGTATACCAATATATATATACTATCATATATAACTATCAAGCATGAGTAATAATATCTATTAAATAAGTATATCAACCGACATCAATATACAACTTAACATAAACCACCAAATAACTAACATATACTATCATCTAATATATAATCTAACTTACAACTACTAACTAACTAACATTAGTAGTTAACTATAAACCAACATCAAAACATATATATAACCTGGACTACCAACAGTCTCCTAGACTAATATATTAATTGATACTTTACCTACATACTTGATTCCACTACTAATACAATGACTGATACGCCATCATCCCCTCACTGCTACTACTTCCTAGTCTGATGAAATGCTTGTGCAGTCCTCTCCTCAAGAATCTACACACAGGTAAGCTTCTCACATAATCTCTCTCACCTACACCTTGTTGCGCACACTGTGTGCACAATCCTATCCACTCATAGATAATGTTGTTGCCCCCTACTTGCATTGCTGCTGCTTGCTACTTCTAGTTGCATTGCTGCTGCTTGCTACTTCTAGTTGCATTGCTGCTGTTGCTGCCCCTTACTTGCATTGCTGCTGCTTGCTACTTGCATTGCTGCTGCTTGCTACTTGTCCGACCCTTAACAGTATGTTGTTGCTGCTACTGCCCGACCTCACACACCTCGTTGTATGTTGTTATATCCCACTTAATCCCAAGGTCTAAACATTACTCCTACCCGAGCCTTGTACCCACACTAAAGATACTGCTACCAATAGTGGAATACCTACACAGCAGTGACACACCCCAGGTACCTGAACCTTCCCATATTTTGGGTACAATACCCCCTTAGCTCAAATACCCAATACACATAGAGATACACCAACATATATCACTAACATCCTTTAATACTAAAAAATATATGTATATATATATATATATATATATATATATATATATATATATATATATATATATATATCAAAATATAGATTCTATAATAGTACAAATTATATCTAAACAAGGCTCATACAAGTATATGAAACTAACATATCAAATTCACAAACACTTGGCGTGCACCGTACCGTATTGCACTAAATCTATGATACACTTACGATACACTACCAAGGTTTGATCCAAATATATCCCAAAGGATACAAGCAAGTCTAGAATCATAATTAGAAGTACTACAAAGAGCTAGCTACTCAACATGTGTCCGCGTTAAAATATGACATGCTCAAACCCCCGTGTCGGAAGAAAACTCCCAAATCAACTCGTATCGCCAAATTGTCGTGATACGGCCTACACGTATCCAATTATGGACATAACACTAGTCTTATACAATCAAACACATGTCAATTTGATCTAATTGACCTATTGACAAATACATGATATGCCAATCTCGGAATTCTCCTAAAATTGGCACAAAATACACCATAACTTCTTCTATAGGCCTCCTATGAACCTAATTCCACTTCCTATGGGTAACCTTAGTACATGGGCGAGTTTATAATGATTAAACTATAGATTTAGAGTCTAATTAGAGAGAAAAACTGAATTATACCTATTGGAAGATGGATTTTCAATACAAGTCTCCAAATGAGTGTCAAGAGCTTTCAACTTGTGCTCCTTCCTCCTCCCTGTAGATCCTTGCCTCCTCCTTGTTCCAATAGCCTCCAATGGTGAGTAAAGAAAGAATTGGAAAGGAATTTAGGTAAGGATTGGTGTAGGGATAAAGGAATTTGGATGAGAGAAATTCTAGATCTAGAATGCAAATGAGTGGATGAAGAGAGAGAGAGAGAGAGAGAGAGAGAGAGAGAGAGAGAGAGACTCTCTCCTCCCCCTTGTGGCCGGCCTTGCCCCCTACTCCAAATTACTGTGAAAAGTCTACAATACCCCTTGGGGCTTGTCATAAAGGAATTAATTAAGGAAAAAATATTCTAATCCAATTGGTTTAACTAATTAAGTCATCCTCCTAATGAATAGGCATGCTATTTAGGCTCAAATCTAACTAGGATTAATGTTGGTCCATAAGTCTAGTATAATCTAGTTAGGTCTACTAACACAAGTCCAAAAATCAAATCTAACATCTAACAATAAATAAATAATACATAAAATAAATATAAAATATGCATAATATTTAATTAATTATGAAATGACCAAAATACTATTTTTCTAGAAAATGTGGTAGTGACAAGTACAGACCCGAACCTGATGCTTCATACCAGATTGAGGAGGTCTTACCTTCGGAGTACCACTGATTCTTCGCAGCTGATGAATATTTTAGTTGCTATTATTTTATTGACATTTATCTTATATTGGAGATTTGATCTCTTCTCTCATTTAGTTTTTGGTATAGTCAATTGGCAGTGGATTTGTTTTCACTCGACTATCACTCTTTGATACTTCATATTTAAGATTCAGTTATTTATTTCATATTTCTTTATTTGTATTATGGATGAGATATAGATCGTGTGTGACTTGTGTTGACAATATATTACCACTTGTGGGTTTGATATTCATATATAGCGTACGTCTGTGTTACGATCTTCCAACACATTGGAGTTGTCATATATATACGGCTGACATGTTATGTATTTCTAGTCCTACGTATTCTGGGACTGGGGTATGACAGGTTCGTTGTATGTTTTCCTTAAACATTTTCGCTGCTTGGTTTTGATGAATGTGCTTTCGCGTTAGTTCGCATTCATTTTTGATAATTTTGAGATTAATGATAGAACACGATACTTGATGACATTATAGGAACACTTGTAACTGACGTCTAATCATTGCAAAGTGGGCCTTCTACTCTCGAAATATTCAAATCGAAGATGCCCTGTTGAATGTACCATATATTTGATAGCCGCAAAGCATTTTGTAGTACTAAGAATAGAATATGGTATAACTGTAACTTGCTAATGTATCTATGCACAAACTTTATAACACGAGCTTCGCATTCGCTGCGAACAGTTCTGGTTCGAAACCGCAAAACTGTCGAAAGGGATGCGGTATCCAAAATATTGGTGACATGGTACCTCGGTAACATTTGGTGCTTACGTGTTGCCGAATCAAAACATATGGCTTTGAGAAAATATGAATCGTTGCATGAGTAGATAGATATTTACTTCTTATTTCTGCTTCGTGTCATACATATGTTTGATAGCTAAACTGTTAATGCATTTGCATGGTCATGGATAACTTGTGCACAAGGTTTGGCTTTCCTCAAAACGACATTCGGGATACTTGAAACGAATCAACCTAGAAGAAATTATGTGGAACATGCTTCGGTACTAGACATTGCGAGACCTCTAGTTAGGCTTATAACCAGGACTAGTAAGGAGCGTCGCAATGCCATCGAATAGTCCTTCATGGTGTCGATTATCACCAATGACCTCATATAGATATGACACATGCTAACATATTGTCTTATGCATGGGCGGTAAATATTATCTCTATTTTTATGCAGTGACATGCAAATCGGTTGGATAAGTTATCATGTCAAGTAATATGTTTTAAATGTTCACTGCTTCCATATATGTTGTCGATATGAACTGCAATTCACTATAGTTCTAATAGCAAGATACCTTTAAATGCATGCTTTACCTTAATAAGCAATGCCGATTTAGGTGAGTGGGTTTGTCCCGCTCACCAGTGCATTCCAAAGTGTACTGATCCCCAACTCTCCGGGTGTCGAGAACCTCGAGGGTGCGTACGGTGCTAGCTAAAGAAGGAGAAGCGACTTAGAGCTCTTCCTATTTTGAAGTATAATAAAGCCGGTTCATTTTGAAGGAATTTTTGTTTCAAGCAATACAAGGGTGTAATGTATGGGATGCCAAGTATTATTTCAATGCAGCTTGTCAATCTTTTTTTTTATTTTAATGAATGTAGCCAGCTCGGCATATCAATGTATTCAAAGTTATAAAATATATTTCAAGTTATCAATGAGAAGTCATTTTCTTTTTATACAATGTGTTCAACTCTCTGTTGCGAATATGATTTAATCTGTGTTCAAATGAATTATCAAAATTATATGTTCTTGGCTTATGCGATGCGCAACTTAGGCACGCACGACATCATGCCCCAGGGACGATTTTTGATTCTACGGAGTCGGGGCGTGACACCAGCAATGGCAACCAAACCGGGTCTGACTAAAGATCCCAAATAGTAGGTTTAATGGGTAGATAAAAATTAGACTTAGGTGACTAATATTGAATATTGACATTGAGATTAAATTCTATATAATGCCCAAGCGGCTGTATGAAGTTGTACAAAGATACTACATCCCTATGATGACAATGTTATAGTGTGATATGGTTAGGATGCATTTTGAAAAGTCTTAATAGGTCCAAGCAAGATTATGCAGGGTTGATACTGATAACCAATCCTTTGAGGACTTACTATATGAGAGGTCGTGAATGTCGCGACTATGGAACATGGCTATCCCAGACGAATCTCATATACAAAGAAAAAGCGCCCATGGCCAATCAAAATTGCCACCCCAATACACCCAAGAACCTCTTGTACTATGTATCCTATTTTCTGAATGTGATTTAAGAAGTCTTATTCAAGGCATAGTCCATCATGTGCTTCTTCAGATAAAGATAATAGTCACTAAGTGAGATTTAAGGTTGTAGTCTATTTCACTGATTACATAATATTCATTTGTTCAAAAAAAATTTACTATTATTTTTTAAACATAGTTCCCTCTTTTCTCTAAACTTGATTTTTTATAAGGGATTGGTGTATTCTATGCTTGAGAAAAAAAATCATATTTAGTTCTTTAGTCACACACTGGCTAGAACATCTCCTTTGCTTTCCTTCATATTAGTTTCTCTCACATTCTCACTTAAGAGTTATTGTGGGCTAAGCCTATGGGCCATACACAGGCGTCGTCGCTGTGAGACTCATCTCACTGTTCTAGTATTCGTACCTGATATACGTGTATTATACATGTATAGCTTGCTTATTGTTTAATTTCTTACATCTTGCTTTATGCCATTCATGCATTAGTTAGGTTATTTTTATAAGTTTCCCTTAGTTGCATGCCTTGGACCGTTGGTCCATTAGTTTTTTTGGTGGGTGGCTGTGATGAACCCGGATGAGAGGCATGGATTATGATCCAATGGCCTACAATCAATCCCTTGGTTATATAAGCAATCCCATTCTCTTTTCTCCACTTATCTTTTTCTTTTATTTCTCTTTCATTCTTTATTTCTTCTCCAGCAGATAGCAACAGCCGAGTTTGGCCTTGGCCGTGGGTAACCTTGGTAGTATTAGTATTTGGCTAGAACTTGATCGTAGGCAAGTACATCTTGCCAACCGAAGAAAAAATCTTGGATCTTTCTTTGATTCTTAGTATAGGTTATTTTATCATTTGATCGATTTTATTTTTGGGTAACACTTAGAACTTGTCTCATTGATGATTTTATTTTCCTTGGATTGGATTATTCTTAGAGACCGAGAATAGTAAGTCGAAGAATACAAGTTAGCCTAAGAATGCATACAAAAAGTACACAGGGAACCCATGTCGCATAAGCGAAGTTCTAGTGAGCGCGCATGTGTGTGTTTTATAAATTTCTTAGAAAGTGCGCCAAGATATATTAAGTACTCTGTGCGCACTTCTCTACTCTTACGTACGTTTTATACTAAGAAAATTTCTTCAATAGTAATCCAATCCTACTTGGTGCACTTTTGAATGTGTCGGCAAGTCATCAAGAATGTACGTTGCTGCTTAAAAAGTGAAGTTGGCGCACTTTGCAGATATTACAGAGTTGGCGCAGTTTGGTGAACTTTCCTTACCAGCACACTTTGTCCCTTCTGGAGAATGGCACACTTTGTTGTGTGGCACACTATGTGGCATTATCCAGAGATGGTACACTTTGTAGCCATTCGTATTACTTAATGAGTAAGCAAAGACTTCTGACCATTCTCGATAATTGTGTTCTTGACTGCAGGGTCGTCTTGACTGCTATGCTTTGTCTTGGAACTCGTGTTTTATCTTTTAGTAGACATTCCTGCGCTTTTTTGTGCGCCAACCTCACTACTGGTATACTTGATGAAAGTGCGCCAATGTCGTAGCTTGGGTACTTTTATTTGTGCGCCAAGATCCTAGTAGTGCCCTTTAGTTTGATTGTGCGCCATCTTTGCTCGGGACACTTTTGTATCAAAGTGTGTCAGAACTTCCCGGAATAGTGATTTGTGCGTCAATGGTGGTTTTTGACCCATTGTGCGTGGATGTTATTTTCTTGACTGATGTTATGCGTCAATCCTGAATTGTTAATTTATGCGCTAGTATCCAGTAATCTCTTTAACATGCTTAACTCTTGATGATTCTCTAGTTCTCTTTTATCTTATTATTTTAGTTAATCCTGGTTATTTTCTGAGCGTGACATTCTTGATATTAATCCTAATTTCCTGACATGATTTAGTGATTGTACATTATAAATGAACTCCTGAATCCTGATATTGTACTAATAATCCTGACGATCCTGATACTGTACTGATACTGTTGATCCCGATAATCCTGATAGTAGTCGACGTAGCGCACTCCTGACTTGAGAATTCATGTACTATCTTGATCAAGGCTATTAGTAGCACTTGTATTGCATGACCTGTATTCCCGTGGTTAATTTTGATTGTATTCGTCAAGTTACTGTCATGTCTTGCATCATGTCTAAGGCAGATTTCTGAGCACCATGTTTGGGAATCTTTGATAATTATCCAAGCTAATAACTAGAATAATAATCTAGAAAGCATCTAGAGAGATTTTTTGGCTACATAAAATACTGGTATCCCAGCGACACCTAATGGATTTGGAGCTCTCCGTCGTGAGGGGCATACTTCTAGTACACCGTCGACTGTTGAACTACCAGAAAATAACTTGTTTTCTTATGCCATTGTGTTCTTTACTTTTCTGTAATGTTGTGCTGCTGCTTCTATCTTAAGTAGCTTACTTGCCCTTGTTCAAAGCTTTGGCCTTGTGCAAGCACAACTTAGGCTTGCACGACATCACGATCATGCGAGGATGATCGATTCCACAAGGTGCTAAGCGAGGACAATCGGTCCCTTATGGGAATCGGGGCATGACAACCTGTGCGCTGGTATGTGCCAACATCTGTGGGCACTAAATGTTAATCTGAATTCCACTATCGGCTGGGGTTGAGACCCAAAATATTTTTATTTTTTTTATTTTTTGACCATTTAAGTCTTTAAATTTCTATCAACTGCAAATTTATTTCTTCTAATGGGCCTATGGTTTAATATCCAAATGACTATAATATTCTCACTAAATGTCATGCCCCGCTCCTGGAATACGGTAAGCCGAGTACGTAACATCATCCCCAGGCTACACGACATACAAATACTCCAATATCCATACTCGTGATTGTCGCCTGTAAGTTTCTAGAATAGGATTACCACAGGTCACAATTTGCAAAATTTATCGAATAATATTTTTGATAAAGGATATTCTAAATCTATAAATAGGAAATGGGCTATTCTACCCAATTACAACTTTTATCCTAATATACATATAACCCATTTATACCTTTATACATATTGGAAATAAATTCAGGTTTCAACTCAAATGTCTTCCGTTGCGACAATTTATTCTTGTTCTCCAGCTTCTTGTCAAGGTACAACAGTAGCTTCCTTGAAATTGTTCCTACAAGTCTAGTAAACAATATTAGGTCGTCAAACGACATGCAAGCCCTCAGTCAAGGACAAAAAAAAATTTGAGAATTCAAAAATGATTTGATTCTCGAATATCATGATAGAAAAATGGAATAGTAAATCCCTTAGACACATTTTAATTAAATCATGAATTAGGGTATTCCGACTTTTATAACGTAATCTTGAAACAGGGTATTCCAACTCTTATCAAACCATATTCAAATTAGTGTCCAAATCATAAATCACAATCAAATTCGCAATCGCAAATATTTTTCCTATATGTAAATATATTTTAGAGAACACTTTTGGATCACAACAACACCTATTGTCTTGACAATAATTCCATATACCCAGGATCAGGTAAATTTTTTTGATGGGTGGTGCTTAAATTTTTAATCCCACAAGTAACATTGGATATACATAATTGTCGAACTACTTAATCATTTTTAAGAGTTGGGATCCAATGACAAGTGTAGTGAGTTAAACCTCACCTCGGTCATATAATGGCTTATAACAAGTGTCAGATTACTTGAGTCGATGCGTAAAATCATATCAAGTGTCGGATTACTTGAGTCGATGTTCAAAAACTCTATCAAGTGTAGTGAGTTAAGCCTCACCTCGAACCATCGCATAACCATGCATATATCGGCTATCAAGTGTAGTGAGCTAAGCCTCACCTTGAACCATCGCATAACTATGCATATATAGGCTATCAAGTTTAGTGAGCTAAGTCTCACCTCGTTCATAGTATGGCCATACGTATGCCGACACTACTGGTCAGTTTTAAATAAGTGTTTATTGCAAGAGTTCGACGGTGTGATCCAAATGTTCTCTCCCACCCAATTCAATTATATAATTTCACAAATATTCCTATCTAACATACAATTTTAAGTTGAATTACAGGTCTGATTCGTATCTTGTTTCGTGTGTTAATCACCACACGCTTTACAAGAATATTATTCGACAAATAGTTCTGTCTTAGCGAAAATATTAAATATCCAATCAAGTATCTGTTTTGTGTGCTCATGGCATTACATTTAAACAGTAACATTCTATTTGGTAGGACCAATCCAAAAATATGGAATTTGGTACACCTTACCTTGGAATGTAAAGCATTGAAACTTTTGTTGCTCTTTTGTGTATGTATAAATGCGTCATACGCATCCTATAGTCTAAATCCCAAATCTAAGGTTTTTAGAGTTTTGATCTTAATACAACTTGCTAAATATCTTGAAATAGAGACTAACCGAATCTTCGGATTTTTCGAAAATAGTATCTCTAGCATTTCTTGAAAATTTCGGCAGAGTCTTCTTTGTATTCTGGAGCACAAAATTTTACAATTTATAATATATACACCTGGAGCAACCCTCCGTAGAGTCCCCGGGTTCGTTGACCCCTTCGGTGGAGCAACTCTCAACATCGGTAATCATACGCAGTTTATAATTAATATCCAAATTTTGAATATAGCAAGCACAGTCAAGATTTATTACCGAAGCAACTTACTCTAGAAATCAAGCAACCACCTTTGACACACAATCTACATATATCACAAGAGCTAAATAAAGAACACAAGGTTAATACTAATAAAGACAATTAATTAAGTACTAAAATTAAAGAGAACACAAACAAACCATCGTAATGATTAAAGAACCAAGTTCTATTAAACTAAGTTAACACGCTTAAGCACCTTTAAGCCATACTTGAATTGATCAATTTCATGTAGTTCAGCCGATTGGTTAACGTAAGTAAGCATGCATGACTGGTAGTAAAAAGGCAAGTGGACACATAGAATCCTAGATGTTATCATCTGACACTTCTTGATTCTAAAGTAAATTTAACAACAAAAATAATCTAGTCCATGTTATGCTCGTAGCAAGAAGATTTCTTATTTATTTCTCCTTTATTTTATTTTTTAACCTTTAATAGATCTTCTTTTGTCAAGGGGATATGTCCAAGAAAGGTGGTCTCTTACATAAACATAGCTCACATGACTTGAACCATCTATTTTGGTTTATAACATAGCTTAATTAAATCAACAAGAATGCACAGACTTGCATTCTAAAGGAAGTCCTTTTTGGTTTTCATAACCCCGTCTAAACATAACCTAGAAGTTATATCCAATGCAAGTATAGTCCAAAAAGCATTAAGAAAATGAAAGGAAGAAACAAATAAAACGTATCATGCTGGACAATTATATAACCTATGTAAATTTTCTTAAACTTGTACTGGATAAGGATACACCGATAACAATATGGCTATTTTAGTATCAAAGGTAGTAGATCTGAATAAAATTACACTTAATATGGCAACATTTCCTCTCTTTTTAGTAGACATGGAACTGATTTGGACTATCCTACTATTTATTCTATATGGATACAATGTCCAACTCAAGTGATTATCATATAATTATTACTAGAGCTTAATTTATTTGTCACGCCAGATTCAAGATTTGATATTTCTTGAATGTTTATAATTTAATTTTTTCTGATAATGTATTTTTGTTGTATTTTTCTTGTTGTTGGCTCCTGTAATTTTAATTATTATTTTTTATGTTGTTGAGAGAGACTACCTGAGACTAATAGAATATCTATTGGCATTGCCATAGATCCAGTTTAGGACCCGCATGTAGAATGGACACATGGTTCGGTTCAATTGACTGAACTCATGACTAAACCATTTTTCTCTCCTCTTTGTATATATATGAGATTTTTTTCTCTCCTCTCTTTCTTCTTCATTTTTATTTCCTTCTTTCTTTCTTCCTTCTCCCTTACCCCCGTGCACCTCCCCTAGCCGAACCCCAGGACTGGACCTAGCTAGGAAGAAGTCGTTGGACTCTAGGCAAGTACACATTGCTCAATTGTGAAGTCATAAATTTTTGGATTTATATATATATATTTTTAAATATATATTTGATGAAAAATATTCTCCTTGAGTTGCTGATCATATTTAGTTCTTGGAGTTTTAGATTTTTAGGTATAGAATTTTGTAGATCTGAGTTTTAAGTTTAGAATTTTTATGGGTTCCACGAGTTTTTCTTAGTTTTGATCTATTAAAATTTAGTGTTTTCAAAAACTTGTTGTTCCTTACGTTAGAGCATTTTATTTCGTGCAATTTGGCTTTTGTTTCACTTGATTTGGAGTTAAATTAAAGTTTTTATGAAGGAACGATTTTTTAGATTTTTAAAGCTTTTTCCATGGAGTTGTGCGGCTTGGGGACGAAGAAGTTCCATGCGCCCAGCTTCATGTGCCCTTTCAGCATGACGCCTATCTTGTTAGGCGCATGACTGTCTCTAAATATGCTTCCCTAAGCTGAATGCATAGAGCACTGAACGCATGAGATTTTCCTGAGGACGAGTGGTCCATATGGCCAGGAGCTCATGCGGTCAGTTGTCCATGTGGCCAGAAGCCCATGTGACCCATCTGTCATTTGACTTACAAGCGACATATGTGTCTTTTTCCTGCACATATTTTTGTGCACACCTTTTATGCTTTTGTATTTTCTCTGACACGCATTTATGGCATGTCACATCAATCACTTTTTGTCACTTCACTGACACTTTATTTATTGACCCATCACTCAGCACTTGCCCCAAGGAGTAGACTTTACACCTGAGCATGCCACAAGTGAGTCCATGCGTCAATTGGGCACATGCGAACAGTGAGCACATACAGCAATTGAGTGCATACGGCCAGTGGATGCATGCGGCAAGTGAGTCCATGCAGCCAGTGGGTGTATGCGACCAGGAATTCTTGTATGCATTTTGTGTTCCCTTTTATTATATTCTTTTAGTAATTCCTTTTAGTGATTATTGTTGTGTGCTTCCTTTTGTTGATACAAGTTAATGTTACCAGACAAGTTTTGTATGTAAGTTCACAAGACAAGTGTATGTACAAGTTCACAATCCTCACGACACCGTGGAAATGTTTGTATATGAAAATCCCTTGCATTTGGCATCGGACAATCGAGTGTGAGTATTGTCTAATGTATCGTATGTCATGAATACGATAACTCGTGATAATCTCCTATTCGTGACTCGTCATTCTAGGGAGTTCTCAAGTGTTTATGACTCGAGAACTTGAAATAATTTAGTAATGATTAAACAAGATAAAATTTACCTAGATCATTGGGAGGGAAGAATATTATTCTACCAGCTACCCCTATCTCTAAAGGCCCCCATGCAGCATGGAACAACCCTGCTAGGCAAGGGATCCATGACTGACCAAGTTTACGCGTGCTGCGGCACTTACAAGACAAGTTTATATACAAGTTATGTTACAAGACAAGTTTATAAAGCAAGTTTATGATTACAAGTTTAAGTTTATGCTTATAAGTTCAATTTCTGTTTATGACGAGTAACCAGTTATGTTATTATATGGTTGAATGTGTATTTAAGTTTACTAGACAAGCGTACCATTGACCATTCGGGTTAACTGCAGTGTCAGTGGTAGCAATATTCTAAAACATGCATTTAGTAGTTAATGTTTGTGACAAACCTAGCTAGTTAATCACAGCAAGCCATAAAGTTATTTGGTCGTGCGATAAATGATGTTACTTTCATTATAGCTCGCTCTTCTAGTTTTATTTTCTCCCGGTGTGTGGTTAGGGTGCTAAGTTCTACTCGGGTGAAGGTCTGCAATCCCGGTCCTTATTTGGTTTAAGGCTTGTAGTCCCGATCCAGAGTAGTTCCTATGCCCTCTTGTCGCTCGTCACCTTACTTTCTTTTTAAGCATTTTGATATCAGTTCTTTCAGTATTATTCTTAAGACAAGTACATTGGTACCGTACAAGTCTCGATCAGCATTTATTTCTTATATTACTCCTTCTGATTATGTTGTGATATGTTTGGTCTAATACCTCGAGCTCATTTATAGTACTTATTGCTTGGGGTTCTGACCCCACTGGCTTTGCATAGCCAGGTTACCCCGAAGAGAACCAGGATCCACCGCACTTCCAGCAAAATGGCTCGCACTCGTAGGACTGCGGCCAAGCTCGGGAGTGGATTTTCTAATTCCACCCCTCGTCTTGATTACTCTATTTTGTGGTATTTAGCCAGGGGAAGAGTTAGCTTCTTATAATTTTTGAGACTGCGGTCAACATGATGTATATATATTAGACCATGGCTGGTATACTTGTTCATGTATTATTATACTCTGCTATTGCAGTATTTTGTATTCACTAGATTCATGATCATATATGGTATGTAATTTGGAACGCCTTTTTACTTTCATATATAATATACTCTTGTACTTGCGTTGCTGGATTGATATAATAGGAATTGTCGGCCTTAGGACTGACGTCATAGCATGCTAGAGTTCACCCATCTGTCTTCTAGACAACCTTAATACATTACGGCTTACTTCGGTATTCTGCAAGTGCAGTTGGCCATACCAGTCCCTATATTTATCCAGTATTCTGGGAGTAGGGCGTGACAAGATTTTTTTGGTGGCCCACGCAGGTCTGTTTTTCAGACTTATGGGAGGACTCATCTTGTTAGAATCTCAATCATCTATTAAACTTCGATTGAACTCCACTTGTAATATGTACTTCTCGCTCTCCTTGAACTTCAAACTTGCTTGACATGATTGTTCCATTCTCGCCCCTTGTTGATATCCTTGTGTCCTTATCCTTCAAGGATACCGCACCTGCTCCTCCTTCCGAGGGTTCCCTTGTACCGATAACTCCAGCAAACCCAGTAGGCCAGGACCAGATTCTGATACTGAACCAAGGGCAAACTTCAGTAGATCTTCATCAGCCAGCTCCACAAGTCGTGCATGCCCGACCATCACAATCAGGTCCACCAGTCTTGCCAGAATAGCCAGTTCATCCCGCTCTGTCGTTCATACAAGCTCAGCTAGTTCAGCCAACCCAGACAATACCATCAGTTCTTCTAGTACAACCAGGGCAGGCAGGCTCACAGGCCATGTTAGAGATGATCCAAGCTATGATGATTGTACAACAATAACAACAGCAACAACATCAACAACAACTCCAGCTTCACCAACAAGTGGTCCAACTATGCCAGCAGTTTCAGCAAGGATAAGAACAGACCAATACTACTCTTTGCCAGGGAGTTAGAGTAGCACTCGACAACAGTGGGCGTTATACTCACAACGCGGCGACCAATGTTAGTCGCATGCGCCCAACCAAGTTTCTCGGCACGAAAGATGCATTTTCAGCAGATTCTTGGCTCTAGGACTTTGAGGCCATTCTAGATGCAACCAAGACCCCAGATGGTGAGAAGGTAGCAGTCGTAAAGCTACAATTAACAGATCTTGCCCGAGATTGGTGGGCAGCACAAGAAATGGCGCTACCAAAGCCCATTGACTGGAGGACGTTCAAGGAATGTTTTCAGGAGAAGTATTTTTACACAACCGCTAAGTTCCAGCTCTAACAGCAGTTCATCAACCTCCACCAGAACACAAGATCGGTCGACCAATATACGGTCGAGTTTTGCCGACTTAACCAATTTTCTCCTCATATAGTAGCTTCCGAGGAAGACCCAGCCCAGATATTTGAGCAAGGGTTACATCTGGAGCTTCAGCAGTTTATGGTGGATCATAATTATACCACCTACGATGCAGTAATCAGGGCAGCTAGGTCCCAAGAACTTGTCGGCCAGAGATTAGTAGCAAGGACCGGAGGCCAGAAGAGGTCACACTCATCCCTGAGAGGCGTCAGTATTCAGTCATAACCTCCAGCACCAGCAGTCAGAACATCTCGCCTGCCAGTACCTCCAGTCTCCATAGTAACCATAGTACAATCTACCAGGCAGTCTGTATCAGAGGGATGCAACCACTGCGGCAAGCTAGGGCACACCAAAGATCAGTGTAGGAGGGCCAATGGCCAGTATCTCAGATGTGGGGCATCCGATCACATGATTGTTTCATGCCCGATCCTGTACCCAGAGTCTTCTTCAGTCTGACAATTACTAGCTCTGCCTCGGGCAGCGATTGAAGGCCCGCAAGGACTAGTGTTAGCAGTTCGACTACTATCTCAGCGTCCTCTCCCGACGCAGACTCAGCAGTTCCGACATAAACGTCCGGCACAGTATTCGCAAGTCCAGCAAGCTTAACCAGCAAGACAGAACCAGCAGCAAGTTAGAGCCACGACCCCTGGACGATGGCCTGACGAAATATTTGGCAACCTAGAGTAGTTGTTAGCCGAAGACGCTATAATATTGGGTGAGATTTTTGAGCTCTCTTTAGCTTGTCTTATTCTTGGGTTCCTGTTGAACTATCTTGTTTTTCGATACGTCCAAAATACGATAGTCATTTTGATCCTTTCGTTGAGCAAAGATGAGTTTTTTGTCCCGCTCTTCTGCCTTTGTATCTCGTAGTACGTGATGTCTATCGTGTGTCCCGACTGCGAAGGTATGTCCTGGATTAGAGTTATGTCCTCGATATAGTCGTTGGTACCGACTTACCTCCAGGCTTGGCTCTTGTCCATTTGTGTGAGTCAGCATAGACAAGCGAGGACGAGTTCCTATTCGACTGACTCAGAAGTATATGTATCCATATGCCTCCATTTTTTTTATGTGTAGCTTTTGTGCATTTATTCATTAGTTACTTCTGCAGCTATCTTTTCTATTTCAGTTATTTGCTTAGTATAATCCTTTGATTAGTGACTTGTGATTTCATGAGCTTTCTCGTGTGTTCTAGCTCGACTAGCCTTGGTGAAATTCCGAGGACGGAATTTTTCTAAGGAGGGTAGAAATGTCACACCCGATTCCAGATTTGGTATTTTTTGAATTTCTAGAATTTAATTTTTTCTGATAATGTATTCCTATTGTATTTTTCTTGTTGTTGCCTCATGTCATTTTAATTATTATTATTATTTTGTTGAGAGAGACTACCCGAGACCAGTAGAATACCTATTGGCATTGCCATAGACCCGGTTTAGGACCCACATATAGAATGGACACCTGGTTTGGTTCAATTGACTGAACTCATGACTAAACTATTTTTTCTCTCCTCTTTGTATATATATGAGCTTTTTCTCTCTCCTCTCTTTCTTCTTCATTTTTATTTCCTTCTTCCTTGCTCCCTTCTCCCTCACCCCCGTGCACCTCCCCTAGCCGAACCCCAGCACCTAACCTAGCTAGAAAGAAGTCGTTGGACTCTTAGGCAAGTACATCTTGCTCAATGGTGAAGTCATAATTTTTTGGATTTTTATATATATGTTGTTTTAAATATGTATTTGATAAAACAATGTTCTCCTTGAGTTGCTGATCATATTTAGTTCTTGAATTTTTTGTTTTTTGATGTATAGATTTTTGTAGATCTTAGTTTTAAGTTTAAGATTTTTATGGGTTCTATGAGTTTTTCTTGGTTTTGATCTATTAAAACTTAGTATTTTTGAAAACTAGTTGTTCCTTATGTTAGAGCATTTCATTTCGTGCAATTTGGCTTTTGTTTTAATTGATTTGGAGTTAAATTGAAGTTTTTATGAAGGAACAATTTTTTAGATTTTTGGAGCTTTTTCCATGGAGTTGTGCTGCTTGGGGACGAAGGAGTTCCATGCTCCCGGCATCATGCGCCCTTTCAGCATGACGTCTATCTTGTTAGGGGCACGACTGTCTCTGCATATGTGTCCCTAAGCTGAGTGCATAGAGCACTGAACGTATGAGATTTTCCTGAGGGCGAGTTGTCCATGCGGCCAGGAGCTCATGCGGCCAGTTGTCCATGTGGCCGGAAGCCCATGCATCCCGCCGATTATTTGACTTAGAAGCGACATATGTGTCTTTTTCCTGTACGTCTTTTCGTGCACACCTTTTATGCTTTTGTCTTTTCTTTGACATGCATTCATGGCATATCACATCAATCACTTTTTATCACTTCACTGACACTTCATTTATTGACCCATCACTCAGAACTTGCTCCAAGGAGTAGACTTTAACCCTGAGCATGAGACTAGTGAGTCCATGCGGCAATTGGGTGCATGCGTCCAGTGAGTGCATGCGGCAAGTGAGTCCATGCGGCCAGTAGGCATATGCGGCCAGGAATTCTTGTGTGCATTTTGTGTTCCCTTTTATTGTCTTCTTTTAGTAATTCCTTTTAGTGATTATTGTTGTGTGCTTCCTTATGTCGATACAAGTTTATGTTACCAGACAAGTTTTGCATGTAAGTTCACGAGACAAGTTTATGTACAAGTTCATAATCCTCACGACACCGTAGAAATATTTGTGTATAAAAATCTCTTGCATTTGGCATCGGGCAATCGAGTGTGAGGATTGTCCAATGTATCGCGTGTCACGAATACGATAACTCGTGAAAAGCTCGTATTCGTGACTCATCATTCTAGGGAGTTCTCAAGTGTCCACGACTTGAGAACTTGAAATAATTAGTAATGATTAGACAATATAAGATTTACCTAGTGGGAGGGAAGAATATTGTGTTACCGGCTACCCCGCTCTCTAAGGGCCCCATGCAGCATGGAACAACCCTGCTAGAAAAGGGCTCCATGACTGACCAAGTTTATGCGTGCTGCGACACTTACAAGACAAGTTTATATACAAGTTATGTTACAAGACAAGTTTATAAAGCAAGTTTATGATTACAAATTTAATTTTTTGCTTATAAGTTCAATTTCTGTTTATGACGAGTAACCAGTTATGTTATTGTATGGTTGAATGTGCATTTAAGTGTTACTAGATAAGCTTGCCCTTGGCCATCCGGGTTAACTGCAGTGTCGGTGGTAGCAATATTCTTAAACATGTATTTAGTAATTAATGTCTGTGATAACCCTAGCTAGTTAATCGTAGCAAGCCGTAAAGTTGTTTGGACGTACGATGAATGATGTTTCTTTCATTATAGCTCGCTCTTGTAGTTTTATTTTCTTCCGGCGCGTGGTTAGGGTACTAAGTTAGAACTCAGGTGAAGGTCTGCAACCCCGGTTCTTGTTTGGTTTAAGGGTTGTGATCCCGATCCAGAGTAGTTCATATGCCCTCTTGCCGTTTGTCACCTTACTTTCTTCTTAAGCATTTTGATATCAGTTCTTTCAGTATTATTCTTGAGATAAGTACATTGGTACCGTACAAGTCTCGATCAGTATTTATTTCTTATATGTCTTTTTCTGATTATGTTGTGATGTGTTTGGTCTAACACCTCGAGCTCCTTTGTGGTACTTGTTGCTTGGGTTTCTGACCCCACTGGCTTTGCATGGACATGTTACCTCGAAGAGAACCATAATCCATCGCACTTCCAATAAGATGGCTCGCACTCGTAGGACTGCGGTCGAAGCTCGCGAGTGGGTTTTCCTCTTCCACCCCTCGTCTTGATTACTCCATTTTGTGGTGTTTAGCAAGGGGCAGAGTTAGCTCCTTATAATTTTTGAGACTACGGTCAACATGATGTATATATTAGACCATGACTGGTATATTTGATCATGTATTATTATACTCTGCTAGTTCAGCATTTTATATTCACTAGCTTCATGATCATATGTGGTATGTAATTTGGGACGCCTTTTTGCTTTCATATATGATATACTCTTTTACTTGTATTGCTGGATTGAGATAATAGAAATTTTCGGCCTTAGGACTGACGTCATAGCATGCTAGACTTCACCCATCTGTCTTCTAGACAACCTTAACACCTTGCGGCTTACTTCGGTATTCTGCAAGGTGCGGTTGGCCATGTCAGTTTTCGTATTTATCCAGTATTCTGAGAACGGGACGTGAGATCATTAAAACTGAATTTATAGCTACTACATGAAAGTTTTGTCACCATCCATATTCCAAGTTCCTATGTCCATATTGCAATAGTCTAACTTGTATCATATCCTACACTATCGTAAGGTCCGTTTATCTCCAAAATTTATACAACCATGTTGCGGTAATTAAAATTGAAAGTAATAATATAAGCAAGTTAATTTTGATCGATGTCTCTAATTTCGGAATAAAAGATTGATACACACACACACACATATATATATATATATATATATATATATATATTCAAACTGAACATTCACTTGTCTTCAATTCTACAAAAAAATAATATAACCAATTGCCAAGACATTCATACCAATTTGTATTATATAGCCCTAAATTAATATAACCAATTGCCAAAACATTCATACCAATTTCTATTATATAGCCCTAAATTAATATAACCAATTGCCAAAACATTCATACCAATATTTTTTTTGTTGACACTTGGCATAAATATTTGGAATAAAAATATATAAAAAAATATAAAAGTCCACTACGCATAATTTTTTTTTTTTTTTCTTCAAAATTATTATAAAAAAATTATATATGAATTATGAGAAAAGTAGTGATATGGTAAAAAAAAAATTGTCAAAAAATAATTGATCGAATTCACCACTTATCATTCCCAAGTAGTGAGTCGGAACCATACAATAATCTCTCCAGAATCAGGCCTTGCTGAGTTAGGCAAGCTCGAGATAACTAAGAAGTCTGGCTGGGAAGTCCAAGAGAAATCGATTGTACAGGAAGCTAGCAACTTGCCCTTGCATTTATTTATCCTACTTAAATTTTTTTGTTATTTCAAGGGATCACTCTTTTAGTTGTAGGTCTCGATTTGATAGGGGGGACAAGTCAGCTAGACTCAAGATCCAACCACATTGAAATCAATCCATTTTATGCCACATGTTTCAAGGGTTGTCACGTGTCAGTTTAAAACTATTTTTTTTCTTTATTATGAGGTAAGATAAATTAAATTAAAAACAAAATTAGTTTTAGGTTGACATTTGACAGTTGATAATCCTTGAGTGGAACGGTAAACATCATTCAAAGTTTTGGTAGTTGAACAAAAATAGACTCATTATCGGATTCCTTGTAGTATTCTTTCTACGGACAAGTTGTATCATGGGGACGCTGCGAATCGTTACTGCGGTTGGCCATTCCCTCATGTGTAGGCTATGACGTCCAGCAATGTCATCACTAAATAATTTCTGTCCTTTTTGAGAATTTTTGTATTATTTACTACAATTTCTTTACTTGTGAGAAAGATCACAAGTAGATTTTGTAAGCTGATAAATTTGCAATTTATTTACTTATTTATGGGTGGGTAGATATGGATAGAATTTGTTGTGTGTGTTATAACTCCTGTTTGGTTTGCCAGTCTATATTGTTGTGTTCTGCACATCGCTATGATTGTGACATTGGCGTTCTTATGAGAAGTATATACATATCTTGTTTCACTTGTTACATTACAAACCAAGAAATATCGATCCTCTTTTCCACCTGGATTTACGTTCGAGGCATTGAGATGTGTTATGAGAGAATTTTGGATGGAAAACCTATACAACTTTTGAAAGTTTTACGATGAGTTTGGAGAATTTTACAGACCATTGGATGGATCAGTCTCTTATTTTTGCAGCTGCTGCTGAGCAGGAGCTTGCACTAAAAGGTTTTTTTTTTTTTTTTTAAAGGAATGGGGATATTTGCAGTTTTACTTTCATGTGCTTACCAGAGCTACAAGTATCTACGTGTAGTTAAAGAGAGTAGTTGTGACTAAAATCTATACTTGATTTTAGATGATTCTATTTTCAATCCTTGATCTTTGTTGGATTGCTCAGTAAATTCTTCCACACAGCTTATGAGATAAGCATCGTACTTATTCTCTTGCTAAATGTGGAACTATACTATTGTTAGGTTAGGACGGTCAAAACTGTCAAAAAAAATTAACAGTTTACGGATTTCAGTTTTTTTTTTTTTAATTCAAATATATGAAGAAAAAAAATTGAAAAATTCAAAGATTGTCAAATTTCGTCGAGCTGTTACTTCGTCGAAAACAAAGTTCTTCGTTTCTTTTACATTGTTGGAAATTTTTCTATCATGAGAATCTTGATCAAATTATTTTTGAAAATACATGACCAAAAATTTGTCACATAAAGTTTTGTTAGAATTTATATATTGGAGACCACATGTAGTTTATTGCTTCTTCTTCTTTTTTTATAATTTTGCAGGAGATAAGTGGGGAATAAATTGGGTTCTATACTTAACTATGTGATTCTCGTAACAATTTTAAAATTTGCATTTTGATAATAAATTTTATAAAAAAAAATGTTTGCCCCCCTAATAATGGGTGTTGTGTTTTTATAAATAGCCCTTAGAGCATCTCCAACCCTATGTGAGTTTGAAAAAAAATAGTTGTCACATAGGAATCACAACTACTTATTTCAAAAATCCTTCTCCAATGCAAATATGAAGTTGGTTGTGAAGTTGACATGACAATGACATGATAAAGACAATGTGAAGTTGGTTGTCTAGATCTAGACAATGAACTTCACAATAACATTATTCCACATCATCAATTATGAATAAAAATGAAAAAAAAAATGACTTACCTCCCACTTAATTTACCATAATTAAGGGTGCGCCCCACAGTTTTTTCATAATGTGAAAGACCTCCCACTTTTAACGAAATCCGTCCAGAATTGACGGTCAACCGATTTGACCAAAAAATTTGGACGAAAATGCCCCTCCCTTATTTCCCTCAAACTCTTCCCTCTTACCCCCCCCCCCCCCCCTCCTCCCCGCTACTGCCACCCCCCCTCCTCGCCCCTGCCCCGGCAGAAGCAACATCAGCAACAGCAGCCGCTCGCCACCACTCGCTGCGACTGCTGCTAATGTTGTTGCTGCGTCGCTGCTGCAAGGACGGAGGCGGGGAGGGAGGCGACGGCAGGGAAAGGGGGAGCAGGGGCGGACAACGGTGGCATAAAGGGGAGGGAGGGGGGAGGATGGGGTAAGAGGGAAAGGGAAGAGGAAAACAAGGAGGGAGCCATTTTCGTCAAAAAAAATTGATCAAATGGGTTGACCGTCAATTCTGGACGGATTCCGTCAAAAGTGTGAAATCTTCTACATTATGAAAAAACTGTGAAATGCACCCTTAATTATGATAAATTAAGTATGATACAAGTCAAAATTTCACATTAAAATATTTATAACAAAAGAAAAAAGTGAAAAAATTGTCTTGAAAGTTGAAAAATAATAATTTTTATTATTTTCTCAATACTTTTGCATTGAAAAACACTTTATCTCATGTTCTTATGTGAATATAATATTACCACGTAGGAAAGACATTGTCTTGTGACTCGTACCACATAGGAATTACAACACAAAACAAGACAATACGGTTGGAGATGCTCTTATTAAGCATGCATAAGCATTAATTGTGGGGATAAAAAACTAATGAGACCAGATAATCTTACAAAACTGTCAAAAACTTTTCACAATTGCCATTTCAAGATAATAAGGGGCCGTGAATCTTCTAGTGATAAGATACGCATGAAATACGATCCAAAATTAAATAATGCCAATAAAGGTATAGTAACACAAATGTTGGGACCTTCTGCTTTGGCTATTTTCTGGCATCTACACTTGGGGTTTTCCTGACAAAAAACCCAATCAGCTAATTCAGAAGTCAAGTCTACTCTAGGACCATGAGTTAGGCCAAACAGGTCCAGGTAGTTAATGAGAACGGTGCACAAGTTTTAACTTCAAGCAGTCCCACACCATATCATGCTCTGGAATCCAAGGCCAAAAGTATCTTCTTCCTTGGCCCCTGCAACCACCAAGTGGAGAAATACAGTCAAGAAGTCCGAAAACTATAATGAACACGCCTAGTGGTAAATCAATGCTGAGTTAGAAAAACAGCATAAGCATGGATTACAGTCAATAATTGTCAACCTAACCATTTCTTTACGCGTCCGGTAAGTGGAGCAGAACTTTAAGTTCAGAACACCGGCCAGCTAAGCCTATGACTAATCCTAAGGCACAACAATGAATGCACAGGGGATGCCACATAAGAGAAAGGAGCGACTCTCCAGAAAAAGGAAAATATTGAGGGAGACCTTTACAAAGATTACCGGGTTAACAATACAGGCTACTTTGATTGTGACAGTCAAGAAGAAACCCAGTTATAATTGAACATAAATGGATCCAACAGTACTTACAGCAATGTTGCTTATGATGTGAATATGGAGATACTTGTCGAAAAGATACTGAAGAAATCATACCAAATAAATTTAACTGGTAGCTTACCATTGGTACTCCTAGAGCCTTGAGATCCTCGTCAGTCATATGCGTAAGTGCTTGCATGTCGATCTTCAAGAACAAAGTCAAAATGGAAAAAAACAAAATCTTAAGAAACCAGAGAATGTTTGATGATTACTAGGAAAAAGATGGTTAACAACATAAATGACCTCCTCCGCCTGAAATTGTATCAAGTATTTCTCTAGACCCAGAGAGGATAACAATCCATCCACGCTTGATTCTGACTGCATTACAATTAATTGATCATGGACCCTAAACAAGAAGCTGATATTGCAAGTGAAACTGCCAAGCAGACATGATGAAAAAGAATGTGAAGCACAAAGAACAAGTGCAAAAAGCTTTTAGCAATGTGAGAGCATGTTATGAAGACCAAGCAAAACTACTTCTAGCAATCTACTCCAAAAAGTGGGAAACATACTGTGAGTGCTATTTTCTTTATTATTGTTGCCTGAGCCTGAGTTACATTGTCAAACATACTGTGAAAATTGCCATTGACTAGAATTTTTAAAACATATATATTGACAATAGCACAACAGTGAAGAGAGCATGCATCCATTCTAGAGTTTTCATCAAGATAAAGTCACTTGTTCTGGAGGTTAACTGGGAAAGAGAATTTCTGGCTTGAAAAGAACCTATGTTGCATGGATACTCCTAATGAGGACCATATCCGTGCCTGTATACCTATCGGACTCGTATTAGGCATGATACTTCTTTGATACTCATGTCGGATATCACTCACCCATGTCTTGGCTCCAAAGAGACGGAAAACATAGTAGAAAGTAATTTTGACATATTTGTAAATCTGTGATCATGAAAAACATAATTGAGATATGAGAAAGTAAAACTTCTTTGCATTGAATACTTTCTAGAACATTTTGGAACCTAGTCTACCAAAATATAATCAAATATAGAAATTATTAAGAAGTAATATATAAAATATGTATAGAAATATGCTTTCATGTGTATGTAACATCTCCAGGAAATCGAGCTATGCACTTTGATGTGCTTTTCCGACAAAGTCACCAGTACTAAGCAAGATGATTTAAAAAAGAGATCCGCTCTGAAGGTCAAGGATCTATGGCATACTACAGCAGAGGCTCTCCTGGGTGGTTTAAGTTGTGTTCCTCTATGGACAGTTTCCCAAGAAAGTAGAAAAGGAATGTTGTTAACCATCACCACAAACAGTATATGACAACCATAGAATTGTTGATCAAAATAAATTAAAGAAGCTCCAACCAGGATGAGCATACTGAGCCAAGACTTGCTACTTCACTAAATATGAGAAACTGATCATCTCTATCGATAATATTACACCCATAATAGTCATTGTACCATCAGTATCTGAGACCAAATCAAGATGAAGGATTAAATAGCACTTTTGGTTTCTTAATGAACCCTTTCGGTTTCTAGAGAAGCATGGCATATAAGTCTTGTTGTAACTTATATATATATATATATATATATATATATATATATATATATATATATATATAGATGTTGCTGCTATCAATATCTACCTAATTGATTCAGGGTTATTTTTACAATAAAAATTCCCCAGATGTAGCTGCTATTGGTTACATGCCAAATTCAATGTGTTTGGGATAAATATTGTTGTTTCTTATACCAATGTGCCAGTTTGTAGTGTCCGTCTAATTATAAATATTTGTATTCTATTTAAAAAAAATTGCTTCAACTTCATGAAGTTATTGATTACAGCGTTAGGGTGTCATCAGAAGCTTGTAATAAGCTGGCTTCATCTGGTTCCAAGTCCGGAAGGAATCCATTTTGAGAGTACAGACCAAATGCCAAGGGACTGAACCGGGTTAAATGCAACTTCTACCTGTAAACTTTTAGTACAGGATAAGTTGAAGCAACATTAAACCATAGTTTGCAGTATCGGCCGATACGATCCGATACGGCAAATACCATACGGTTTGGCATGTCCTGATCCGATACTGACCGATACCAACATTGGGGATCATTTTTCCATTCAATTCGGCAAAGAAATCGAACGAAAAATACCAATCAACAAGGGTGTAAAAAGTTAACATGTAAAAGAAGAAAACTTATTTATCGGAGATAAACCAACCGGCAAGGGTGACTAGTATTTCATTCAATTCCAAAACTACTAAGAAACAACACAGAAAATAATTAAATTATGTCTAAATGTATAAAATATTTTTTCTAAAATTTTAATAATTTATTAATAAGTATTTGTTTTCCGATACCAAAAAATCTGATACTCCGATCCAATACTGCCAATATTGTCGATACCTCCGAAGTCAATATTCATAGGAAGGGTCTGATACCAATTTCGATACTGCGAGCCATGCATTAACCTGGGAAAGGAGAGAATTGTGCCGGAAGTATATCACACGGTGAAGGTAAAGGCAAGCCAGTGCTAAAGGAAAAAATGTGGCAAAAGACGAAAAAACAGCAAGGTTGCCAATAAAAATGAGATTGTGGTTGAAGATGATGCAGAACATAATCAATGTTTCTCTAAGGAGTATATTTTCTAGAATTATGCCCAAAGAAACTATGGCCAAGAATGTCCAGCAGTCCAGAGAAGAGTTGGCCGAGAAGATGAGGAAAAAAAGAGAGGAAAGGTATTGTATTGACAGCACCTATAATGAGAAGTGGTAGTAGGGTAGGGATGATGCATGTGTACATCTCCAAGTGGATATACGAGGATGTCACATTTAATGATGTGGCTCTCCTGTTGTTTGACCATTGCTACACATTTTCTGACAGTGGCGCAAGTTGAAAGGCCAGCTTCCCATGAGCTTAGTGATAAAATTTTGCAAAAGGAGGTTTCTCAAGGGCTTCTTTTGCGGTGCAAAGGGTGAATCTTATGCTCCGTGATATTGGAAGGATCAAACAGATCATGACTGATATCTCCATGGGCCGTGCCCTTGTAGGTTTTTATTATCATTTGAGCTCCAAATTATCGTGTGATACTGCTCTGAATGTATTTGAGGCCTTGGTGAGAGTTCTACGAATAGTAGACAGTGATGTGTCGTCCATAGGATGGTTATATGGAGACTTAGAGAAGGCGTAAGGAAAATATTATTCTCTCCCTAGAGCATAACAAGAGATAATGTATTCCTGTACGGAAGATTAATTTATACAAGATGGAAACAAGTTAAAGAATTGAAAGGATGATATATTTATCGATGGAATGATAGGGTTGCATGTTGAAGATGCTTGCGAAAGGGACATATATGCAAGACAAGCTAGCCAAGATACTGAGCCCTAACAATGATCTTAGTCCAGGTACACTTCCAGTATCCTTGTGTTCAAACATGATATAGAGTAACCCCTGCAGTTGCGAAGGGGTGGATAACGTTGTTGAAACGTCATTGATAGTATGATGGAGATAACTGACGCCGCCAAAACATCATCTTATTCCTCAAATTCACAAGCGTGTTTGAATCTACAAATGACTAGAAATCCACTAGGAATTAAGGGGAATAATATATGGTAATTTATGCTTATTTTATTTGAATAAAAAAAAGCACATTAAGGAAATAATAATTGATTGTAGTGACGATCATTTTGCTTTTTCAGATGCATCGAGACAGCCACAAGTTATTGAGATGCTTGATGATAGGTCCATGCTTGATGATAGGTCCATGTTGGACATTCTGTTTCTTCCACTTCCACAACCGTCAATATCATCGTGGAGCTTCATCGTCTTGTCAAAAGCCTCAATGTTGACTACCTTGTCGAAGCAGAGGCCTCCGCCATCGCGGATTTGGAGGACATCACCAGGAGCATCAAATATTACGCTTACATGATTTAATAGAAGGTGAATTTTTTGAAGCCATGGAGAATGATGGAAAACAAATTTAGATTTTGTTATCTTTTTAGTTAATTTTGGTTATTTTAGATAGAGATTCATTTTATCAATTTTATAAGTTATGATTTAAGTTATTTTAAGGATAAGCCTTTGTAGAGAGGCTTTATTTTTTTTTATTTCTTGAGAGCCTATAAATAGTTTGTAAGTTCATAAATTATGAATCAAAGAATTGAAGAATAAAAAAAATATATCTTTTAGTTTGTATAGTGCGAACCCTAAAGTGAATCTCTTTATCTTATTTTCTTCTTCGCCTCCGACGTTAACGTCACCAACACGTTATTTGAGTATTCCTAATTATTATTTTTGCATTTCTGTTATAATTTTTGTAATAAATTTATAGTAGTTAATTGCCCACATTTTATTTAAAGCTTTTGTGCCCAAATTTTCATAAGTACCAAATTTCATACACACAAAAAAAAATTCCTTTTAGGTCTTCGTCCCATGTCACCCCCTTCCCCAAAATTTTGAAATAGTTCTTATAGTTTAATGTTGAAGTAATAATTGTAATTATAAGCATATCTTCATAGGGGTCTGGCACCTCAAAGATTAAAAAATTCCTCTTAAGCACAAAGCTAGACCAACTAGCCCTTGCAAAATAATCAATATATCACATGCGATTTATCAATGTGCCACAACCATTGCAATAGGAAACCCTCTCTTGTTCGTTATTTTCCTATATTCTTCAATCTTCATAAAATAATAAGGGCATAGCCACCCCCTTCTATTCTATCGCGTCCAACTTTTGGCCTCCGTTGTTTTACCTTCATAAGCAATTCATGGTTCAAGATGTTTAACAAAATGGTGTCTTTTGAATTTTTTTTAGCTCTTTTTTTTCTTGGTCTTCATCTAATTTTCTAATTGTAATTGAAACTGTTTATTTATTAATTATATAGTTGCTATCATGATTAATCTTTTAACATTAAACTATGTATATTAAGTTAATACAAGAACTTTTTTATTTTTTTCAAGTTAGTCCCTCCGTTACCTTTCCTTCATACTTAAAGGTTGCACATGACTATTTGTGACTTTTTTATCCCTAGACGAAAGATAAATCACTTCTCTTTGTTTCCGTAAAAATAATGATAAATCATATTCTTCCTTCTTCCACCTTTGGAACCCTAACTCATTCTCAATTCCCAAACACCCAACGCAGCTTCCACCACCCTCGTCATCATCATGTAAATTTAGTTCCTCCTAGTACAAGGAAAGACGTAAGTACATCAAGTCATAGAATAGCTCAAACAACATGTGAATTAGGTTGAAGCCATGATACAATGCAACCTTTCCCAAAGATCTGGTTACATGTATGCTAAAGACCACAATTATGCAACCTCTTCCAAATCTTTGATTTCGTATGCAACCTCCCCCTAATTCTTTTCATTCCATGTATAATAAGTGAAGCCATGATCTGAGACAATGGATAGGGGTAGGGGGAATGATTAGGGTTAAGGTTAGAATGGTAGGAGGAAGAAGATCATTGTTTTATTTCTAACTAAAATTTGATTATAAATAAAGAATATTTGGTATTCGTCATTAGAGCCAATTTGAGAAAGTGTGATAGTTCAGGGTATTTAAGTGAAATAATAAAGTTCAGGATATTGACTTCATAAAAACAGGAGTACAACATATTAAAGTGAAAAAACATAATACTTCAGGGTATTTAAGTGAAAATGAGCCTATGGATTATTCTAAATTTTATGAAGTTGGGCTACTATCTTGAGTCCTTGACGAGACCTGTTATTCACAGAAAAACTTAACGTAAACTTCCATTCTTTATTACATGAAGAAGTTCTTCTTAGAGTTATTATAAGCATTTCTACAACAAGCAGCATGTGAAAGTGAAAGTTGGCATCATTATACATAGTTTAACAACTTATCCACTAAATTCTAAAAAAAAGTCAGGAAGCAACTTAACATTATTATATATAGCCATGAAGCAACTATTAAAAAAAAGTCAGGAAGTAACTTAACATTATTATACATAGCCATGTAAGCTTCCACAAAGGAAGAATTAACAATTTTCAAGAAGTTGGCATCATTACATTACATCAGAAGATGAGTTAGTGCAAGTAATTAGATGTCTGACATATATAATTTAACAGAAGTTCACTATGAGATAATATGCAGATAGCGACCTTATTGCAAGGATCTTTCAAGTTTTCAATGTCATAAATACCATCACCCTCCACCCCACCCAACAACATAATATACATAGTTTGTCATTTAATGCAGTAGCATCACACATGCATGTGCAGAAACACATAAATTACAGGAAAAACAAATATACTAAAGTGTAACAAAACGAGCATTCCCTTCCACATTTCCAACTCAAATTTAAAATATATATATTATGCTAAACTGTATCAAAACTGACTCCTGACTTGTGACTAAGCATATTTATTTCTACTGGAAGTGATAAACTTAATACAGTAGCTGCAAAATGTGCTAGACAAAATCAAGAGGATTCCTACCTTTTTCTGAGATTTTTTACTAGAAGTTGTCTGGAGAGAAACTTTTTTGCTGTTGGCTGCAGCTGCCTCAGCAGCAGGATCAACTTTTTTGATAGGTTTAACACTCTCCAATATGACCTTAGCTTTTGGTGGATCAGTATTTGTTAGCTGTGACTTCAGTGAACCAGATAATTTCTCACGAAGATCCCTGACTCCTGATTCCCGACCACCTTGATGTGCTTGTTGTGAACTTTTCTTTTGAAGCTTCAATCGAAGATCTTTTGCACCAACTTCAACTTCTATATATATTCAAGCACAGTAAGAACAATCAAGAAATTGCAACAGAAGTTAAAATAACAGAATGAAAGTGCATCCGGTCGTGGCTTTGCAGTTCCCTACTATTTATACTTGAAACTTGAGGTCCTCCGGCATCCTCATAAAGATCATGTTTCCATTTATCTTCATTCTGGCGTTGCCTGCAAAGTGACATTGGTTAGATTAGAGAATTTTTTTTACAAGCTTTGCAATCTTTATTGAAATTGGTATCGGACACTTCCTATGGGTATCGGAATCGGCGGTATCGGATCAGAGTACCAGATTTTTTGGTATCGGAAATGAAATCATTATAAATAAATTTTTAAAAATTTAGATAAAATATTTTGTACATTTAGACATAATTTCAAGTATTTTATGTGTTGTTTCTTAGTAGTTTTGAAATTTAATAGTCACCCTTGTTGGTTAGTTTACCTTTGATAAATAAGTTTTCTTCATTTATATGCTCTTGCACCCTTCTTCATTGCTCTTTCTTGTTCAAATTTATCTACATAGACAATAGACTGGGAAAGAGATCCCCAACGTTGGTATCGGTCAATATCGGTAGCAGTCGGTAGCGGATCAGGACATGCCAAACATTATCGATATCGGCTATATCGTATCAGTATCGGTTGAGACTAGAAACTATGATTTTTTTTTTTAAATATAAGATAAAACAGGAAGAATTTAAGCTGAAACAACTAAAGCACACTGAATTTTCCGCCACAAAAGAAACTAGGTAATACTACAGGGTTTCAATGCGAAGATGCAACTAATATTCGATGTTGTTAAAGACCCTACTGTTACACCAAACTCTAGACTTTGATGTTAAGACCCTCATGCTGCACCAGAACTCTAGAGGTGTAGTGAGGGTTGAGGGTTATATCGTATTAGTATTATTCTAACACTGCCCCTAAAGGTTAAAAGTCCATTTATACTGCTGCGTAAATCGAACTTCCAATCCATAAAATGAGTCTTCAACCAGCAAGGACGTGTTGAAGATAAATATATAACCCTCATCCTCACAAACATTGCAGAGTTTTGGTGTATTAGGGACTTTACAAATTGCATTCCAGCTTCTCTCTCAAACTTCTGCTCATTTTACAAGTTAAGCTCGTCTAAGTTTCAATTAATTTCACTATTAAAATCATGTACAGATCTATAACTTGTATCCGAAAAGATGATCTTTAATTTTTTCAACTAATGGCTTATTTCATCAATATGTTGGCACATGTGATGCAACAAACTATATATATATATATATATATATATATATATATATATATATAGAGAGAGAGAGAGAGAGAGAACTACATATATATTTCCCCACCGTCCCGAGGTTCGATCCCTCGACCGAGAGCCTCCAAGCCGGGGCAATTATGCTGCTCCCTGTTGACCACCTGGGACAGACGAATTTGGCATATATATATATATATATATATATATATATATATATATATAGTAGAGGAGTACAAACAAATCACAAATCCTTATTACATGTGATTTCAACCAAGATGTGTCGCCATTGTTAGAGTTATTTAAAAAAAAAAAAGGCCTACCTTAGTCGTCAGTTTCACACTAAGGATTTGGGTCTTCTTCGCTATTTTCTTGGAATCGAGGTTGCTCGATCTAAGAAAGGTGTGTATCTGTCACAACACAAGTATGTCTCGACTTGCTCTCCGAGACCGGGATGTTGGAGTGTCGGCCAGTTGAGACTCCTATGGATTATTATGACAAGCTTGATGCTGAAAGGGAAGAATTATTTGAGGATGTTGGATATTATAGACGTTTGGTTGACAAACTTATATATCTTACTGTTACTCGACCAGACATCACATATGCAGTTGGAGTAGTTAGTCAGTTTATGCGTGCCCCTCGGCAACCACATTGGGAGGCTATCTCTCGCATTCTTCGATACTTGAAGGGTGCACCTGGAAAGGGTTTGTTGTACAAACATTCCCAATTGCTTACGGTGACTGGGTTCAGTAATGCTGATTGGGCAGGCAGTCGCAGTGATAGGAGGTCTACTTCTGGCTATTGTACGTTTGTGGGTGGCAATCTTGTCACGTGGCGTAGTAAGAAGCAGAATGTTGTGGCTCGTTCTAGTGCAGAGGCCGAGTACCGTGCGATGGCTCATACAGCTTCTGAGATGATGTGGGTGCAGTCTCTTCTTCATGAAATGGGAATCATGATTCCTATTCCGATGGAGATGTATTGTGATAATCAGTCGGCAATGTTTATCGCAAGTAATCCGGTGTTTCATGAGCGCACGAAGCATATCGAGGTGGATTGTCATTTTGTTCGTGATTTGTTGCTGAAGAAACAGATTGTCACTCCTTATGTTCGGTCAGAGGATCAATTAGGTGATATCCTCACCAAACCACTTGCTCGTGGTCCATTTTCTGATTTATGTAGCAAGCTGGACATGTCTAATCTATATGCTCCTGCTTGAGGGAGGGTGTTAGAGTTATTTTATTTTGTTATTTATCATATGAGGGTATAATAGTAATTGTGGGTGTATTGCATATCAATATAAATAGACATGAGATGCAACCTAGGGTTTAAGGCCCTTTCAATCTCCTTTCTCATATTCTCTCTTCTCCTACTTCCCCTTCTCCTCTCCATCTCCAAACTTCACTGCCATTAAAAGAGAATAAGTGAAAAACAGAACTCCTTTTCCTTTACTATCAGTAATTCATTACTACAACTTTAACCCTGATCGATCAAAGGATTATTCATTTTTCAAGAAAAGCATCAAATAAGCAATGTCACAGCAACATTATGTTTTCCTTGACTGTCTCGGTACAAGTTAAATGTTTTCACTACACATTTCTTATATAGCAGTTTAATTACAATAATCCCAGTAGTCCTAAGTGGTGTGCCCATCACTCTTCCTTGCAACTTAAAACATCTCCAGTGATCGTATTGTCTTTCCTTGATTAATGCCTTGGAATCTTCCATTGGAAATGTGGTTTCTTACTTTATCATTTCTCATACTGCTGCCCACGTATAACTTTCGGTTTCTTACTTTTATCATTTCTCACTAGCTAACCTCGTAATTTTGGGCACAGTTGTTTCTTCAATGATGTTCCAATGATCACCATGCAATGCAGAAGCAATATAAAAAATTCAAAAGCGATATAGCAGATAAAATAACCTGAAATTCCCATGCGAAAAAGGAGAAGCACCCACCTATCTAACTGATTCAATAAGTTAATAAGAATCATTACTGATCCATAGGAAAAATAAACTTTGTTGTCCAAGCAAAATGGTAAATTTGCTTCTCAATAGAGACTTCTTCTCAGTCATTAAATACAACAATCACTACGTGCACAAGTTACATACTTGTGTCTTCAGACATCAAATAAACTGCATGTTTATCAGTATATCCATGTGAAATGCAAACCTTCATGCAAGCTAAATTACTTGATGTGTCTGGGAGAAATAAATATCACATTGTGGAGACTAAAGCTTTTTATTTGAAAGGAGGATGAGGAAGGCAGAAATATTTTGAGTGGCGGTTCCACATAATATTTTGTGCTAAACATTCCCACTCCCCTATTGAGAGAACAAAATCTTATTCATTTTATTTTATTTTTGAGAATAGACAATTGTTGAGAAAATTCATTCTAGCCCTACATCTAAATTTTCCTCTTTTAACTTTTCCCTTTAAATTCACTTGTTCAGACTATGAATCTGTTAATTACCAGCTGACTATATCACCCTCGCCCCCAAAATGATAATACTGGCTCTCCCAAGCAAAGCAGCCTTACTACATACAACCCGCAAATCAATTCTTACCAAATTCTTCCAGACAAACCTAATATAACCCTATTCAGGGAGAAAAAAAAAGGTAAAGTATATATTAATTAAAAAAAGGTAAAGTATATATTAATTAAATTATCTCAATCCTAAGCAATAACTACACTGAATGCTCGATTATCTAGAGCTGATAAGAGAAAATGGAGTTCCTATTCAGTACAGTCTACAGTTCAATTCATAAAGGAATAGACAAGGCATTTACTATGAGTGGCAAAGGCAGATTCCTCATATTCCAAGTAAATGGAAAAGTTACCAGCTAATGCCGAAATTCTACCAATTACAATCACCTTCTAAATAAGTTTTTTTTTTTCCCATTAAAAGTCCTTTACTATCCAAAATAAAAGGATGGAGATGAGAACAGTAATAGTGTGGAATACTATAATCATTTAAACAAGAAAGAACTTTCTGGGTTAGCTACATCCATGCAAAAGAAAGAAGGAAAAAACATAAGCCGACCACGAAAGCTCCCTCCGTCCCTAAAAGAACAATCCCTGAAACTATAATTGGCAGGCAAACAAATTAAACCTATTACCAAGACGCCAAAGTGCTTATTTTAGTAGATTACAAACAGAGCAAGAGGAAATACGATTAAAGCATGATTTGGCTATCTAAACCTTATTCAGTAACAGATTATTGTCAATCAAAGTAAAAAATAATAATTAAACCAGAATGGATAAAATATGAAGACACAGAGACCCTTTATTCAATAAGATTTTTCATTTGAAATATAACCCTAGAATCAGAACATCTAAATTTTCTCAAATTCCAAAACCATAACTCATTTACCCTCGATCAGATATACCCTATAGGACAATATAATACCAAAAAAGTCTCACTTCGTCAACTCTACCAATTGTTTAGTACCCAAACTGACACCCTAAACACCAGAAACGTAAAGCTTCTTCAGAACAAACCCATGGTAGTTCTGAATTTTTCAACACTCAATCAGAAACAATTGCAATCGGATAAATTTCTTATAGCAATTTGGGTTACTACCTAGCTGACCAGAAGCAAATTCGTTCTATCGGTTTCGGAATCAGTATTGGAACCTCCATTTGAGTATGGGTATCGATGGTATAAGCATTATCAGCAGTTACAGATCACAGTATCGAAATTTTCGGCTCCGTATGCCAAAAACAATGAAAAACTAGTAAAAAAAAACCAGAAAACTATTTGAAATATTTAGGCATAACTTAATGTATTGTCTATTGTTTTTGCTAGTTAATTTTAAGATCTAATTTATAATTTAAAATATAAAGTAATACAATTTATAATTATATATATATATACATTTAAATTTTCCTATTTGAAATATTTTTTTTAATTTTCAATTTATATATATTTTTTTTTAAATATAAACTAATACAATTTAAATAGTTTAAGTATAACTAAATTAGATTGGATAGTACTAAAATTTTCTTGTTTTTCTTATAGTTTGATCCAAGTAAACTTAAATTTGATAATATTGGAATTTTTTATTTTTGCTTTTTCTTTTTATTTCTGCTGCATTTTCTTTCTTTACCTAGGAAATTGGGCAGCAGTTTTTTCTTGATTTAATGTGACAGCTGGACAAGTGCAAGGCATGGCGTGGGGGCATACTGGTCATTCAATAGGAGTGGGGGCATACTTGTGATTCAAAAAGAGCAGGTACATTGACTATTGAGGAACCGTTGAGGTGTGGGCAATTAAAGTATTTTTATCACCTCTTTCAATCGCTGACCAATTTCATTAGGGTTTACTTTCCTTGTTATATTCCTTCCTATGTTGGCTGACACATATGAAGAGAGAGAAGGGGGATCAAGGAGAAAGAAAAGGGAAGAAAGAAGTAGATTCATGGCATGATGAGCCAGGTACGCTTGATCCCCCTCTTCTCTTCTCCTCTTCTATTCCCTCTAATATGTTTCTCATTTTTCCATGGGATTGTATTGGCCGGTATCGTTTGGTTTCGGTTGAAATTCAAACAATGCTTGACGATACATTGCTTCCAATTGCCAAATGCGACGAGATTCAGAATTCGACCTGTGACGACAAGTCAACCTATCTAAACTAAACCACATACAACAAAAGGAAAGCAATTAAAGCATGCATCTTTCATGCACAATTTAGTACGTCCATAGTTCACCAAACCCTAACACGAGCATCCCAAATCCTCGACTTTTTAATTCCATTTTTACCATACAAAATGGAAGACTTCCCAAAACCCTCCCCACCAAACTAAACCACATACAACAAAAGGAAAGCAATTAAAGCATATACATCTTTCATGCACAATTTAGTACGTCCATAGTTCGCCAAACCCAAACAAAAGCAATCCAAATCCTCGACTTTTTAATTCCCATTTTTACCATCAAAATGGAAGACTTACCAAAACCCTGCTATCATTCTAGAACAAATTCTATCTAAAGCATGCATTAGTTTCTCAGTCCTAATTGGCAACAAAAGAACGTCAATTGGCAACTAGAAGTCCAAAACACCAAAGTTGATGGTATAGTGGATGATAACGCAATTTTACTCGAAATAAATCTACAAACTATTCTCATACAAAATTAACAACGATAGAAGCCCTAAAACTAAAGCTACTCAAATCTTAGAATATGGTATTTCTGATTATTCTACTTCTTAAAATACCAATCAAGCACCTTTATCAATCAATTAAGTTACACAAACACTAACAAGGTACTGACACAGCAACAGGCATGTCCTAGTGTCTTGGAATGTACGTGCCGTGTCCGATATGGAACGAGGCACCATAGATATGTAGCCTATTTTTGGAGCGTGTATGATTCCTGTGTTTGTTTCCTAGCGATCAAAATACCTAGCTGAGCAGAACCTACTCACCTGATTTAGAACTTATACCCTGAAAATGGAAACAAATGAAACTGTGCATCACTTCTCTCAAATTTAAGTAGCAGGAAGAAACCACCTAACAGAACTCAATCTATCCAGAACACTCACATTATCTAAGGCAACCAACAAAAAACCTAAAAATTCTAAAGCTTTGCCAGAACACTCCATTATATAAAGCAACCAGCAAAAAACCTAAACTCTCAAGCTTTTTCAGATCATAAGAAACCTACTTACTACCCTCAAACACAATCAACACCTAGGAAGCATGGATACTCCAAACAACGTTGCCATGTTTGTGTCTCATCGTGTCAGGCACATTGGACATGACACATACACTACAAAATAAACTAGAACTGTCATGTCAGTAGTGTTGTATCGTACTCATGTCTGTGCAACACAGGTTTACACAAATTAAACTGGCCAAAGCTAAATATTTACATGGAGAAAGTACCAACACCAAGGACCAACACACTCAAATCACTTTCTTCAGTAGATTACTGAAAGAACATAGGGTAAAGTAATTAAAAAGTCAGCTAAATAAATAACTCACCGAAACACCATAAGGAATTCCAAAACTTTTCAACAAAAACAACCAATCCAAGTCCAATATGATAACTAATTTACAACACCAGTCCACAAAATCCTAAATCTCATTAGCTCCTAGAAGAAATAAAGAATTGCAGAACCTAACCAATGAAAACCCTAAATCTCCAAAAAATTAAATTTCAGCCTTTCACTCCAAGAAACCATCTTTTGTGATATAAACCAGCTGGTAATTCATGATCCAAAAATATTCCAGCTCCATATAAACTTTATCCATCAAATTTGTCCATTCAAGTCCAAGTTATCCAAACACCTAAAATTTCATTGATTCCTACCAATGAAAACATTATTCACCCATTTCCAATTGAATTACAATTACTTATACCACTTATGACAACAAAGTCTGCCCACCTCAATCAAAATTTCAACCATCTTTCGCTCCAACAAAACCAAGTCTGAAGATATAGAACAATATATCTATCCCAAAATATAATCATTATCTATCAACTACACCAATCTTAGTCGAATCTACTCAAAATAATTCCCAAAATTTTACTGCATCCCACCAACAGAAACCCTACAACAAAAAGCCTCTACCCCAAATTTTTGGGTCAGCGATTTGAATCCTCTTCTTCCATTGAGCTTTGTTAAGAGTCATGTCCTTTGAAGCGCTAATAGAAACCATATCCTTCTTTAGCACATCCAACATGTTCGTCTAGGCCTACCTCTAGTCCTCCTAACTGCTCCATTAACTACTAATTCACCAATTTTCAAATTTCAATCAAACTCAAATTAATTATAACAGAGAATAATCATATTGTCACCGGAACCCGATGAAATTTCAAGCAATTTTCGCTCCAGGAAAAAAAAACTTCGACGACATAAAGTATTGGGTAACTTCCTATCATGTCTGCTCCAAAACCTGATCTTCCCCCTTAATTTTGTCAATCCAAGTCCAATCTATCCAAAGAACCTAATATTGCAATGGTTCCAACCAATGAAAACCCTAAATCACCCATTCCCAATCGAACTACAACTGACTTATAACCCTTTTTCTTCATCAAAGTTGCCAATCCAAGCTCAATCTATCCAAACAACATAAAATTTCACTGATCCCAACAGACAGGAACCACATTTCACCCATTTCCAATCGAACTCCAACTAATTATAGCAAAAAAATGATCAAACCGTAACAAAACCAAGACCGCATCAAATTCCCAAATCCAAGACCAATCCATCCCAAAAAAACTCCTAAAATTTAACTGATTCTGGCCAATGGAAACCCTAAGTCACAAATTTCCGGTTGTAAATGAACCAATTGTAGGCAAACGATCAAGCCATAGTAGTTACAAATGTAGAAAGAGTAAAAATCTGAGTCGGTCAAAATCGCACCTTTTTAGGCCGGACGAACGGTTGCGGGAGATATCGTCGGCTACGTTCCCGTCGAGGCGATCTCTTATGGACCTCTTCCCGCCGCCGGCGACTCGATCGGCGTACATCGCACGCTCAGCTCCGGCTTCTTCTTCAGAACTAGGGTTCGTTTGGATGCCTAGGAATTTATTCCATTCCGTTCTAGGAAATTCAACATTCTCATGCCATCTAGACTAGTCTGAAAATATCAAAAAAGTAATGTTAATTTATTTAATTTTTCATAAATATTTTTTTATGTTTCTATTACATATTTGAGATAGAAGTTAAAATTTTGAAAATAAAATAAGGATGTTATTGTCTAAACAAATTATTCAAGCAATATTTCTAGAAAAATAAAATTATTTTCAAAGGAGACATTGGAAATTACTTTCCCACAACAATGAATGAAATTCCTCTTATTCTTCCCTAATTTTCAATCCTACACATACCCAACAAAGGCAAGCAATCTAAAATACATTTTCAAGCCTAAAAAATTTGAACCAAACACCACCTAAGAGAAATCTAGAAATTTTATGAGATATTTTTAAAATACCGATTACTAGCGAATATATATACAGTGTCTTACACGTATTTTACTCCCAATCCAACACACACACAATTGCTAATCATATCTTCATTATCCCCTCATTTTAATTTTAATTAGTGTTACCCTCCATCCCACCCCCACCCCACCCCACCCCACCCCCAATCCTTCATAACCTATTAATTGTAATTGTAGTTACGCACCTCCCCCAACCCACCCACCCACCCACCCACACAAAATGCCTATGGGATAATGGAGATATTATTAGCAATTTAAAGGATAAATACAAATAACTCTATATATTATTACTACGAAGATTAAAAGACAATTGTTATAATTATTATAATTTTTATTAAAACAACTCAAAAGACTAACAAATTATTATAATTATTGTAAAATTATTATTATATTAATATTATTATATATATTATTTGAGAAGAATAAAGGATAATTCATATAATTATCTAACTGTCCCTATTTACTTTAATGTATAATGTATAATGTATAATTTTAATTAGTAAACATATGTAATAATATATTTGAAAAAATAAAATTTTATGGTAAAGTTGTACTTTTTTATTATATAATAATATAGATGAGTGCAGGGGCAAAATCATGACGGGGCATTATACATTGTCGCACTGTGCTCGCAGCCAGGACCGGCCCTGAGCTCATGGGGTCCGAGACAAACTTTCAAAATGAGCCCTCCATAATTGCAGCATTGTCGCAGTCTGCTCACAGTTGCTGCTCGCTGCATTATACACTGTGCCAATGTTACACGAAAGAATATAGTACAGCTGTTACTTGCTGCATGCATTGTGCCAACTGCCAAGCACATATGAGTTCTCTTGTTGACTTTCTGATTCAGAAACATTATAAACATCAAATTATGGTGGAATTTTTTTTTTCGCTCTTATTATTGTTCTTGTTGGTTCTGCTTCTATTATTGCTCTTAGGTAATTATATGTAGGAAAAAAAATGATGCTGCATTGCCTTCATATGATAGGATTTTCAATTGTGCAACTGCATAAACAATATATTGTTCTCTTTTATTTTGTATTGGTGTTTATATCATAGTTGTTGATTATAGAATCCTCATTGGAATTCTGAGCTGATCCGGTGAGGAATAGCTCCAAAATCTCATCTTTCTTGCTCCATATGGCTGTTTTCAATGTTGTTTCCAGAGCCTTTTGTGGATTCTCCCTTTTATGACAAATTTGATGAAATTATTTGGCTTGTGAATTCTGATTAAGCTTAGCTACCAACTTATCCTTGATTTTTATTTTGACATTGGCTTCTTTTGATGGTTTCCAAGTTCATATTATTTATGTCTAATTCTTGTGAACAAATTGAGAATCTTTTGAATAGAGGAAAATTGAATCGTGTAGCTAGCCCTAGAGATTTTGGATTGAGGCTTGTGAATTTGCTTGATTTTTTGTTGTTTAGTATTTCTATTACAATTCTTCTAACTTTATATATTTCCTTTATTGGTAATTTCAAAGATTATCTCCAGGCAATCGAGTTTCCCTAGGCTATAATGAAATATGTAGCACTCTTCTGCGAATTCACTATGTTTTTTTTTTCCTTCCGTGAATATAGCTGGTCATGGTTATTAATGAATGATAACTAAATCTTATCAAATTTGAAGATATTCAGGTTTCGGGATGGACTTCCCTAAGGACTATAAGATTCAGGGTCCTTGGGCTTCCGTGACTCTGACGAAGCCCATCCCAACAAAATTTGAGTGTGATTTTTTTTTTTTTTGGATCGATCTCTCTCTTTCTTAAATTTCTGTATCCGTCTCTGGATGAACTGTATAAGGGTTCCAATTTTGAGTAGTTTTAAATAGCGGCTTATAAACCAGTCCAATTCATTATTGTTAATTCATTAATGAAAATTTTTCACAAGAATAAAATTATATATAAACAAAACCTCTCCTAAAATTCCATTTTTGATGTTGAAGTCTACTTGATAATCTTGATTGATTAAGGATTTGGAAAGAACAAGATTGTAATAGAGTTGCAGTCTCATTAAATGACTATCTTCACTTTATAAGAATGATCATTCTTATCCAGGTCATTGGAGATGCTCCAGAAGATGAAAATAGGAAAAATAAGATATATTTTTTTAGGTTTTTTAAACACTTCATACAGATGATCATACTTATAAATCCATGAGACTGGTCGGTCGGGTTGTCTATCTAGATGGATTAAGGATTTAGAAGAATAATCGTCTAGATGAAGATGGTCATTATAAAGAATGATTGTCTGGATGAAAATAGAAAAGACCATAGAAAAAACACGATTTAAAAATTTACCGAAGGAAGTAGTCGTCGTTAAGAGAATTAACAAAGATGAGAAATAGGAAATATGATAGGTTATTAGTAGGTATAATAATATATTTTTTTGTGAGGATACAAATCTATACAACTATATAATAAGAAAAGTTAGTTTGACCTTGAATTTTTTTATTCCAAATATATCATTACCTAACTTTACTAATTAATATTGTTCATTAAATTTAACGAGGACAGTTAGGTAATAACTGTTGGGAACGAAAGTGCAAAAATCGTTCCCCAAATCAGAGAGTACCTGCAAGAGAACCGAGCAAAACACACAAACCAAAAACGCCAAACACAAATCGCAGACACAGAAATTTATGACGTGGAAAATCCTTGCAGGAAAAATCACGGGACGATCGGAGTCCAACCCTGAAAAGCCTCCATTAATGGAATAAGAAATACACCCACTCCTTACAAACTTCTCACCGATCCAAACGGATCACCACAACTCTTTTTGAACAGAAAATAGATTATAACCATAAAGAAGAAAGACAACAAGAAATACCCGTGATCTCCTTCTTCGAAACGGCCTCCAATCCTTCTTTCTCCTCTCCAATGTTGCAATGGCACTCTTGCCTCATTTTCTCTCCTTGTTGCTATATTTTTTTGGAGAGAGAGAAAGAGAGATCTATTTTAGGGCCAGGAGACACCTATATATAGCCTCAAACTCACAACTAGAATTCCTATTATAAATAGGAATATCAAATCCAAATCCATTACATATTCCTATTATATGTAGGAATATCCAATCCATATCCATTGAGATATTCCTATTATATTTAGGAATATCCAATCCAAATAAATTGAGTTATTTTCTATTATATGTAGAAATACTCAATCCTACTCCGAAATATTTTTCACATAGGTTGGGAACCCCACCCACTCCAACAAATCTTCCCATTCACAACTATGTGGAGAGAGTCGTCATCCCGACGATCCGCCTGCAATACTCAAACGTTCCCCTTGGTAGAACCTTTATGAACATATCTGCTCCGTTGTCATCTGTATGAATCTTCTCAAGCGCCGCTTCCTTCTTGTCAACCACATCCCGTATCCAATAATACCGGGTATCAATGTGCTTGGACCGGCTATGAAATGTCTGGTTATTCACAAGGTGAATAGCAATCTGACTATCGCAAAGCAAAGGATACTGCTCCTGCTTTAGCCCAATTTTCTGCAGCAGGTTCTTCATCCACAACAACTCCTTGCAAGCCTCCGTCGCCGCAATGTATTCTGCCTCTGTGGTTGACAAGTCAACAAACTTTTGTAAACGCGCCTGCCACGATACTGCTACACCAGCAAACATCATCACATAGCCCGAAGTCGATCACCTCGTCTCTACATCTCCAGCCATATCAGCGTCGGTATATCCAACCAGCTTCGGCTCGTCACTACCAAATAAAAGTCTCCAATCGGCAGTACCCTGAAGATATCGTAGAATCCAGTTGACCCCACTCCAATGTACCCTTCTAGGATTGGAAGTGTACCTGCTAACTGTGCTGACTGCGTGAGCAATGTCTGGCCTCGTACATACCATAGCATACATAAGAATCCCCACGACTATGGCATATGGAACTCGCTCCATATCTTTCTTCTCGTCCTCGGTAGATGGACACTGCTCCTCGGTAAACTTAAAGTGAGCCGCAAAGGGGTTACTCACTTTCTTCGACCCGTCCATCATGAAACGCTGAAGTACCCGGTGAATGTACTTCTTTTGGGACAAGTGTAGCAGCTTCGACTCTCTCTCTCTCTCTCTCTCTCTCTCTCTCGGCTGATCTCCATTCCAAGAATAGTCTTTACTGCGCCCAAACCTTCACAGAGAAGGACGTGCCCAGTTGGCGCTTCAACTCTGTTATCCTAGTGGCATTCCGACCCACCAACATTATGTTATCAACATAAAACAACAAAATAATGAAATCATCCTCGACGAAGTACCTCACAAAAATACAATGATCCGACGTCGTTCGTGCATAGCCATGCTCCCCCATAAACGACTCGAATTTTCTGTACCACTGCCTCAGAGCCTGTTTCAGACCATACAAGCTCTTCCTTAACAGGCAGACCAAATGTGACTTGCCCTTCTCACAGAATCCCTCTGGCTGCTCCATGCACAACTCCTCCTCAAGATTACCATGGAAGAATGCTGTCTTCACGTCTATTTGCTCGACCTCTAAGTTAAAACTGGCTGCCAATGCTAGCACCACCCGTTTAGACGACTACTTGACGACTGGCAAAAAAATCTTATCATAATCTATGCCTTTTCGCTGACCGTAGCCTTTAACTACCAGCCTCGCTTGTATCGAGGACGAGTAGCATCATTTGTCTGCTTCACTATGAACACCCATCGATTCTTCAAAGCCTTCTTGTCCTTTGGCAACCGCACCAGATCATAAGTAGAGTTGGCCTCCAATGAACTCATCTCCTCCTGCATGGCCTCTATCCACTCCTGCCTGTGTTCGTCTTTCGTAGCCTCAACGAAACTTTCGGGTTCTCTTCCGTCAGTCAGTAGCACATACTCACCCGGTGAGTATCTCGTAGATGGTCGACGTTCTCTATCGCTCCTCCTCAATGGAACCACTGGTGCTGGATGTATATCTACAGCCTTCTCCCCTCTAGGAACTGCCTCATCGGCATGCTCATCCTCCTGAGGGTCACCCTAACCACCATCAGCAGGCTGATGATCAAGGTTGGGAGCAACTCCATGTACTGGCTTCCCCATAACTGGATCCTCTGCGATATCCTCTGTAAAATGCTCCAAGCAAAATAACTCTAACTCAAGCAATTCCTCAGCCTCAGAAGGCATCTCAGAATCCTGAGTGTTGGTCATGGTCTGATCCTCGACGAATACCATGTCCCTGCTTCTATAGAGCTTTTTTTCTACTGGATCGTAGAGTCTATAGCCAAACTCATCCCGACCGTAGCCGACAAAGATGTACCGCCTCGTCTTTGGCTCAAGTTTGGATCTTTCATCCTTCGGTACATGCATGAAGGCCTTACAACCAAACACTCACAGGTAATTGTATGATGGCTCTTTGCTGTACCATACTTTGTCAAGCACATCACCCTACAAAGGAGCACTAGGAGATAAATTAATAACATAAGCAGTTGTGTAAAGTGCCTCACCCCAATAGCTGCCTGGCAAGTTTGCTTCTGACAGCAAATACCGCACCCTCTCCATTAGCGTCTTGTTCATCCGCTCCGCTACACCGTTCAGCTGCGGTATCTTTGGTGGAGTTTTCTGGTATCGTATCCCTTGCTCTCTGCAATAAGCATCAAAGGGATCTATATACTTACCGCCATTGTTCGACCGAACACATAGCAGCTTCTTGCCCGTCTTCCTTTCAACAAAGGCATGAAACTCCTTAAAAGTGGGCAACACATGATCTTTGGTCTTTAAGGCATAGACCTAAACCTTTCTGGAACAGTCATCAACAAATGTTAAAAAATAAGAAGCACCACTAATGGATTTTACCTTCATACGACCGAGACATCCGAGTGAATCAACTCGAGCAACGCCGGCTTCCTTGAACTTGGGTGACTTTGGAAACACACCCTATTTTGCTTCCCCAGTGTGTGCACTTCTCTAACTTTGTAGACTTTAGCCCTGGAATCACCTTCCTGTTCACCAAGTAGCTCATCCCCTTCTCGCTGATATGGCTAAGCCGCCTGTGCCACAACTCAGTAGACGCATTAGTAGCTGCGTTAACCTCATGTGCCCCCTGTGCGCTCCCTTCTATATAGTAGAGTCCGGACCTCTTGCTTCCTCTGGCAATCACCATCGAACCTCTGGAAGGCTTCCACTGATTGTTCCCGAAAAGACTTAAGAAACCCTCGTCATCCAACCTTCCAACTGACACCAGGTTGAAACGGATATCAGGAAAATGATGGACATCTTTGAGAATAAGAACTGCACCTATCTTTGTCCTCAAATGCACATCTCCAATGGCAACCGCCTTCGACACATCTCCATTGCCCATCTTCAATACTCCACAGTCGCCTGTTGTGTATATAGTAAATAGTGCCCTGTTGTGAGATACGTGCGCTGAAGCACCTAAGTCCACCAGCCAAGAGTTGTCATCATATGCGAGGTCATAACTACCTCATCACCTACAATGATCACGTCGCCTCCATGTGTCGAGGCAGCCGCTGTAGTGTTCTCACTTTGCTCTACCTTGTCGCCTTTCTTCTCTCTTCCAAGTGAAGCAGTTCCGCTTGTTGTGGCCCTTCTTGCCACAATGGTAGTACTCATAGTCCTTATACCGACCCTTGGATCTTCTTCTGCTTTTGTCTATGCCACCGCCTAGACCCCTGCTTTTACCCTTTCTGCGGATCTCTGAAACAAGTGCCTCTGAGAGGGATGTGGATGAAGTGCCCTGAGAACGTCTTCGCATCTCTTTATTCAGTACCCCGCTTTTGGCAAACTCTAGACCGACCATGCCTTCCGGAGCAGAAGCGATCATAGACACTCGTATGGTCTCCCACGAGTCTGGCAATTTACAGAGCAGCCATAGTCCCTAAACCTCATCGTCGAACTTGACTTCCATCGAGGATAGCTGGTCAACCATGCCCTGAAACTTACTCAAGTGATCCGTAATAGATGCCCCATCTTTGTACCGCAGATCCATCATCATCCGGATTAGGAATAATTTATTTACTCTGGTCTTCTTTACATACAAAGATTCCAGCATATCCCACAATATCCTCGCGTGCTCAATACTGACAACGTGGTTGTACACATTCTCGTCAACGAACTGCCTGATGTACCCACATACCTGTATATGCTCAAAATTCCAGTCCTCTTCGGATTTGTCATTGGGCCTCTCGGAAGCAAATACCGGCAGATGCAGCTTCTTGACAAATAGCAGATCCTTCATCTTGCTCCTTCAGTAATGATAGTTTGTACCGTTCAGGTTTACCATACGCACCGGCTTCGCGTTAATATCTCCTTCCTAGTTTGTCTGTCAACTCCTGACACCCTTCTAAAATTCTAAAACCTGGCTCTGATACCACTTTGTTGGGAACGAAAGTGTAAAAATTGTTCCCCAAACCAGAGAGTACCTGCGAGAGAACCGAGCAAAATACACAAACCAAAAACGTCAAACATAAATCGCAGACACAGAGATTTATGACGTGGAAAACCCTTGCGGAAAAACTACGGGATGATCAGAGTCCAATCTTGAAAAGCCTCCACTAATGGAATAAGAAATACACCGACTACAAACTTCTCACCGATCCAAATGGATCACCATAACTCTTTTGGAACATAAAATAGATTATAACCACGAAGAAGAAAGACAATAAAAAATATCCGAAACTGATCTCCTTCTTCGAAATGGCCTCCAATCCTTCTTTCTCCTCTTCAATGTTGCAATGGCACTCTTGCCTCCTTTTTTTTCCTTGTTTCTATTTTTTTTTAGAGAGAGAGAGAGAGAGAGAGATCTATTTTAGGGGCAGGAGACACCTATATATAGCCTCAAACCCACAACTAGCATTCCTATTATAAATAGGAATATCTAATCCAAATCCATTGACATATTCCTATTATATGTAGGAATATCCAATCCATATCCATTGAGATATTCCTATTATATTTAAGAATATCAAATCCAAATAAATTGAGGTTTTTCTATTATATGTAGAAATACTCAATCATACTCCGGGATATTTTTCACATAGCTTGGGAACCCCATCCACTCCATTAATTACATATAGAAAAAAATTAAGGGAAATGTTGTTTGCTCTTTTGGTACCTTTAGTCCTTCCCAAGTACAAAAGAATTTAATTAAAATATGGTTAAAATACGTGTAACGTACGTGCATATATACTAGTAGAATAAAATAATAATAATAACCCTCATAATACATCAATTTTTGATGTTTATAAAGAAATCCAAAATTATACTACACCGATTTTGGGGGTTTTTTGAGTCGACTAAAACCAGTACCTAAATTTTTTTTTTACCAAACATGAATTTTTTTTTTAAACACTTCATAAACGACCGGTTCCGAAACTCCCCAAAACCAGTCAAAACACCATTGCTAAGTAGACCCTAATAGGGAGGAGAAAGGACCAGAGCTGGAAGAAATGTTTAGGAGTGTTATAGTGATTTAAAAATATGTTAAGATCCATTTAATCCCCACATAAGGGAGCTAGACATGGGTTTATATAATCTATGATTAGTTATTCTAATGGCATCCAACTGCAACGTTCGAACATTTTTTGCACATTAACTTTTTATTGCTCGATTTCTTGCATCCTAACTTCATAAATTTCTCTTTTAAAGTATATTTCATCAATTTTGAAGCACATGGAGACTATTTCAAAAGTATATATTATAGTACAAAAACATAATTTAAATATTTGTATTACAAAAATATTCTTTTGAAGTGGTTTCGATGTATTTTAAAATTGACGAAAGTTGCCCAAAAGAATAATTTATAAAGTTAGGGTAGCAAAATCGAGCAGTTAAAAGTTAAGGTACAAAAAAAATCTGAATGATATAGTTGGGATGTCATTAGCATAATTTAGCCTATAATATATAATCATGGGTACTTTCTTTCCAAAGGTTGGTTTTTAGAAAAAGTTGTCATAATGGCTGATTAGTAAACGAAAAATTGGAATAAGATTTGGATTTTTTATTTTCAAGAATAAAAAATGTATATAAATTTATATGTTTTTTTATTCCTTATGGGATAAATATGTTTGCTTAGAATAAGAAAATGAGGAAGTGAAAAGTGATATAAGATATTATAATAAAGTGAATGGTAAATAATTTATATAACAAATTAATGTAATCATTAAAATACTAATAAAATTAATTATTATTTTAAAATTAAGATAATTATTAAATACAATTAATTAATATTAACAAACTATTTTGGTTAACTGATTAATTATCCTAATATTATAAAAAATTAGTTAAATATTTGTTAATTTGATAATTAATTATTAATATGATAAGTTTTTAAATTAATTATTTATTCTTTCAACTTGTAACTAGTTAGGAAAATAGTTATACTTTTAAATATTTGAGTTAATTAAATTTATAATTAACTATTATTATTATTATTATTATATATTAATTAAATATTATAACAACTTGTACTTTCTAGTATAAAATTTAAAGTGTAAATATTTAATTACTTATTAAATATTAATTCAATATTTTAATTATAATAGTATTTGATTATTTTAATTAACAAAAAATAATTAAGTTAAGCATCTTAATTAACTAGTATTAATTAACATAAGATTACTTAGTTATTTATGAATATTACAACTAGTTAACTAATTAATATAAATCATTTAAAAACTACTTCCATCCGTAGTTCTCTAAAAAAAAGTGGATGTAGAAATGGTGGATTAAAGGAGGGGACATGATTTGGAGGGTTGTCATGATTATCCTAACCCCAAATTTAGTTTACCAAACAATAAATTTGGTACAAATCCACCACTTTACGGATTGGGTCCAAAGCCACTCCCAAATCATGTTTACCAGACATGCCCAAATATTCGTATCGAATGTTATGAGCTCCCACACCATTATGTGGGTTGATCATATGATGAGTTCTCTCAAGGTTAATCGTTACGAGATGATTATTGTTCCTTATGTTGCAAAAAGCAAATGCCGCAGGATATATTAATCACCATTTTTATCATTTTTACCATTTACACCTTTTTTAATATTTGATCTGATGTAAATGGTGAATTGTTGTAAAAAATATTGTATCAACTCTCCCACAAGTTCTACTGCGACCATTTTTGATGCAGCAAGTAACGATAGTTTGGGGAGTTGATGCAACAATTTCACCTTTTATATTAAACCCAATATTGAAAACGATGTAAATATTGTAACAAATATTGTATGGAAATGCATTTGCAGCCAACCAAACACCCCTTGGCAATTTGGGCAAATCCACTAAATAGGTGTTCTAGGCAGGTTTTAGGTAAGTTATTAACACTTTGTATATAAACAAGTCAATCTATATAGGTTAATTATGTTGACCACCCATATGTTTTATGTTTATTACAAGGGGTATCCCTACTTTGAAACTAATTACATTTGGTACTCCTCTCCTTTAGAAAAAAAAAATTAAACATAGGGGTAGTTAGTGTTATAACTTTCTATAGAAAATATAAAACATAGGAGTGGTCTGTGTGATTAATTTCAAAGTAGCAGTACCCCGTGTAATAAACATAAAATATAGGGGTGGTCAACGTAATTAACCCATATATATAATCCATTTAATAAGTGGTCGAGTTGGTCTACGTTGGGAACATATTACGGAATGCACCAAAATACTATCACACCCCGGTTTTGCAGAGCCGAAAGTCGTCACTGGACATAATATCGTACAATTTTAAATTATACTTGTACAAGGCAAGATTAATCATGGTCAATAAAACACATCAGAAAATAGAATTATTACAGCAAAAATAAGCAAAAAAGTTGAATAGACATAAGATATACAAATAAACTATTCTATTTATTGATAATTTGTATCGGAATGTCACGACCCGCACCCGGAAAATCGGGCATGAGTCGTGGGTACGTCCAGCCTACGCCGCAGCATCAGCGGTAGAACGCTGTCTAGGTCAACTATCTAGATAACTCACAAAAAAAATCTGCCATGACCTCTCCAAAAGGAGGGCAACCACGCAATCAATATATAAACCTGTCAAGATCTCAACTCCAAACGGAGGAGCAATATCACAATGATAATCAAGTACTCAATCACGAATCTAAGCACGATAAGATAACAAAGAAGACTAACAACTCCAAAGTCTAACCAACAACAACTACTACAACAACCATAACATCAATAATAATAATACATCATCCAAAATAATATACAAACAAGGTCTCAATCCAAAATCGGAGACAAATCCGGTGCTAAAAGCTAATAAAAATAATAACAAGGTCCTAGTGATCCCGGCTACCAACCCGAAAATCACCCCTAAACTAGAGGGTCCATGTCTGCACCATCGACAGGCTCAGGTCCATAAAACGTCGGACACCACTCCTCCGGATACTCTAAAAAATATGTCCAGTCAGGACTGGAGCAAGTACATCTCTAACAGCAGTTCCATTTAAATGATAAAAACTATAAAACAGTTATAGCAAGTAGCAAGAAGAATGAAGCAAGTATGGAGCAAGAAATATATACACATAAGCATATAAAAATCACTCCAATACTATTCCTAGGCTATTGCTCAAATACCCCGCTCGAAACTCAATACCTTGGATATCTCAAGGTATTGAGATACCTCTCTAAACTCAGCCCTACTACCCCTCTAGCTAACTAACTATGCATAAACATATATATCTAGCTATAATCTAGGCTAAAATATAGATATCTAATACATATAGGCATATACCTATATATATACCCAACATATATACCTTACCTTATACATACCTTACACATACCTTACATATATATATCTATACCTAGATATCTAACTATCTATCTAGCTATGTATATATCTATTTATAAATCTATCTATCTATCTATCTCTCTAGATATCTATAGATATATATATAGCCATAGGTATATATATATCTATACCTTAGATATATATATAACTATCTACCTATCCATTACCTACCTATCTATCTTATTACCTATCTATCTAATAATCTAACTACCTATCTATATCTATATATCCATCTAGTATCTATATATATATATCTCCCTAGCTAACTATTATCTATCTAATAATCTATCTATCTATTTATCTAGTATCTATCTAGTACCTATCTAACTAACTAACTATCTAACTATCTAGTATCTATATATAGATACCTATTTACCTAGATACCTATCTACCTATTTGTCAATCTATCTAGCAAACAACCTATTTACCTATCTATCAACTATCTATCTATTTATCTATCTAACATATACCTATTTATCTATCTATGTATCTATCTAGCTAATTTAGCTATCTAATATCTACCTATCTATTTATCTAGCTATCTATGTATCTCCACATATCCATCAATCTATCTAACTATATACCTATTTATCTATTAAACCATAGATACCTATCTATCTATCTAATATATCTATACATCTAACTATGTATCTATATATCTACCCATCTTAGCTATCTAGATATCTATCTATCTATCTTAGCTATCTAGATATCTATCTATCAATCTATATATCTATATCTAGCTATCTATATAAAGAGCCCCCTCTCGCTACTGCGCTAAGCTAGGCCTCGCCACGCTTGCGCAAATGCCACGCCCTGCTGCCGCGCTTGCTGCTGGAGCTGCTGCTTCTGCTGCTGCCGCGGCGCTGCCTCGCTCGAGCGAGCTGCTGCCGCGACGCTGCCTCGGCGCTGCTGCGCGCTGGAACTGCTGCTGCTGCAGGCCGTGCTGCAGCGAGCTGCTGCCGCGGCGCTGCTGCGCCCGCGCACTCTGCTGCAGTCTGCTGCTGATGCTTCTGCCGCGGCGCTGCCTCGCTCAAGCGAGCTGCTGCCGCGGCGCTGCCTCGCTCTGCTGGCTGCTGCAGCGGCTGTGTGCAGTCCGCTGCCTCGCTCTGCTGCACCCAGACACAAGCACACACACACACACGACCACACACACACAATCACACATACACAGACACACACACACACATATATATATATATACACACACCAACATACATACATATATATATCTATACTACTATATATAAATACACACACACACACTAATACATATAGGTACACACACATATATCTATATATATATATATACACACACACACTAATATATATATACATATACACACACACTCAAACATATATAAATATATACACACTCACTCACACAAACTCACTCACACACACACTCTCACACACACTAACACACACTCTCACAAACACACAACCACACACACAAATATACATATATATATAAATATATATATACATATATACACACAAACTCATAATCATATATATATATATATATATATATATATATATATATATATATACATATCAACACACTCACACACACTCTTACACATCTACATACATACACATATATATATATATATATATATATATATATATATATATATATATATACACACAATATACACACACACACACACATAGGCATATACATACACAAGCACATAAATATAAATACACACACATATATATAAATATATATACATAAACACACATATATATATATATATATATATATATATATATATATATATATATATATATATATATATATATATACACTATAAATATATATAGAGAGACACAACACCACTCAACCACAACACACAACAACACGCCCCACTCACGCCCAACGACCCCGACACTCACCAACACCCTAAAATATATAAAATATAACTCAAAAACTCTAGCACACACTCCCCGATACTAACCCAACGCGCGCACAATCCCGAAACAAGGAAACCAAGTCGAAATGGCCGTTCGATCATTTCGACGAACACGCGGTGCGCGATTCGGAAAACCTCCTGAAACGCACACCAAACGAACTCGGAATCGGCCCAAAATTTACCCACGCGCTCTAAACGATGCCTAGATCCTAGAAAAGTTCTCCCGCATCGATTCTAGGCCCATGGCAGAAATGCACACGCACTTAGAATCGGCGACGACGAAAACCCCCAAATTCGCCCGAAACGCCCGTTTCTCCGCGACACGGCTTCCCGTATCCAAACGGAGACACGCACTCACCCTCAAGACACCCAACAACGTCTACCTAGGTCCGTCTAACCTAGGGCATCACCCAAAATTGGGCCAAATTTGGATTCCACCCGAAATTGACACAAAACCTAATGTTAAAGTCTCCAAACACTACCAAACTAGTTCCAACTTTCTCCCACGGGTAGCCTAAAGGTCTAAGAAGGTTCTAAACTATTAATTACACTATAAAAGAGTAATTACAAGGAGAAAATTAGGGTTTACCTCTTGGGAGTTGGAATCTCAAGCCAAAATCTCCAAAATGCTCCAAATCCACCAAACCAAGCTTCCAAGCTCCCAAATCTAGCTTCCACACTAGATCTAAGCTCCTCACACCTAGGTTGGAGAAAATGCAAGGTTAGGGCTAGCATAAAGAAGAAGGAATGGAAGAAAGAAGGAAGAAAAAGGAAGGAAAACTTACTTGGAGAAGGAAGGAAGAAGAAAGAAGAAGTGGAGAAGAAGAAGAAGTGAAGAAGAAGTAGAATATGAAGCAAATGGGGAGGGGGCTGCTGTTCCACGGGTGGGGGGGCTGAATGGGTCGGCCAAAGCAATAATAAAGGGGTTGCCAAGTTTCCAAATTCCCAAAACGCCCCTACTTGACTTGGTTTCGGGTTCCGGGTTCCAAAAGCACTCAAACTAACTCCAAATCTCTCCAACTAACCCACTAAAAATATAATAAATATTCTAAACCCAAAAATAAGTCTCACAGGGGTGTGGGCCGGGTCGGACATGGGTCCACTAGGGTCTGACATGGGTCCAAGCTAGCCAAAATTCTAAAACAAACAATAAAAATATAATACAATCAATAATTAATTATAAATACAACTAATTATAAATAATACATAATTAACTAAATTAAAAATAAAAAAAATACCCGGTTCTGGAAATGGGGTGGTGACAAGCCTATCCTCCTTAGAAAATTCCATCCTCGAAATTTAAAGTCAATCGACTCTCTCTAGGTCAAACCCCCAACAATCACAGTCAAGAAATTCTACCTATACAACATACAAGATCAGGGTCCTACTGGTCGTGTTATCACAATCTCAATCAGGGTCACTACACTATCTACCACAGCACAAAAAAATCTAACAGGTACTAATGAAGCACACCACAAGGAATGAAAAAGGACAAGAAGAAGAACAAAGAGACAGACCTGCTAACCCGACACCCGTAGCATCGGCCTCCTCGACCGTCAACGCATAAGCCCTGCCCTGCTGGGGTGTATCCCTCTGCTGGTGCGGGGCATGATGCTGTGCCACAGGTGGCCTAGCTCCAACTCTCTGATCCTGTGCTCCACCCAATAGAGGTGCAGTGGGGCAATCTCGCATCAGGTGAGCAGCGGATCCACAGAACAAACACACCTTCAACCTCCTCCTACAAATATCCCAAGTGTGTCCTGCCTTCCTGCAGTAGGCACAAGTGGGCACCCTATGATCCTGACCCTGCTGCGCTGCCTTCTGCACATAGGGACGCTTAGCTGGTCCCGCACTACCACTGGCACTGCCTGAATCATCCCTGCCTCTCTTGGACTTGAGCTCCAAGTCATCCTCTGCTCTCTGAGCATCTCCTACTATCTGCTCAAAAGTCGCCTCGCGGTCGCTCCTGGTCAAAGACTTGACCGCCATAACCAAGCCCTTGCGAAACTTCCTCGCATTTGCTGTCTCACTCAAGCCCTCCACGAATCTGCCCAAACGGCAGAACTCCGCTGCGTACTCGTCCACCGTCATGCTCCCTTGGACGAGTGCCTCAAACTGGCTCTCCAAAGCACTGAGCGCCACATCTGGGAAAAACTTCTCCTTAAAAAGCCTCTTGAAAGCCTCCCAAGTAAGCCCTGGCGCTGCAATCCTTATATCAGTGCGATACCACATCAAAGCGAGGTCGAACATCTGACTGCCCGCTGCCTCTATCTGCATACTGTCTGGAATCTGCGCCAGCCTGAAGATCCCCTCGATCTGCTCTATCCAGTCATCCGCGTACAGGATCCTTTCTGTACCACGGAACTCCTTGGGTCACATCATCTGAAAGTCGATAATATTGCTCGACCTCGGATGCTGAATCTGATCTGCCTGTGGCTGAATCTGTGCCACCCTATCTACTGCCGTCATGGCCACCTGGTGGGCGTTCTCAATGCCCAGCCTCATCACATCCACCTGACGGTGCTGCGGGTCCATCATCTCCCTGAAGAACGCAAACATCTGCACGGCATCTACTGGAGCAGGAAGTGGTGGAGGAACCACCGGAACGACTGGGGTAGTCCTCGGATCGATAGGTGAAGGAGGATCCCCGAGAGAAGCAGATGCTCCCTCGACCGCAGGAGTGGTGAGTGGAGCGGTAGTAGCTGCCTGAATACGATCTGGACGAGAGGTAGCAGACCTCTCAGTGGCAACTGCTAGAACGGTACGATGGGATCATGTCTTCGGAGGCATCCTGAACACAGATCAAAAGAAGTCAATACGGTGCAAGATACGATATCATCAAAGAAGGACAGTAATATTTCAAAAGAAAGCAATTTCAGAATAATTAGATTGGAATTGTTCCAAGTCGTGATTGAGTACACTCTCATCCTAGATCCTAGATCCTATAGCAGGCTCGCAGCAGTACAACTAAGTTGTTGTACCACTACGACATCGCACTAATTGCGAATCGAGACCTGCATGGGGCCGCCACCAAAAACGTGTCATGACCCGCACCCAGAAAATCGGGCATGAGTCGTGGGTACGTCCAGCCTACGCCGCAGCATCGGCGGTAGAACGCTGTCTAGGTCAACTATCTAGATAACTCACAAAAAAAATCTGCCATGACCTCTCCAAAAGGAGGGCAACCATGCAATCAATATATAAACCTGTCAAGATCTCAACTCCAAACGGAGGAGCAATATCACAATGATAATCAAGTACTCAATCACGAATCTAAGCACGATAAGATAACAAAGAAGACTAACAACTCCAAAGTCTAACCAACAACAACTACTACAACAACCACAACATCAATAATAATAATACATCATCCAAAATAATATACAAACAAAGTCTCAATCCAAAACCGAAGACAAATTCGGTGCTAAAAGCTAATAAAAACAATAACAAGGTCCTAGTGATCCCGGCTACCAACCCGGAAATCACCCCTAAACTAGAGGGTCCCTATTTGCACCATCGACAGGCTCAGGTCCATAAAACGTCGAACACCACTCCTCCGGATACTCTGAAAAATATGTCCAGTCAGGACTGGAGCAAGTACATCTCTAACAGCAGTTCCATTTAAATGATAAAAACTATAAAACAGTTATAGCAAGTAGCAAGAAGAATGAAGCAAGTATGGAGCAAGAAATATATATATGTATCACTGGTGCATAAAGGTAAAGATGCAGGAATATCAGAAATAAGATAGTAGTAACTGTAAGATACAAGAAATCTAAGCTAAGATCAAGTCCGTGCACATGAACGTGTAGTGAGTCCAACATGAAAAACATGTAGTGAGTCAAGTCCAGAAACATGTAAGTGAGACCAACAAGAATGCAAGTGAGTCCAGACTATAAAGAATGAACTCGGTGTCTTTGAAATACTTGTTTCGACATGTAAACGGCTAGGGATAAGTACGCTCACCGCGCACTGGGTGCGCGGCTGCTATTATTCCAGATTAGACCAGAGGGAGTGATTCCTGATGATTCCAGATGGGAATATTTACATGTCTACTCGAGTATTTCTCCGCCCCGACTAATACAAGTGGATCCAAGACCCGACACGCAAATCAAGATGAGTCCAGCCTGAACATGAATGATGCCTGTAGTGATGCTTGTAGGTGATGCCAGTAGTGATTCCAAAATAGAGGCCAGAAACATAAAATGTACGTGTCGCAAGTAAATGAATCCAGAAATACCAGTCAGTGTCCCATGTTGTGTCAGAATAATCAGATGATACTATACTAGAAGCTGAATCATAATAATCATCAGATAATAAAAACTATCAGAGAATGTACTCGCCTGACGTCCTGAGCAACTGGCGATCCGAACCGGTGTCGCAAGGACCTAATACGAAAAGCAAGGTTAAACAGGGTTCTAATGAGTTAAACAGATATAAAATAACTAAAAATAGGCTTCTAGGGTCGTTCTAGGTCAAACGGGTCAAACCGGTGAAATTTGGGTCAAAAAGTCAACTCTATGTCCAAAAAGTCAACTCTGGGTCAAACTAGGTCAAAAGTTGACTTTGGCGGTCAACCGAGTCAACTACGGTCAAGTCTAGGTCAAACTAGGGTGCTCCTGAAATTCTAGGTCAAACCGAGCTCATTAAGCTAACAAACCCTCAAACTCGCCTCCTTGAGATACCGGGATACCCTCGGTATCCGATACCTCGACCTAGGCTACGCATCCCGCCTAAACCCGCTAAAACCTATGCTAGCACGCGTAAATATATACACATAAGCATATAAAAATCACTCCAATACTATTCCTAGGCTATTGCTCAAATACCCCGCTCGAAACTCAATACCTTGGATATCTCAAGGTATTGAGATACCTCTCTAAACTCAATCCTACTACCCCTCTAGCTAACTAACTATGCATAAACATATATATCTAGCTATAATCTAGGCTAAAATATAGATATCTAATACATATAGGCATATACCTATATATATACCCAACATATATACCTTACCTTACACATACCTTACATATATATATCTATACCAAGATATCTAACTATCTATCTAGCTATGTATATATCTATTTATAAATCTATCTATCTATCTCTCTAGATATCTATAGATATATATATAGCCATAGGTATATATATATATCTATACCTTAGATATATATATAACTATCTACCTATCCATTACCTACCTATCTATCTTATTACCTATCTATCTAATAATCTAACTACCTATCTATATCTATATATCCATCTAGTATCTATATATATATCTCCCTAGCTAACTATTATCTATCTAATAATCTATCTATCTATTTATCTAGTATCTATCTAGTACCTATCTAACTAACTAACTATCTAACTATCTAGTATCTATATATAGATACATATTTACCTAGATACCTATCTACCTATTTGTCAATCTATCTAGCAAACAACCTATTTACCTATCTATCAACTATCTATCTATTTATCTATCTAACATATACCTATTTATCTATCTATGTATCTATCTAGCTAATTTAGCTATCTAATATCTACCTATCTATTTATCTAGCTATCTATGTATCTCCACATATCCATCAATCTATCTAACTATATACCTATTTATCTATTAAACCATAGATACCTATCTATCTATCTAATATATCTATACATCTAACTATGTATCTATATATCTACCCATCTTAGCTATCTAGATATCTATCTATCTTAGCTATCTAGATATCTATCTATCAATCTATATATCTATATCTAGCTATCTATATACAGAGCCCCCTCTCGCTACTGCGCTAAGCTAGGCCTCGCCACGCTTGCGCAAACGCCACGCCCTGCTGCCGCGCTTGCTGCTGGAGCTGCTGCTGCTGCCGCGGCGCTGCCTCGCTCGAGCGAGCTGCTGCCGCGGCGCTGTTGCGCGCTGGAACTGCTGCTGCTGCTGCAGGCCGCGCTGTAGCGAGCTGCTGCCGCGGCGCTGCTGCGCCCGCGCGCTCTGCTGCAGCCTGCTGCTGATGCTTCTGCTGCGGCCGCGGAGCTGCCTCGCTCGAGCGAGCTGCTGCCGTGGCGCTGGCTGCTGTAGCGGCTGTGTGCAGTCCGCTGCCTCGCTCTGCTGCACCCAGACACAAGCACACACACACACGACCACACACACACAATCACACATACACAGACACACACACACACACACATATATATATATACACACACCAACATACATACATATATATATATCTACACTACTATATATAAATACACACACACACACTAATACATATAGGTACACACACATATATCTATATATATATATACACACACTAATATATATATACATATACACACACCCTCAAACATATATAAATATATACACACTCACTCACACAAACTCACTCACACACACACTCTCACACACACTAACACACACTCTCACAAACACACAACCACACACACAAATATACATATATATATAAATATATATATACATAGATACACACAAACTCATGATCATATATATATATATATATATATATATATATATATATATATATATATATATATATAAACACATACACACACACACATATATATATATATATATATATATATATATATATATATATATATATATATATATATATATACATATCAACACACTCACACACACTCTTACACATCTATATATATATATATATATATATATATATATATATATATATATATATAGGCATATACATACACAAGCACATAAATATAAATACACACATATATATATAAATATATATACATATACACTATAAATATATATAGAGAGACACAACACCACTCAACCACAACACACAACAACACGCCCCACTCACGTCCAACGACCCCGACACTCACCAACACCCTAAAATATATAAAATATAACTCGAAAAATCTAGCACACACTCCCCGATACTAACCCAACGCGCGCACAAGCCCGAAACAAGGAAACAAAGTCGAAATGGCCGTTCGGTCATTTCGACGAACACGCGGTGCGCGGTTCGGAAAATCTCCTGAAACGCACACCAAACGAACTCGGAATCGGCCTAAAATTTACCCACGTACTCTAAACGATGCCTAGATCCTAGAAAAGTTCTCCCGCATCGATTCTAGGCCCGTGGCAGAAACGCACACGCACTTAGAATCGGCGACGACGAAAACCCCCAAATTCGCCCGAAACGTCCGTTTCTCCGCGACACTGCTTCCCGTGTCCAAATGGAGACACGCACTCACTCTTAAGACACCAGACAACGTCTACCTAGGTCCGTCTAACCTAGGACATCACCCAAAATTGGGCCAAATTCGGATTCCACCCGAAATTGACACAAAACCTAGTGTTAAAGTCTCCAAACACTACCAAACTAGTTCCAACTTCCTTCTACGGGTAGTCTAAGGGTCTAGAAAGGTTCTAAACTATTAATTATACTATAAAAGAGTAATTACAAGGGAAAAATTAGGGTTTACCTCTTGGGAGTTGGAATTCCAAGCCAAAATCTCCAAAATGCTCCAAATCCACCAAACCAAGCTTCCAAGCTCCCAAATCTAGCTTCCACACTAGATCTAAGCTCCTCACACCTAGGTTGGAGAAAATGCAAGGTTAGGGCTAGCATAAAGAAGAAGGAATGGAAGAAAGAAGGAAGAAAAAGGAAGAAAAACTTACTTGGAGAAGGAAGGAAGAAGAAAGAAGAAGTGGAGAAGAAGAAGTGAAGAAGAAGTAGAATATGAAGCAAAGGGGGAGGGGGCTGCTGTTCCACGGGTGGGGGGGCTGAATGGGTCGGCCAAAGCAATAATAAAGGGGTTGCCAAGTTTCCAAATTCCCAAAATGCCCCTACTTGACTTGGTTTCGGGTTTCGGGTTCCAAAAGCACTCAAACTAACTCCAAATCTCTCCAACTAACCCACTAAAAATATAATAAATATTCTAAACCCAAAAATAAGTCTCACAGGGGTGTGGGCTGGGTCGGACATGGGTCCACTAGGGTCTGACATGGGTCCAGGCTAGCCAAAATCCTAAAACAAACAATAAAAATATAATACAATCAATAATTAATTATAAATACAATTAATTATAAATAATACATAATTAACTAAATTAAAAATAAAAAAATACCCGGCTCTAGAAATGGGGTGGTGACAGGAATTACAATGCCTCTTAGCCAAAAGAACAACTCGATTACAAATACTGGATCTTATTACAATCAATGATGCCACAAGACTTACAACTCAAGAAACCATGCAATCAATGATGTCCCATATATTATGTCCTTTATATACAAAAAAAATATATCTCCAATGTAACAGTTTCAAGTTGCCAAATGAACTCCAACGCCTCAGCACGTCCAAGCAACTCCCCGAACATATAGATGAGGGGTCAGCATATTAGGGAATGCACTGGTGAGCGGTCTCTAGCCAACTCAATTAAACCAGCATGGTAATCATATGAAAGAAGATAAATTTACTATATGGTCTTCCTAATCTTGACTTAGGATCAATTAAAATTTTATAAGAAAATATATAAAGTATTAATTGACATCGGTTAACAGTTTTGTAAGCAGATATACATAAACATAATTATGTCTCTTGGCACAATGAATCTTAACCAAGGCTACTATCCTTTCCTACAAATAATATTATCAATTCATAACAAATATTGTGTCCTTGCATCAATTGTTAGCCTTCATAAAATATAAATGTGTCGTAAGTTCGTCCCCGCAAACAGGTAGATAGCATGTAAACAGATTGACATTAGCATGTATTATAACTATATAACAGTCATTGGCACCATAAGCCATTTTGGACTATCTATGGTAAGACGACGATCCTTCCAGTTCGGGTAGCTTGCTCCACTGAAGATCCCGAATTACCTGTGCTCAGCACTTATTATCCTTGTTCTCTCTAGGTCGACCCGGTTCAGGTTCCCCGACAACCGTTCGAGAAATCCAAACCTTGTGCACAAGTTGTCCACTACCATACGAATGCGTAAACAGTTAACTATAAAACATATACATAGTACAAAAATTAATAATAACTATGCAACACTTCTCTTGCTATCACACATTCCTTAAGCCATCGCTTACACTTTCATTATTTCCAGTTCAAGGATTACCACCTTGACGACTTAACGGTACTAAACATTTTTCCACAAATTCTATCTTTGAAACAATAATATGCTAATCCACATGTCGATAACAGTAGTACAATATTCTATATGATAATATAACACTATATTACACAAGTTTATATCAAGAGTTCAATATTCCATATTTCTATTTAACAAGTTAACAGTAATAATATTACTCTATTTTATCTGGGTTTTTTTTTACTTAGCATTAACAAGCATATAGGACTACTAATATTTTTTTATTAAGTGTGAAGGTAAATGAGAGAAGGATCAAAATCATCTACTATTTGATAAATAGCCTTCGTGTCAAACATTAAGATCTCTGCATAATTCATCCGCATGAATCCAAGTCCAACCAAGTCCTTCGAGCCAACAAACCTACCCAATGCACCGCACGGAGCAGGAAATTATATAATACACCACTCAGAAAAAATTTCAATCTCGAAACTTAAAAGAACATACTCCTCTATCTGCATCAACTGACTAATGAAGAAAACTCTTACACAATCTCTAATTCAAATTTCCAAGTCGGTTCCAAGACTGATAGATCGCTGAAGCACACACATAACAACCCAAAACAATTATGAAACACCTTCATTTCTGATCAACACTTAAGCATTTTTTCCTGTACATAACAAATACACTTGTAACAACTCTCTCCACCCATGCCTACGTACTACTCTTCTAATCCATTAGTTGCACCAAAATACTCAAACAGATGAACTCAATGAACTCCACGAAGTCTCTTCATTCTTTTCCAACTTGAATATATCTCACATGACTTTAAAAATGACTCAAGCATAACTTTCTATCCTTTTTCAATACAAGCTCACTCACACCTTACCCAAATCCATCAAACAACTTATACCAATAAATTTTTATCCAACCATTTCCAAACTTTTAATAACATTCTTTGTTTTTATCCATATTGTGTAGGAACCCTAGAGGGGGGTAAATAGGGTCAAGCTAATAAATTAAACACAAATGATTAATAATAGATAATTTAAAACTTAAGTGTGCAAGAAGTAAAGCAATAAAAATATTGACACCCGATGTATCCTGGTATCCTCCTTGAGGCACTCCAGTCCCGAAAACTCTTGTCCGACTTGAATCCACTATTAGCAAAATGGTTACACCACAAGGTTTGATCCGAAGGCCTGTTGACTTCTTACACAAGAGCTTTGATTCGTAGACTCTCTAACTTCACACAAGCTTTGATTAGAAGGCTTGTACACTTCAACCTCTTACAAGATGGTTTTGATCTTCTTATAACAAATATAAAGATCTAACTTTTATAACTCAAGAATACTCTAAAACAATTTATGGATAGATATATGAAAGCTTTGGTGGAGTGTTTGTGGATGGCCTTTGGTAGATAAAAAACTTTTAGGCTCAAATGGATCAATCTTGAAAGAAGGGGTTCAAGGCTTTATATAGGCTAACACAAAGAAAGAGCAAAAATACAAATTTTAGCCTGCGAACGGTATATCGTCGGTACACTACAGTATACCGTTGGTATACCGGTCTACAGTAGCAACATACCGGTCTACAGTAGCAATGACTATAAATATGACCGTTGGGATAATTTAAGGCACAAAATTCGACCTTTGGATTGCCAACTGTGATGAACCAGTATACCGTCGGTATGCCGGTCCAAATGACAGAGAGCAACATTTATATAAAATTGGTATACCGTCGGTATGCCGGTTTTCAACCGAAAATGATCCTGGGTTATTTTCTACCCTAGCTTTCGATTTTGCTATCCATTTCTTATGTTTACAATTATTCCTAAGACTTATTACAGACTCTCGACATATTATGGTAGGTGCAGGCTTTTTCAAAGTCTGGAAATGATGATGGCATAGCTTGGCTTCTTTCCTTGATAGATGATTACTTTTTTCCTTGATGGCAGTTGTCCTGAGATACCCAGATTATGAAATACAGATACCTTTCGGGGGCTTCATCCCCGAACCCCCATGGGGGTGCTGCCCCCTCGACCCCCGTCCACTGACCGGACAACGGAACCCCCGAGTGCGTGGCTCCAGAGATGTCATAGGTGGTTCAAAAAAATCTTCTGGGATGGCGTCGTCTTTGGCCCAACATGATTTCTTCATTGCATAAGTCCACATTTTGATCTTGCTTATTGCTTTTCTGCAGATACATGTTAGATGAACAAAACAATGCATATAGTAGCAAGTATTATACATTTAATACACATTTGGACTATGCTAAGTTTAAATACTAATAATGTAGTGATAGAATGATTATTAGTGATATTAAAAAGTTAAACTTAATCGAATAACCATATTCGAAAATATGGTTAGATTATTGTGCTAACAATCTCCCCATTTTTTATTATAACAATCAATTAAGTTTAAGATATCTTTAATAGAAGCTCATATCACCAATATATAAAACAATAAGCATATATCACTAAAGGTGGAAGAAGAGTATACATGCAATAGTGATTCCGTAGAATCCTGCCTAGACATGATGCAACAAAACATGTTCTAATAGTAATATAAATAATTTTTAATATACATTTCATAAAAGGACTCATGTAAGCCACGATAACAACCAAGCTACGTGAATTCGAGTAAAGCCAAGTATAGCCAAGTGAAACCAGGTAAAGCCATATGAAACCAGGTAAAGCCATGTACAACTATATAAATCCATGTAAAGTCATGCCAAGTTAAGTCAATCATGTCATCACGTGTAGCCGAGCAAGCCGGATAAAACCGAGTAAAGCCAAGTCATCTGAAGCCATGTAAGTTCATGTCTAATCAGGTCAAGTCATCGCGTGTCCAAACAAAAGCAAGAAGTATCAAAACAAAATCACGAAAAATCAAGAATTCCTAAAGAAAGAGCACGATAGGTATACCGTCGATATAGTCCAGTACAACATCGGTATACCGGTCCAGAGATAGAAAAATACAACAAATTTTGGATTCTAACAAATTAATATACCATCGGTACACTATAGTATACCTTCGGTATTTTATTCCAAATATGCAAGAAAGGTTATGGAAAACAAAGTTCCACAAATTGATATACCATCGGTATGCCGGCCAAGACAAATATCCTGAAGTCGGTTAACAATGTCGGCAAGGATCAGTATACCATCGGTATACTGTAGTACACCATCGGTATGCCGATAGGGTTCATAGAAAATATCTAAAAATTTAAGTCGGTCAAAATCGGTATACGGTCGGTATATTGTAGTATACCGTCGGTATGCCGGTATCCAAGGATAAACATGGTTAAAGTCAAGTCTGATTTTCAGGACCCAAATCAAACTCCAAAAATTACCAGAACCAAGTCTAATAAGAAGTCAAGTCTAGGGTAAGTCTCGTATCACAATATGGACTAATCTCTCGGTCACAACTCCGGTACATTTTTCGTTATCGAGTTACCAAAAAGGGACAAAACAAGATTCTACCAAAATCAAAACCGAATGGTCACTAGGCTAGAAATCATGATATGAACAACTATAGTAAAGCAAGTCTAAGCTAAAAAATAATAACCAAAACTCCAGAAAATTAAAATAACAGAAAGTAAAAGAAGTTCACAAAATTGACAAGGTGTACTTGTCTAAAGCGAGCTCCCAGCCTAAACATTCTAATCCACTACCACGAAGGGGTTCAGAAACCACACTCCAGGTCTCAAGACCAAGCTCCGAGCTAGAGAAAAAAATGAAGAAGAGAAGAGAGAGAAAGAGAAAGAAAGAAATAAAATAACTCAAGTACTATTTATAGAGAAATATCTCAAAAATATCTCAAAATATCTCAAAAATATCTCGAAAAGTGAAACAAATATCTGTCGGACAGTATAACATTGGTATATTGTAGTATACCATCGATATACTGGTCAGGTAGTAAAATTTCAATTTTAAAAATTTCTAAGCTTCCTCGAGAACCAATAAAATATAATAAATAGCACAAAAATACGTATCCGCATAAAATATGAATATTATGAGACGAGACTCACAATTTAATTGTCTATAGTCGATACACAACAGTGTCGACCCGTCCTTCTTCTTTACTAGAAGCGTCGGTGCTCCCTATGGTGATCTGTCATGACCTGCACCCAAAAATTAGGCATGAGTCATGGGTACATTCTGTCTACGCCACAGCATTGACGGTAGAACGCTTTAAAGGTCCACAATAATATCTAGCAAGCTCACGTAATGATATATATATATATATATATATATATATATATATATATACAACCTGTCAATGATAACTCAACTCCATAAGGAGGACAAGATGAATATATAACATCGATACTCAATTACCAAACTAGAGACAGATAATGGCATGATATCATAAAGAGAATAGGAAATCACAAATCTCAACATTATCCAAATCTAGAGTTTAGCAATAAACATAAATGGTCTCAATGTAAATAATATGCCATCGTCTAATGTTAGAGACATATCTAGTACAATAAATAAATACTAGCTAAGGGACTGCTATAGCCAGGTGTGTCTCCTCGATAATTGGTACGGATCGACCTGGGCTAAGGGTGCTACCTCAGCTGGCTCTCCGTACTGCGGGCCGTAGTAGGTAGGACACCAGTCCTCTAAATAACCGTCTGAAAAAATATATCCAGTCAGGATTGGAGCGATGTATAATACTCTGAAAGCTTTTTCATATACACGGTAGAGAAATAAATAAACAGCAATAGAAAAGAATACAAGATGCACAGCTAACTATAAAATGGAACCATAACAGGAATAAGTAGATAAATATGAAGGATAACTGAAAAAGTAGACACATGCATTATGGTATGAATTGTAAATAAGAGAACTGGTGATACTATCTAAGTGATTTAGAGTACAAGTTCATTATGTGATCGGTTTAGGTTGCACAAGTCTATACTACGGTAACTCAATTACACGTGTATCATATAATTATCATGCACATGAATACGCTAAATGTTTGATCATATAACCAACTCCTACTCTCCTGCCTAAACTAATATACATGAATCCAATCACGACACGTTACGTACACGAATATAATATGAGCACACAGAGCACACGAATAGATACGAGCACAAGGAATACTCGATGCACACGATAAAGTACATGTGTAAGAGTATCCGATACACACGACAAATAAATAGTATCTCCTGACTTGATCCATATAATACCAATCCATGTAATATGGTGTTAGAATCAAGTAAAACAGATCTAGAACATGTGATATATACACAATCAAATATTGAAAACTAACAAAAAAATGTACTCGTCTGAGGTCCTGAGCAAATGACACGAAACGATAGCCGAACTGGTGTCACACAAACATATATATAAAATATAATATCATTGGGCGTAATGAAGGGATAAACAAGTTTAAAATGAGTTAAAATATGATTTTTTTAGGTCAAATCTAGGCTCCTCTAGTCAAACTAGGTCAAAGGTTGACTTTTAGGGTCAAACTAGTCAACACTAGTCAAATCTAGGTTATACCTAGGTTTCTAGGCTAATGCTAATTAATTTACTCAATACCTTAACTTACACCCCAATACCTATTCTTCACACTCATACTCATGAACTCAGATATCACTAACTAACTTACCCTCTAATTTATATTAACTGCTACCAATAACAAAACTTACTAATTAATTACTTAACTATATACTAACTGATACACTAATAACTGACATCTAACTTAACTTATATTACTAACAGATACAAACTAATAACTGATACTTACTACTAACTCTATACTAACTTAGTTATATACTAGCTTAACTCATCTACAATAATATTCACTAACTTAACTACTAACACCTCTAACTTGTACTAACTGAAACTAACAACTGATATCTAACTTACAAACCCTGTCTCAATCTGTCAAGGTCCTGTATCGGTAGAAAGTCTATCAATCGGTCTGGTCTGATCTTTCCATTCCCGCTCGCATCTGGTCAATCAGTACACACGTGTCTCTAAATAAATCTATCTCTTTTTCGTTCTTAAATAATAAACTAACCATACTAACTTAACTAACCTCCCCCATCACTACCTGGCCAAGTCTACAGTGCTCAACACTTAACTAACCTCCCCCATCACTAACTTAGAAACGAATGCTTGTCTGCTAGTATGTTGCCTTGTTTTCATCCAAACCCCGGGAGACTACTAAGTAGTCGTTCCGCGCCTGAATGAACCTGCAAGTATTCGGGACCGTTAGGTCACCAAGGCAATTTTTGAATCAGAGAATTTGCATCATGAATAAATGAATCCCTGAATCACAGCTCGAGGAGCAAACTACTGAATCTTGTCTGAACAAGTTATATATATATATATATATATATATTCTGTTTCGAACTCGTTCCATACCGGACTTGTTCTTATATATATATTCTGCCTCAAACTTGCTTCTGTACTTGACCTGAGACCCTGGCTTGCATGTCGCGGACAACTTGTAAAAGGTGATCTTTGGATCTCGTTCCACGGGCGGTCACCGGGGCACTGGGGCCGACCCGATCTAGACGGAACTTCTGGTAGTCGTCTGTTTCGGCGGGATAAGTACAATGCCCATCGTTTTTTCTGCTTGCACTTTATTCTCGACCCTGAGACTACAAACGGTAGTCGTCTGTTTTGGCGGGATAAGTGCAATGCCCATCGTTTCTGCTGCTTGCACTTCATCCTCGACCCTGAGACTACAAATGGTCCTTTATGGCTATGTCAGCGACTTCTGTTCATATAGATAAGTCATCCTCGCTTAGCGGCTACCCGCGTGCGAGTCATTGCATCGTATCAATGAAAAACTGAACACCTGAACGATCATGATATAACGACCCTCGTGTTTGCATATGCTATCGCCTGAATGTTTATAGTTGCCCGTGCATGAATTAATAATGTTTGCCTTGGACAGGGAAGGCCAAATGGTAAGTCTCGCCGTGTTTCCTCTCATGTCGTACGGTGCACTGCCACACGAGTTAGGCTATTCAATATTTGCATGAAACTGATCCTAAGGCAACTAGAAAGACAACTTAATAGTTGTGCACGAAATCGGTATTACTTATTTGAATTTGTCGAGCGGGCGAGTAGCTTCCCCACCAGTGCATTCAATGTACTGATAATCCACCAGTTTGTATGCAGGGTGCGGAAGAACCTCGTTTGGTGCGGATGCCTCCTTCGTGCGTGCTAAGGTGTGGAGATAACTCCGAAGCAACGGTGCGTCCGGAACTGAAGCACATATACAAGGCATAATGTTATGAACATCGTCTGATCATCGCCTGTACAATCATTCCACAATTGTAGCCACTTGGCACACTTTTACTGTTTAAGAGAGAGAGGCTTGAGCGACTTATAATCTCAGCTATACGCCGCCTGTAACACATATTTATATCAATAAAGAGTTGCTTTACTTCAACTTATGTTTCAATGCTTCCGCTATATTGTCGACTCAGTGAACATGTTACCAAATCGCTATACATTTATGATTTTGCTGCACTCGGACAATCTGTACAACTCTATGGCTTAGAACTCTTACTGCCAGCCAACGAACCATGGCCTTGCACGGGCGTGGCTCACGCTCGTGCGGTATTACGCCCGGATGGGTCAAAGCGATCGTCCCGCGGGAGTGCTGGCGAGGGTGATTACCGCCTAGCGGGGACGGCCGAAATAGCCTGTGGGAGATCGGGGCGTGACATGTTGGTATCAGAGCCTAGCTTCTACGCCTTTGGACTTTATTTCGATTATCTCAGTTTCGAAAGCTCGTTCGTGGGTTATGTGCACGCTCTCTCTCAATGCCTCGATGGGATGTTCCAACAATAAGTCTAAATACTTTCAAAATGCGTTTTGAATGATATGCTTGCTTGTATGATATTGTACTGCGAGTGGCCTTTGTGCCAACCTGTGCGAACCCTGGAGAGTATCGCTAGTAGCTTGTCCGATTTCACTAACTCTAAGTTTGGTTGAATGCATCTATTCGAAGGATGCCTTGAACTAGTACACCATCCAAGACTTAAGAAAAGGTGAACTCGAGTGCTAAGACTTCGCTATCACTAAGCTGGTTGACGTGCTCACGCTAGAAGTGCACTTCGAAAGTGCGCACGATCCAGACTAAGCGATATGCCGATCTCGATACTTGTACAAGTGAATATCCAAATGAAACAAGTACAAAGACTTGTCTAGGATTGCCTCAACCCTAGATTACTACTTGTCCTCAGTAAGTCTCGAGGACGAGACTTTTTCTGAGTTGGGTAGGATGTAACACCCTATTCCGTTCTAGCGGACTGCCGACTCAAACGGCAAAGTGCAACAGTCCCGACTCGCTTTGCCTCAAAGGAGAAGCAAAGGATATCCAGACTTATCCCTACAGGAACCTGGCTAAGGCTTTCAGAGGCTCGTTTGACGTATCGCTCTACCGAGGCGAATCATCGCTAAGGTGGGTGGCTACGGTAAACTTGTCTTTGCTTAGCCAGCACACATAAAATGTGTAATGTTCATGCTAGTCGCTAGGTGATTCACCCCCTGCATGCTAATGAATCCAACGCACCTAGCTAAGGGAATAATCCCAACTTGTATTGCTTATGCTAGAACATAGAAATTGAAATACTGCTTATATTCAGACCCTCGCATGCTGAGTCCCTAACGGTTTCATCTCTCGGCTTACCTTCGGGTCCGAGCAAACGTGTTTACTTGTGTTCCTTAGAAACGCATGCTTGTCTGCTAGTATGTTGCTTTGTTTTCATCCAAACCCCGGAAGATTACTAAGTAGTCATTCCACGCCTGAATGAACCTGCAAGTATTCGGGATCGTTAGGTCACCAAGGCAATTTCTGAATCAGAGAATTTGCATCATGAATAAATGAATCCCTGAATCACAACTCGAGGAGCAAACTACTGAATCCTGTCTGAACAAGTTCTATATATATATTTTATTTCGAACTTGTTCCATACCGGACTTGTTCTTATATATATATTATGCCTCGAACTTGCTTCTGTACTTGACCTGAGACCCTGACTTGCATGTCGCGGACAACTTGTAAAAGGTGATCTTCGGATCTCGTTCCGCGGGCGGTCACCGGGGCACTGGGGCCGACCCGGTCTAGACGGAACTTCTGGTAGTCGTCTGTTTCGGTGGGATAAGTGCAATGCCCATCGTTTCTGCTGCTTGCACTTCATCCTCGATCCTGAGACTATAAACGGTAGTCGTCTATTTCGGCGGGATAAGTGCAATGCCCATCGTTTCTGCTGCTTGCACTTCATCCTCGACCCTGAGACTACAAATGGTCCTTTATGGCTATGCCAGCGACTTTTGTTCATATAGATAAGTCATCCTCGCTTACCGGCTACCCGCGTGCGAGTCATTGCATCACATCAATGAACAACTGAAAACCTGAACGGTCATGATATAACGACCCTCGTATTTGCATATGCTATCGCCTGAATGTTTATACTTGCCCGTGCATGAATTAATAATGTTTGCCTTGGACAGGAAAGGCCAAATGGTAAGTCTCGCCGTGTTTCCTCTCATGTCGCACGGCGCACTATCACACGAGTTAGGCTATTCAATATTTGCATGAAACTGATCCTAAGGCAACTAGAAAGACAACTTAATAGTTGTGCACGGAACCGGTATTACGTGTTTAGATTTGTCGAGCGGGCGAGTAGCTTCCCCACCAGTGCATTCAATGTACTGATAATCCACCAGTTTGTATGCAGGGTCGGGAGAACCTCGTTCGGTACAGATGCCTCCTTCGTGCGTGCTAAGGTGTGGAGATAACTCCGAAGCAATGATGCGTCCGGAACTGAAGAACATATACAAGGCATAATGTTATGAACATCGTCTGATCATCGCCTGTACAATCATTCCACAATTGTAGCCACTTGGCACGCTTTTACTGTTTCAGAGAGAGAGGCTTTAGCGACTTGTAATCTCACCTATACGCCGCCTGTAACACATGTTTATATCAATAAAGAGTTGCTTTACTTCAACTTATGTTTCAATGCTTCCGCTATATTGTCGACTCAGTGAACCTGTTACTAAATCGCTATGCGTTTATGATTTCGCTGCACTCGGATAATCTGTACGACTCTGTGGCTTAGAACTCTTACTGCCAGCCAACGAACCATGGACTTGCACGGGCGTGGCTCACGCTCGTGCGGCATTACGCCCGGATGGGTCAAAGCGATCGTCCCGCAGGAGCGCTGGCGAGGGTGATTACCGCCTAGCGGGGACGGCCGAAATAGCCTGTGGGAGATCGGGGCGTGACATGTTGGTATCAGAGCCTGGCTTCTATGCCTTTGGACTTTATTTCGATTATCTCAGTTTCGAAAGCTCGTTCGTGGGTTATGTGCACGCTCTCTCTCAATGCCTCGATGGGATGTTCCAACAATAAGTCTAAATACTTTCATAATACGTTTTGAATGATATGCTTGCTTGTATAATATTGTACTGCGAGTGGCCTTTGTGCCAACCTGTGCGAACCCTGGAGAGTATCGCTAGTAGCTTGTCCGATTTTACTAACTCTAAGTTTGGTTGAATGCATCTATTCGAAGGACGCCTTGAACTAGTGCACCATCCAAGACTTAAGAAAAGGTGAACTCGAGTGCTAAGACTTCGCTATCACTAAGCTGGTTGACGTGCTCACGCTAGAAGTGCAATTCGAAAGTGCGCACGATCCAGACTAAGTGATATGCCGATCTCGATGCTTGTGCAAGTGAATATCCAAATGAAACAATCACAATGACTTGTCTAGGATTGCCTCAACCCTAGATTACTACTTTTCCTCAGTAAGTCTCGAGGACGAGACTTTTTCTGAGTTGGGTAGGATGTAACACCCCATTCTGTTCTAGCGGACTGTCGACTCAAACGGCAAAAGTGCAACTGTTCTGACCCGCTTTGCCTCAAAGGAGAAGCAAAGGATATCCAGACTTGTCCCTACAGGAACCTGGCTAAGGCTTTCAGAGGCTCGCTTGACGTATCGCTCAACTGAGGCGAATCATCGCTAAGGTGGGTGGCTACGGTGAACTTGTCTTTGCTTAGCCAGCACACATAAAATATGTAATGTTCATGCTAGTCGCTAGGTGATTCACCCCCTGCATGCTAATGAATCCAACGCACCTAGCTAAGGGAATAATCCCAACTTGTATTGCTTATGCTAGAACATGGAAATTGAAATACTGCTTATATTCAGACCCTCGCATGCTGAGTCCCTAACGGTTTCATCTCTCGGCTTACCTTCGGGTCCGAGCAAACGTGTTTACTTGTGTTCCTTAGAAATGCATGCTTGTCTGCTAGTATGTTGCCTTGTTTTCATCCAAACCCCGGGAGACTACTAAGTAGTCATTCCGCGCCTGAATGAACCTGCAAGTATTCGGGATCGTTAGGTCACCAAGGCAATTTCTGAATCAGGGAATTTGCATCATGAATAAATGAATCCCTGAATCACATCTCGAGGAGCAAATTACTGAATCCTGTATGAACAAGTTCTATATATATATTCTGTTTCAAACTCGTTCCATACCGGACTTGTTCATATATATATATATATATATATATTCTGCCTCAAACTTGCTTCTGTACTTGACCTGAGACCCTGACTTGCATGTCGCGGACAACTTGTAAAAGATGATCTTCGGATCTCGTTCCGCGGGCGGTCACCGGGGCACTGGGGCCGACCCGGTCTAGACGGAACTTCTGGTAGTCATCTGTTTCGGTGGGATAAGTACAATGCCCATCGTTTCTGCTGCTTGCACTTCATCCTCGACCCTGAGACTACAAACGGTAGTCGTCTGTTCCGGCAGGATAAGTGCAATGCCCATTATTTCTGCTGCTTGCACTTCATCCTCGACCCTGAGACTACAAACGGTAGTCGTCTGTTCCGGCAGGATAAGTGCAATGCCCATTATTTCTGCTGCTTGTACTTCATCCTCGACCCTGAGACTACAAATGGTCCTTTATGGCTATGCCAGCGACTTCTGTTCATATAGATAAGTCATCCTCCCTTAGCGGCTACCCGCGTGCGAGTCATTGCATCGCATCAATGAACAACTGAATACCTGAACGATCATGATATAACGACCCTCGTGTTTGCATATGCTATCGCCTGAATATTTATACTTGCCCGTGCATGAATTAATAATGATTGCCTTGGACATGGAAGGCCAAATGGTAAGTCTCGCCGTATTTTCTCTCATGTCGCACGGCGCACTGCCACACGAGTTAGGCTATTCAATATTTGCATGAAACTGATCCTAAGGCAACTAGAAAGATAACTTAATAGTTGTGCACGAAACTGGTATTACGTGTTTGGATTTGTCGAGCGGGCGAGTAGCTTCCCCACCAGTACATTCAATGTACTGATAATCTACCAGTTTGTATGCAGGGTGCGGGAGAACCTCGTTCGGTGCGGATGCCTCCTTCGTGCGTGCTAAGGTGTGGTGATCACTCCAAAGCAACGGTGCGTCCGAAATTGAAGCACATATACAAGACATAATGTTGTGAACATCGCCTGATTATCGCCTGTATAATCATTCCATAATTGTAGCCACTTGGCACGCTTTTACTGTTTAAGAGAGAGAGGCTTGAGCGACTTGTAATCTCAGCTATACGCCGCCTGTAACGCATGTTTATATCAATAAAGAGTTATTTTACTTCAACTTATGTTTCAATGCTTCCGCTATATTGTCGACTCAGTGAACCTGTTACCAAATCGCTATGCGTTTATGATTCCGCTGCACTCGGACAATCTGTGCAACTCTGTGGCTTAGAACTCTTATCGCCAGCCAACGAACCACGGTCTTGCACGGGCGTGGCTCACGCTCGTGCGGCATCACGCCCGGATGGGTCAAAGCGATCCTCCCGCGGGTGCGCTGGCGAGGGTGATTCCCGCCTAGCGGGGACGGCCAAAATAGCCTGTGGGAGTTCAGGACGTGACATGTCACTGATACTCATAGATATAAAATACCCAAACTGATACTCATCTCATTATCAATTACACTTCATTCATGCCCAGGTATTGCTCCTCATCTGACATTCTATTATATTGTTGTTGTGCCTCTACTCGACTGCACAAGCACAAGGTCTTGTGCTCGAGACCCCTTTCACTTCACTGATACAAGCCTATACAGTTGCACATAGCAGTATGCAAGTAAACCTCCCCATTTTTTATAACAACTGACAGTGCACATACTGTGTGCACTGTTGCGTATTCCTCCTCAAGTCTGCCAACAACCCAAGCCTCCACCATTACTCCCTGATAATTGGCACACCCCTTTCCATTCCAACTTGTTGTTACAGAGCTACTACAACATCTATGTACTGCTACTCCTATGAACCTCACTGCAATTACACCACAAATGCAATCCTTAACCACCCCTACACACTTTCTAATGCAAAACTCACTAAAGAACAAACAAACCACACTAGTACTAGTACATACCCTTTCTCTCAATATACCTCACTGATACTCTATTACACCACTTCACATTGCTTGTCACAAGAGCACAGACACCCATAGCTCATAATCCCCTTCACTCAACTACACACTCTAATACCTGTTGTAGGAATACATCCTACTGCTGATACCTCACTCCCCTCATACATTACACAGTAAGTTATGATGTTGTTGCTATGGTTGCTTACCTATTTGCCCGAGCATCAAGGGGGCTACTGCTGCTAACGGATAACAACTCAAGGTTGCTATTGTCTATGAAATCCCAACCTTCACACTGCTACATACATTAAACACTCACAGAAAATCTCTCTCTCTCTCTCTCTCTCTCTCTCTCTCTCACACACACACACACACACACACACACACACACGCATACACAGAAACTCACACACACAGTGAGACACTATGTAACACACAGTGACAATTTTCCTACATATAGTATAGACACACACCCACCCACACTTATATTCCTATATGCATATATATATATATATATATATATATATATATATATATATATATATATATATAGGTACATGTGATACACATGCACTAAGTACATTAAATCAAACACTTGGTGCTCATTTATGTGATACTCTAGGATACACACTGAAATACTTGTTCCATGTGATACCACTCCTCAAAATACATCATAAACCTCCCAATATACCAAATACAACACAAAATAACAAGAAATGACCATTAGACATTCCATCAAACACTTGGTGTACTACCTCAAAGTTTTCTCCAAATGGGCACAAAACTTAATATAACTTTTCCTATGGGTAGTCTTAAACCAAGAAAGAGTTTTTATGGATTTATTTCACCATTCAAATTTGAAATGCCAAGAAAAAAATATAATTTTTACCTATTAGGTGATAGATTCCCAATATGGTTCCTGCAATTACCATAAGAGTGAGGAATAACCACTAATATCTAGCCAAATTCCTCTTCCTCAAGCCTCTTGCAATCTTCAAGCTTCTAGCTTTCCTTGGGGATGAAAATGAGAGATTGTGATTGATTTGGAGAAATTTGGTGGATGAATGAATGCTTGGGGGGAGAACTCAACTTATGGTTTCTTCATGAGCAACTAATGAAGAAGAGGGAGGGGGGGGGGCTTCCTCCTCCTAAATAGGGCCGACCACTCTATGTTAGGGTTGGTTGGTTTAAAAAGTCCAAAATATCCTCCAAGGTTTGTCATGAAGAGTTTAGCTAATGAGGGGTTTAACTAATGAAGGTTCTAATTTTAAATGAATGGGATATTCTATTCCTTTCCTCTATGTTAACTAGTTAACCAAGACTAATTTATTGGGTTACTCTATTGGCCATGACAAGTCTAGTTGGGTTCAAGTCTAGTTGGAGGATTTGTTCAAATAAGAAAATGTGTAAATATTCAATAATATCTCAAATCTTCAATATATGATTTGAATAGAATATTTGCTATACATAATTATATATAATAACATATATAATATAACTAGTTGTATTCATACACATGGATATATACATATAAATATGTAAACATACAATAAATGTATTCATATATTTAATATATACACATACATGTAAATATATCTATATATGTAGACATATACATAGATATAAATAAATTATATATATATATATATATATATATATATATATATATATATATATATATATATATATATATATATATATATATATATATATATATATATACACACACACACACACACTATCATGAGTATTAATACTTATTTTATTATAATAATTTTTATTATCATATGTATTTAAATAACTATTTTAAAAAAATAAAAATTGAGGGATTTTACAACTTTACTTGTTTGGTTGGAGGATTTACAGACAAAATTTGTTGTGAATTGACATGAACAGTAAATCTTGTCTGCCATGAAATCAAAATTTTGACATAGATTTTTTTTTCTCCTAAGTGGAGCACGAAAGTGAAAAATTCTTATTCCCATTTCTCGTATTCGGTTGGAGGACAACTTTCTCTCCACTTTAACAAAAAAAAGTTTACTATCCATATTACTTTAACAAAAAGTTACACCTTTTCACTCACTTCAACGACCAACCAAACACCAAACTTTAAAATTTCTAACTTCTAACATTTACTTCTTAAAAGCACCCAAATGATGGGTTTTCGACTTCACTCTACTTCGATCCATTTCACCACAACGTGTACGTAAAATGTCGATTTTTAATTTTTTTATATTTCATCCCACTTCATCGAACCAATAACCCCCTTAGCAAACTATCATATCTTCTAAAGAAACATGACAGATAACTTTGGTGTTATTTCGAGTTCACAACAAAATTTAAATTTCTTATCTGGACGTATCAGATACACAATACATATATTGAGCATCTGGATCAATTTTAGGATACATTTATTACGTATTCTAAATTTTAATTAATTTTTTAATAATGGATATATATAATATACGTGTACATACGTATCGAAATGTATCCTTGAATTAAAAATAAATTGGACCCACTACATTATGCTTTACATAATCCACATATTAAACTAAGTTAACACCAAATCGATTGATTTAATTCTCTGAGCAGTGAGCACAAAAAGACTCTCCTCCTCCTCCTCCTCCTCCTCCCAACTACCTTGCCTGAGACCTTTACACTCTCCCATCTCCTCTTTTTCTCCCTCCTGCCATGCTATCGACACCGTTGAGACACCCATCCTGCTATTGACCATTCTCGATCTTCCATTCGGCCATCTCACTCTTCCTTAGCTCCCACCGCATTCTCCCAATTGTGATGATCGTTACAACACTTTTATTTCTCATGTCAAGAGACTCTGGATCCCATCTCTCTTCCTGTTCCCGTTGTAACATCCGATTTCGACAATTGTTATCCCAATGCCGGTTAGAAGTTCATTTAATTCACCTTTGCAATTTATTTTTTCTACAAGTGATTTCAAAATTTGTCATTATGTATCCCTCATCATGTAGTATCTGATCATCTCAATCACATAATTCTTCTTTTGGTGTTGAAATAATCAGCAATAACATATATGATATTTGTTGGTGTTGTTTCCTTTGGACTAGTAAAGATAGTTCCACATTGACTACACCACCAAGTGGGTATCTCAATATAATACTTTGTATGAGTTGAGTTGTGCACATGGGGTATGGTGGGGCATATGGGTGCCATGTGGAGGTATTTTCCTAGGAGAAAAAAGGATGGACTCCTCATGAAAGCATTTATGCTTTTTGTCATGGTCTTGGAATTATTTCCATAGGCTTTAAGATATATTTGAACGGTTATGGAAATATATGGCAGTTATTCAGATCCATTTTTGTGGGATTTGAAATTAATTCGTGCCTTTCTATTAGGAATTCATAACTAATTTGTTCCTATCTTTCTGTAAGTAATGGGCGGCTAATGTTTCCACCCTCTCTCTATAAACACTCTCTCCGTGCCTCTTTGAGAACTTACTTCAAAAATCAGGAGACGGAGAGTGTTACTGTTGTCGCCGCCATTGGAGTCCAGGAAGTTCGTGCGAGTCCGGGAAAGAGGTGACAGCGAGCGTTCCAGAAGTTCTACGTGAACTTGTTGGTTCCTGAAAGCAGACCATGTGGGGACGAATCTTAATTTGAGCAACGGTGGTCTTTATCACCCCAACAAGCAGATTTTCTTCTTCTCCTTTCTCTTCCCTTCTGCTAGTTGTAATTTTATTCTGTCCATCTGCAACTATGAGTGCAAGGAAGAACGTAAAAAAAAATTTTCTAGTTTCTTTGTAATCTTGAGAGCAAGTTGCAATCAGAATCTTTATATAGTTCTTCTTGGTGATCGAGAAAAGTTAGAGTGAGAACTTTTGTGTGAACCTCTGATCTCGACAACGCGTTCTTCCATCTTTGGCTAAGTCTCGGGAATAACAATCTCAAAGCAAGATTCGAAGAAAGATGGAGAACTTTCGATCAAGTCTTCTGGACACAAGTTTTCACAAACTTGAGAAGATTGACGAAATTTACTTCGAACATTTGGATAAGGGAAAGAGTCCTTTGTCAAATGTTGAAAGTGAGTTGTCGGAACCTACCATTCCCGAGGATGGAGGAGATAGCGTCTGAAGGACGCGTATTCCAGTTAGAAAGAAGATATCAAGATTATCAAGGATTGCAGAGTATGCGCATAAGGGGCAGACCTTGGCGCATGGCAGACCTTGGCGTATAGCAAGACTTGGCGTATGGAAGCGCATTGGAGGTCTTGGCGCATGGTAGTTTATCCGCATGGATTGGCGCATGGTAGCTTATGCGCATGGATTGATGCATGGTGGCTTATGCGCATGGATTGTCGCATGGTGACCTATGCACATGAAGGTCACATCATAATACATGAATTGACTCACAGCTGAAATTGGAACTTGACAGTAGAACCAATCTGAACCAATATAGCAAGGTATAACTAAACTTGGTTTCTTTGATTACTTAACTTGGTTGCTATGATTGCACAGGTTAAGTCCTATGGCATGGTTGTTGACCAGTGGATGGAAACTGGTGCATCAAGCCACATGTGCTTTAGGAAGAGCTGTTGATCAAGGTCGAACCTTTCAGTGGTGAAGGTCTTGATGGCAAGCAAGGATCAAGCAGAGGGTCTGGGGATTAGAACAATGGTTCTGAACTTTAAGAAGTTACATTCAAAGGAGTGCGTGTATCAACGTGCCAGTGATTACCAAGGACCTCATCTCAGGAAGTCTGGTACAGGCTTGAAAGTGAACATCCATAGTCGCCAGATGATGATATCTTGGCAGCAGACATACTTTAAAATAAGGCATTCAGTATCAAATGGATGTTCGAGCTTCTGCTTGTGAGAAAAGTCTCATTGTAAGAGTTGTGGACCCCAGACTAGGACATATACTTCGTACTGCAAGATGTCTAGTCTAGGGTTTATCTCCAAATGTAGGAGTAATGAGGTGGAGAAGTGTAAGGTCTGTGCTCAAACAAAGATCGCAAAAAATTTGTTCAAACGGGTAAACCGAAGTACATATCTTCTGGAGTTGGTTCACTCAGATATCTGTGACTTCAAGTTGTTCTCCACAAAGTCCAAGAGGAAGTACTTTATTATTTTCATCGACGACTAATCGAAGTACATGTTCATCTATCTGCTCAAGTCAAACAACAAAACATTCGAAAAGTTCAAGGAGTTCAAGGTTGAGTCTGAACGTCAAATGGGACAACAACTCAAGAGACTCAGAAGTGATCAAGGCGGAGAGTATAGGTCTATTTAATTTACATCGTTCTGCAAAGAACATAAAATTGTCAATGAGATAACTACTCCCTATTCTCCTCAATCAAATATAGTAGCTGAAAGAAAGAACAAGACGTTGGTAGAAATGATGAACTCAATGCTGTTGACTGTGGGTCTTCCAAACTACTACTGGGGAGAAGCTGTGGAGACAACTATATTCATTCTGAACAGAGTGTCATACGCAACTTCCGATGTCACTCCTCAGGAACTCTGGTTCAGAGTCAGACCCAACTTGAATGTCATTCGAGTGTGGGGGTGTCTGGCGTCTGTGAATCTTCCAGAATTAAAAGAAGCTGGAATCGAGGACTACAAAGACAATCTTTCAAGGTGATGCTGAGAGTAGTGATGTTCGAAGATTTCTTGATAATGAATCTAATTATATCATTGAATCTCGCAATGTAAAACTCTTCAAAGATAAATTTGCAATACACAAGAATATTGTTATAGCGAATATTTTGAAAAATAGTGTGGGTGCACAGGAGGCTGAAGCTTCCAACGAAGATGTAGTCCAAGAAGAAGTTGTCATCCCAACGACAACGATCGAACTAGAACTTGTAGAGCCGGTGTCTAAGCGAGTGAGGAGAGTGAAGGACTTCGGAGAAGATTTTATCACCTATCATGTGGAAGCAGATCTTCTTACCTATGATGAGGCGATGAAGACCAAAGATGCTATTTTCTGGAGAGAGGCTATAAATAATGAGTATGACTCAATAACCTCCAACCATACTTGGGTGTTGGTCAATCTTCCTGAAGGAGCTAAACCAATCAGATGCTTATCATATCTTCAAGTCGATAAAGATGAAAGCAGACAGAACATTTGAGTTCAATACTAGGCTATCTGCCTATGGATTTTCTTAGACAATAGGGGATTGAGTTTTTTTGGCACCTCGATGAGGGTGTCGTAGATCAGGATGATGATTGTCGTAGCTGCTATTCATAAGATGATTATTTATCAGATGATGGGAAGACAACAAGTCTTTGATGAAGATAAACATGAGAGATTTACGAACAACAGTCAGAATTATTATCATTCAGGTTTGAAGATAGTCTGCGAGTTGGTGATATCTCGATACAGCCTGAAGCAATTTCCAGGATATGACAGCAGAAGTTTGACAAATTATCTAGTCAATGTTGTCGCAGGATTAGCGAGACGGACAAGTGTGTGTACACGAAGTTCGCTGATAATGGAGGAGTCATCATTGATATCTTTGTGGATGACTTGCTAGTCCCAGTTGTGGACATAGAAGTGTCACTAGACAAAGATATCTTTTTTTCCAAACTTAGGATATGGGATTGCGGATGTCACCCTGAGAATATAAGATAATCAGGATGCCAGGTGGTCTTGCTAAGTAACAATCTCTCAGCATAAAATATTGATCACACGCTTTGGGTATCAGGGACGATACTCCTCAGGTGTGACATAAATATGAAGCCAAATCCAAAAAAAAGTGTCAGACAGTTGGTGTAGTCAAGCATCATCAGGTGAATGATTCAAGCTACATATACCACCAGGCTTGACATAGCTTTTGTTGTAGGGATGCTGAGTCAGTTCATAATCAGTAAATGTGTTGAGCACTGAAAGCTATGAAGAGACTCGTCAGAATTATCATAAGAACTCAGTAGTATATCCTGTGCTACAACAGTTATCCAGATATGAAGGAAGGCTTCGGTGATGACAGTTGGTGCTCAGAAAAGAAGAGTGAAAGATCCACAGGAGGACGTGACTTTTCCAAGGATGGTGCTGCTATATCGTGGAAGTCGAAGAAGAAGTCTTTACTCTCAGAGTTATTTTTACTATCAAGCTGCAGCAAGTAAAGCAGAATGGATCTGAAAGCTCTCAGATAATCTTCCTATAGTTAGTACACAGATTCAGGTGATACCGACATACTGTAAAAATCAGGAAGCTGCAGCAGTGGCATCTGTTCATCTCTTCAATGGTTTGAAGAGAACTATATGGATAGAACACAAAAAACTGAATGAGCACAGATTGCGTAGATCATTACAGTGATTTAATGATCGAAGTCAGGTAAATCTGGCGGATTCGTTCATGATAGGCTTCAAGGGCCAGTACAGAACACTGAATGAGCGCAGCTAGCATGGATTATTACAATGTATGATGATCGGAGCCAGGAGGGTCTGGCAGATTCGTTAATGTAAGGCCTCCAGCGCCAGCTGATCCTAAGAACTATAAATGAGGGTAGTACTCCATGTTATAGTGGCATGACACCACAAGAGGGAGTTAACCTCGACTTCGGGTCATGTCACAATGGCGTAACACCATATACAGTCAATGACACATCATATATGGGCTGGGAGGACCTCTGATTTTGTGTATTTGCAATCTTACCATTTACTTTTATGCTTTTAGTTCAAAGAGAAATTTACTAGGCATATAGCTATTGGTTCAAGGGAGGACCGTTGACTGGGAGAATATCATGAACATTAGATAGTCCTCAGGGACATTATGGAATACGTACCCGGAACCACTGTGGTCTACTATTTGTTCTTGAATTGAACATTTCATGTGGGAAGATGGCTTTGACGCCTTAATGAGTTTTCGGACAGAGTGAATGTCTGGTGTGCATTACAGGAAGCACGTAGTTTTTAGCACTACAAAGGACTTATATCCCATGCTACAGTGCTGTGACACCACAAAAGTAAAATATGTAAATCCTCGGCATTAAGTCATGTCATAGCGGCGTTGCATCGCACATAGGCATGTAGCCTAATATTGTAGAATTAAGATTGGTAGGCAGCACTACAAAGAGGTCGATGACCTCATGTTATAGTGGTGTGACACCACATAGGTAAAAGATGTAAATCTTCAGTAGAAAGTCATGTCACAGCGGCGTAACATCGCAATGAAGCACATGGCTTCATGCTGGATAGTTTGGCACTACAAAGAGGCTGAGACCTCATGATACAGTGGATGACACCACATGAGGGAGTGAACCTCGGCTTTAGGCCATGTCATAGCGGCGTAGCACCACAATGAAGCGCAAGTCTTTATGTCAAGGATTCTTTAAAAGAACTCACCTATAGTATATGGAAAGAGATACAGGCTGTCTCTTGAGGGAAAACTTGTAGACAACCAATATACATACACCGAAACCAGGCGTGCACAGGACCTACAATGTGCAACCGGAAGCACAGCTGATGTCATTGTGTGAGTGAAAAAGAATTACAGCTATGTGCAGAATTCAAGACTTAGTTCATTCTTGTATTATACTGATATTCGACCAATGCAGAAAGATTTAATTCAAAGTGACATCTATCCTAATGCATGATGGACGGTCACTGTGGGGAACGCTCAACCCATATATATTGAGATATATGGAAGATTGTTGGTGTTGTTTCCTTTGGACTAGTAAAGATAGTCCCACACCAAGTAGGTATCTCAATATAATACTTTGTATGAGTTAAGGTGTGCACATGGGGTGTGGTGGGGGCACATGGGTGCCATGTGGAGGTATTTTCCTAGGAGAAAAAAGGATTGAGTCCTCATGAAAGCATTTATACTTTTTGTCATGCTCTTGGAATTATTTTCATAGGACCTAAGCGACTCGGACTCGGGCTCAAGGGCACAAAGTGGCACTTTGTTGGCTCACTTTTCACTTAGCACGTCAGCATCATCGCATGACGCTTGTGCGCATTTGATGCGCTCATGCGCTCGGATATGTGCGAGTTGCATGCGCGATCGCACGCGGGATCGCATACGCGTCCGCATGGTTGCTGCTTGGGCTGCCGTATGGGCGTTGCTTGGGCTGCCGCATCGTGGCCGCATGGGTGCTGCTTGGACTGTCGTATGGGCTTCCACATGGGCTGCTGCTTGGGCTACCGCATGGGCGCTGCTTGGGTTGCGGCTTGGAGCTTGGGATAGCGCATGCACTGCGGTTTGAGCTGCTGCGTGAGCGGCCGCATGTGAGGTTGCTTGCGTGGCCGCTACTTTTGGATATATTTGAACGATTATGGAAATATATGGACAATTATTCAGATCCATTTTTTGTGGGATTTAAAATTAATTACAATTAATTTGTTCCTATCGTTTCGTAACTAATGGGCGGCTAGAGTTTCCACCATCTCTCTATAAATACTCTCTTCGTGCATCTTTGAGAACTTACTTCGAAAATTAGGAGACGAAGAGAGTTGCTGCTACCGCCGCCATTGGAGTCCAGAAAGTTCGTGCGAGTCCGGAAAAGAGGTAACAATGAGCGTCCCAGAAGTTCTACGTGAACTTGCTGGTTCCTGAAAGCAGATCGTGTGGGGGCAAATTTTGCTTTGAGCAACGGTGATCTTCATCACCCCAGCAAGCAGATTTCCTTCTTCTCCTTTCTCTTCTCTTCTGCTAGTTGTAATTTTTTTCTGTCCGTCTGCAACTGCGAGTGCAAGAAAGAATGTGAAGTTTATTTTTTCTGATTCCTTTGTAATCTTGAGAGCAAGTTGTAATTAGAATCTTTATATAGTTCTTCATGGTGATCGATAAAAGTCAGAGTGAAAACTTTTGTGTGAACCTCTGATCTCTATCATGCATTCTTCCATCTTTGACTAAGCCTCGGGAATAACAATATTTTGTAATTACAATAGCAACAAAATACGGTTAAATATTACTAGTCTACGTGCACGTGTTTTGCACATATTCAATTAGAATATGGTAAGACCTGTCATCGTCTTCCTCAGGTGACTATGAACTTTTTTTGTAGTGCCAAGACATTTAGGGTACATATTTTGTTCTTTTTGTTCATTTTCTATTGAGAATTTTTTTATTTTATTTATTTATTATTAATTTTTTTTTGACTTTTCGGCATTACTATTTTCAATAGTTATGACATACAATTGACATAATAACTTCATGTTTCCTCTCAATACTTAATATATTTATTAAGTAACCATCTCTCTTATATTAAATTACCTATTTGTCCCTCTTAATTTTAATGCCTATTTTAATTCGTATATGTTGAGCAAGGGCATATTTGGAATAAAAAAATTCAAGGCGAAGTCCAACTTTTCGTATTATATAGTAGTATAGATTCGTATATGTTGAGCAAAGGCATATTTGGAATAACAAAACTTCACGGCGAAGCCCAACTTTTTGTATTATATAGTAGTATAAAGTACTTATATGTCCCTCTTAATTTTAATGATTATTTGAGCAAGGGTTTATTTGGAAAAAAAATTCACGACGAAGTCCAACTTTTCGTATTATATAGTAGTATAGAATATAAGGGTGCGTTTGATTACAAGATAAAAAAAAGTAAAAAATAAATTAATTCTACGAAATTATTTTATTAGGAAAAAAATTTCATGAAAATTTAAATTTTCTTATGAAAAATTTAATTGGATGTTTGATTTTCATTATTTTTTTATGAAAACTAGTTATTTTCTTTGAAAAATAATCCTATGCGTTGAGCCTGTTTCATTTTCCACCATTTTTAAGAAGAATATAAAAAATGATCATTTTTTGGAAAATAATTCTATAAAAAATATAAGCTATTAAACAGTATAGTTGGTGAAAATTTTATCATATAAATATTTTCAATGAAAAATAAGTCCAATCAAATATAGCCTAAGTGATTTCAAAATTTGTGCATCATGTATTCCTTGGTATATGTTCATCTCAATCACACAATTCTTATTTTGGTGTTGCAACAATCAGCAATAATAACATACATGATATTATGTTAGCTAAAAATACGGTTAAATATTATGTAGTAGATAATAATAATATAAATGTAAAAATTAAAAAAAATTAAAAATTTACTGTAGCGAAATTAAATTATATTAAATTAATGCAAACGAAACAAGTTTACTAAAATTAAAAATAACGACAGAGTCAGCCAACTCAGTTGGTGAAAAACACAACAGATCGAATACGTAGGCAAAAAAAACAAAACAAAAATCAAATGTGGACCCTACGGGCCAATTTTCGCCAACATTGTTGGCCGAATTTGTGCTTGCACAATTTTGGCCAACAATGTTGGCGGAAATTGGTCCTGTGGGGCCCGCGGTTGGGTTGGGGTGGTTTGGTTTGGTTGGTTTTGGTTTGTTTTAATATTTTTTTAATTAGTTATGTTTTAGGTTTTTGTTTTTGTTTTTTTCTATTTAGTTTTATTTTCGATTTGGATTTTTGGATTTAGTTTAGTTTTGGAATTTGGTTTAAGAAAATTTACTTTAACGAAATAAAATTTAAATAAATTAATTGTAAAGAAAAATTTAAAAAAATTATAAAAAAGAAACAGTTTGTTTTTTTTAGAAAATTGTAAAGAAATTTTTTCTTTTTTCAATGTTTGATAAGAAAAAAAAAAGTAAGTAAAGAAAAGAAAAATAAAAAACTAGTATTTTTTTGTCCTCTAAACAGTGTTTCGTCAACGCTCTCAGAATCGAACCAAACTTGGGCCACAGGACCAGCATAACGCTGCAAATCCGATGGCGCAAGTTTTGTTGCGAAACGACAAGTACACACGAAGTTATGACAAGTGTCGAAACATGTCGATACGGTATTTTTTTACGGATACGTGTTGATTCCGGTGTGCACGCATATCCAAATCAAGTTTCGTAAAATCTCACACGTCCGCGTTGACGATACGCGCCTTTCGGTGTAATCCTCACGCGACGAAGTCGCCTCGTTTGGCGGGACGCACCCGGTATCAATTTTTTTTTGGAGTTTTGAAAACAGATTTTTCTTGATTTTGGAAGTTAATTTTACAGGAATTGGGAGCAAATAAAAATAAACTAAAAGATGAGTTTTAAACTTGGTTATATTTTCTAAAAGTCTATTCAAGTGGATTGGTAAAACATTAATCGAGTTGGTAGAAAACTGAACGTGGACAAGGGTAGTTGGACTGAAATATGACACTTTTGAAAAATTAATTTTCGTCCAACTTTCGATTCGATTCTCTCTTAAAATAATCCGTTTAAAATTAAAATACTTGAAGGGGATTAAAGAGGGTAGGGTTATGAACGTACAAGCGAAGAAATATTAGAAATTGGTCGAGCGACGGAGGAGAAACGTCACTGCAAAGTCGGGGTCGGAGGATGTCACGCGCGCAAAATCAAACCAAACCAAAATCCAAATTTCAAACATAAATAAAAATCAAACAAAAATCCAAAACTAAAATAAATTAAAAAAAATTCAAAATCCAAAACAAAACTAAATAAAAAATCAAAATCCAAAACAAAACTAAATAGAAAAAAACTTTGTTGGCTGATTTTATGCAAGTGGGGCCCACGGGTTGGGTTAGGGCGGTTTGGTTTGTTTTGGTTGGTTTGGTTTGGTTGATTTGGTTTGTTTAATGAGTTTTTTTAATTAGTTATGTTTTATTTTTTTTATTTAGTTTTCTTTTGGATTTTGATTTTTATATTTAGTTTAGTTTTGGATTTTAATTTTTTTTATTTTGTTTAGTTTTGGATTTTGGTTTGATTTTTATTTGGGTTTAAAATTTGGATTTTGGTTTGGTTTGATTTTGCGCAGTGGCATCCTCCGACCCCGACTTTGCGGTAACGTTTCTCCTCCGTCACTAAACCAAATTCTAATCTTTCTTCGCTGGTACGTTCACAACCCTACCCTCTTTAATCCCCTTCAAGGATTTTAATTTTAAATGAATTATTTTAAGAGAGAATCGAATCGAAAGTTGGACGAAAATTCATTTTTCAAAACTGTCAGATTTCAGTCCAACTACCCTTGTTCACGTCCAGTTTTCTACCAACTCGATTAATGTTTTAAAAATCCACTTGAACAGATTTTCAGAAAACATAACCAAGTTTAAAACTCATCATTTAGTTTATTTTTATTTGCCCCCAATTTCTGTATAATCAACTTCCAAAATTGTAATCCCCCTGATTTTCAAAGAATTTTAAAATTTGGATTTTTCTGAATTTTCTGGAATTTTCTTGGATTTTTCTGGAATTAAATTCATGTTCTTTAATTATTAAAGGATTTTTAAATGTTAATAATTAATATTAAAATATTATAAAAATAATATTTTATGGTGTAAAATAGAAAACCAGACATAGGGTAATTTTCCGGGAATTTATTGGACCCCGGATGAATTTTTAAAGCCCTAAATACTATTGATTGAATTTATTATTATTATTATTATTATTATTATTATTATTATTGTTTTTTTTTCCGGCCCGGCCCAGTGGGCCGAAGCCCAGCCCAGCCCTAGCTTAGCGGGTCGGGCGGGTCCGTCCAACCCGGATCCGCCGCCCGACCCGACCCGCCAACCCTTCTTCTCCCCCAAACCGAACCCCGACCCTGCCGCTTCCGCTCCGCCGGCCGCACCCGCCGCCTGCTCACCTCCTCGCGCCGCCTCACCTCCGAAACGGCCGCCGACCCTCCGGTCCCTCTCCCCCTCACCGTCCGCCTCCTCCTCTCCCTCTCGCAGCCTATATAAACCCCTCTTTCCGGCCATCCCTCACCTCAGCCCGTCCCCTGACCTCGCCGTGCCGCCGCTCTCATCCGCCGCACAGCGCCACCGCCCTCTTATCGCAGCAGCCTCGCTGTGCGACGCCGACGAGCCCCTCTTCTTCCTCCCCCAGCCGAACCCAGCACCGCTCCGCCCCAGTCGCCTCAACGCCGGAGCCCTAGACCTCGACGGCCGTCCCCGAGCCCAACCGGCCGATCCACCGCTGCCCTGCCTCCCTCCGGTGAGCTCTCGCTGACACGGATGCTCTAGGGTTGACCGGACACAGCCATTTCAGACACGGACACAGAGAGATCGACACAGGAACAGTAAACCCTAATTTCTGTGTCGGACACAGTGTCCAGGACACAGGACACGATTTTGCCTCGGGTTTTTCAGACCCACTTCAGGTATTCATAATTTCTTGCTCGTAACTCGGAATTCAATTCCATAAATTGTATCGCGAAGCCTGTTCGACCCTCTCGGTGTCCGGATAAACCGCTCGGGGCATCGCGTCCTGTGGTGATCGTACACCGCGATCCAAAAATAGGAAAAACCCAGACCCTGTTTCACCCCGGAACCGAGTACGTCCCGCCAAACGGGACGACTTGGTCACGTGCAGTCTTCACCGATACGTCAGCGTCGTTGATACGGACGTGTGGGATTTTGCAGAAGCTGATTCGGATGTGCGTGCACACCGAAATCAGTGCGTATTCGCGGACACCGCCCCGTATCCGACTTTTCTGAATCTTGCTGTAACTTAGTGTATACACGTCGGATCGAGACGAAACTTGCGCCATCGGACTCGTAGCAATACGCTGGTCCTGTGAGCCAAGTTTGGTTCGATTCTGAGAACGTTGACAGAATCGCGTGTCGTGGGCCCCACAGGCTCCACTCGACGGCGATTTTGAGAACGGCTCATCGGAATCCAATTCCGGAAGTTCCGTTGGGTTCGTATCAACGTTCCTGACTTGTTGACACTAAGTTGGACTGTTTTCGAGACCTTTGACTCTGACGCGTTTTTCGGTGCAAAGCGGCCCACATTTGGACCCCGCCTTGCCCCGAAAATGACGATTTTGTCCTTGTCTCCAAATTAGACTCAAGGACAGGCGTTCCTAGCTGATTAATATTTTCTGGATCTGTTGGTGATGTTTGTTTCAGCAACCGGAGTACTGCCTGGAAACTCAGCTGAAGCTCGAGCTACAATTGGAGCAGGAAACTCAGGCAAGTGTACCTTACCATAAAATGCAGTTATTGACTTATTTTTATTTTCTTGCTTTAATTTCTGTGACTGTTGTACTTGCTCTATCAAGTTCTTTATACCCAGGACACTTGACACAAAGCATGATATAGAATCTTTCTAATTATTCAAGGAGGTTTTGTGTAGGTTATAGAATTCATGACTTAAGCTTTATTTTCTTAGAACATGACTGACTGCATTAGTTCTAATCTTGCGTAAACATGAACATTGAGAACTGTGACGTGAGATTTCATTGGATGGGGAGAGTATTACCATATCAAGGCTGATTATATTATATATATATGGTTATCTGGAAGTGTCCTAGTCTCTGACACAGAGCTTTGGCACCTGTACTGGCCCTTCGAGAAAATACTGCTATGGTTTCTTGTCACTGATCCTGTAGTAGTCTCAGCCTGAAGTATGATTTATAACTCTCAACTTGCATGATCACTTAGCTGGTTAATTAATTACCCTGTTATTCCTTTATTTCTGCACTGCATTATATTTGGCTTGTGTTTTCTGTACCTTGCTATGTCCCCTGAGGACCTGGAATGGATTATGTCTCCAGATTTAGCAGACGAGATCTACCCAGAGGTGTACGGAACAGGAGCATTACTAGGAGCAGTACCTGAACCTGACGACGAGGTGATCGCTGAGGACTTCTCCTGAACAATTGCTGCGCCATGCTCAGTCTTATGACAATTAGACTATTTCCTGTTTAACTGAACTCTTTATTTCCTGTCTTTGAGAACTTGTGTAAACAGACTTAATATCGGATTGTTCTCCGATTTTATTTACTTTATCTGGTTGTAGTTAATATTTCTTCTGCTGATGTTGTTATCTTATATCTGTGGATGAGAATAGTAAAATCCTGACTGATGTAATACAGCTTAAGTATGCCCGATGGATCCATTAAATTGGGTTTGTCCATCGGTGTATGCTGCTGGCCATTGCCACGTGTCCAGTCCCTCGGTATTTTGGGACTGGGGCATGACATGGTTTTTGTGGTGGCCCATGCAGGTCAACGACTAAATTGTTCGGTTTCAACTTAGGGACCGAACAGGCCTGCAATAAGAATAGGATAAGTTTTTAGGATCTCATCCACTTGCTTGAATCGTTCTTGATATCTGTATCGGATTCGAATTCATTCTTGACTTGCATCCTGCTTTAATTCTTGTGTGCCTCTTATAGGTTATTTTGGTTGCAGAATTATGGATCCACAAGCCGGCGAAAAGACTCATCCAGAAACACCACAAGGTGCTGTGGTCACCCAGGAAGATGAAGTGACACCAGTTGATGAAGGTCGATTAGCTCAACAAAGCAGTCAAGCAAGACAGCCTGCCTCGAGAATCCAGGAAGATGACGTTCCACCATCGACGCAGTTTGCTCCACCAATGCCTACCATCCCACAAGGGCAAGCTATGGACGTGCAACAGCTGTTCCAAATTTACTACCCGATGATGCAAGCTTATCAGAAGGCTCAGCAAAGCCAAACGGAGGAGTTTGTTTGCAGACTTAGCTCAGAGTTACGAAAGTTAATCAGCACCGTTGCAACAGACGTTGTTACTGCAGCACGGGCCATGAAGAGCATCACCAGGATAGAGTCCAGCCAGAAGCGGCCTCATGCACCAGACCAAGTACAGCAGGAAGGAGCTGCAAAGCGACCCCAGACGAATCCCCCGAGAGCAGCATCCAGAGCCTCATTCCTTCCTACTTGTTACTATTGTGGCAAGGTAGGCCATATTGAGAAGAAGTACAGACGCAAGTTGGGACTGTGCTTGATTTGCGGATCCAGTAACCATTTAGCCAGAAGTTGCAAGATGCACAGAGGAGAAGCATCAATAGTTAACCAACAAGCGGTACCAGTACCAAGGCCAGCCTGTTCAGCATTGGGAGCACCACAAACGGAAGTTCAAGAAGTTCTACCACCATCTTCAGGAGAGAATCAGCCGAGGCTACCTTTGATACCCCAAGCCGTACTCTTTCAGCAGATCCAGCAGCAGCAGAGGAATCCTTCTCAAGGACGCGGTCAAGTTTTCGCGATGACTGTGGGAGACGTGCAGAACCATGGTGTTGCTAATGCGAGTAAGTCTTTATAGTGTTCCGTTTCTAGCATTTCTGTAGTTCGTGTCTGCTGGTTCGCGACCCCAGACTTGACCTGATAACCTTGACCTAATAACTTTAAATTGCTAATAATTGATAACCTAGTTTTGAACTTGATAATAACCTAGAATTGTTAACTTAATAAGTTTTGAAAGATAACCTGATTTTTATAAAACTGTAATTTTCTAGATTTCTCACATTTGGGAAATTGCATAACTTTTAATGCTTAGAAAAATAATTTTTCCTAGGTGCTCCTTAATTTTGATGTGCTTCGAACAATGGTTACAACCGTGTCATCTTTGTTGACTGGTTAATCTTTGATTGCGAGGACGCAATCCTCTTAAGGGGGGTATATTGTAATCCCTCTGATTTTCAAAAAATTTTAAAATTTGGATTTTTCTGAATTTTCTGGAATTTTCTTGGATTTTTTTGGAATTAAATTCATGTTCTTTAATTATTAAAGGATTTTTAAATGTTAATAATTAATATTAAAATATTATGAAAATAATATTTTATGGTGTAAAATAGAAAACCAGACATAGGGTAATTTTCCGGGAATTTATTGGACCCCGGATGAATTTTTAAAGCCCTAAATACTATTGATTGAATTTATTATTATTATTATTATTATTATTATTATTATTATTATTATTATTATTATTATTATTGTTTTTTTTTTCGGCCCGGCCCAGTGGGCCGAAGCCCAGCCCAGCCCAGCCCTAGCTTAGCGGGTCGGGCGGGTCCGCCCAACCCGGATCCGCCGCCCGACCCGACCCGCCAACCCTTCTTCTCCCCCAAACCGAACCCCGACCCTGCCGCTTCCGCTCCGCCGGCCGCACCCGCCACCTGCTCACCTCCCCGCGCCGCCTCACCTCCGAAACAGCCGCCGACCCTCCGGTCCCTCTCCCCCTCACCGTCCGCCTCCTCCTCTCCCTCTCGCAGCCTATATAAACCCCTCTTTCCGGCCATCCCTCACCTCAGCCCGTCCCCTGACCTCGCCGTGCCGCCGCTCTCATCCGCCGCACAGCGCCACCGCCCCCTTACCGCAGCAGCCTCGCTGTGCGACGCCGACGAGCCCCTCTTCTTCCTTCCCCAGCCGAACCCAGCACCGCTCCGCCCCAGTCGCCTCGACGCCGGAGCCCTAGACCTCGACGGCCGTCCCCGAGCCCAGCCGGCCGATCCACCGCTGCCCTGCCTCCCTCCGGTGAGCTCTCGCTGACACGGATGCCCTAGGGTTGACCGGACACAGCCATTTCAGACACGGACACAGAGAGATCGACACAGGAACAGTAAACCCTAATTTCTGTGTCGGACACAGTGTCCAGGACACAGGACACGATTTTGCCTCGGGTTTTTCAGACCCACTTCAGATATTCATAATTTCTTGCTCGTAGCTCGGAATTCAATTCCGTAAATTGTATCGCGAAGCCTGTTTGACCCTCTCGGTGCCCGGACAAACCGCTCGGGGCATCGCATCCTGTGGTGATCGTACACCGCGATCCAAAAACAGGAAAAACCCAGACCCTGTTTCACCCCGGAACCGAGTACGTCCCGCCAAACGGGACGACTTGGTCACGTGCGATCTTCACCGATACGTCAGCGTCGTTGATACGGACGTGTGGGATTTCGCAGAAGCTGATTCGGATGTGCGTGCACACCGAAATCAGTGCGTATCCGCGGACACCGTCCCGTATCCGACTTTTTTGAATCTTGCTGTAACTTAGTGTATACACGTCGGATCGAGACGAAACTTGCGCCATCGGACTCGTAGCAATACGCTGGTCCTGTGAGCCAAGTTTGGTTCAATTCTGAGAACGTTGACAGAATCGCGTGTCGTGGGCCCCACAGGCTCCATCCGACGGCGATTTTGAGAACGGCTCATCGGAATCCAATTCCGGAAGTTCCGTTGGGTTCGTATCAACGTTCCTGACTTGTTGACACTAAGTTGGACTATTTTCGAGACCTTTGACTCTGACGCGTTTTTCGGTGCAAAGCGGCCCACATTTGGACCCCGCCTTGCCCCGAAAATGACGATTTTGCCCTTGTCTCCAAATTGGACTCAAGGACAGGCGTTCCTAGCTGATTAATATTTTTTGGATCTGTTGGTGATGTTTGTTTCAGCAACCAGAGTACTGCTTGGAAACCCAGCTGAAGCTCGAGCTACAATTGGAGCAGGAAACTCAGGCAAGTGTACCTTGCCATAAAATGCAGTTATTGACTTATTTTTATTTTCTTGCTTTAATTTCTGTGACTGTTGTACTTGCTCTATCAAGTTCTTTATACCCAGGACACTTGACACAAAGCATGATATAGAATCTTTCTAATTATTCAAGGAGGTTTTGTGTAGGTTATAGAATTCATGACTTAAGCTTTATTTTCTTAGAACATGACTGACTGCATTAGTTCTAATCTTGCGTAAACATGAACATTGAGAACTGTGACGTGAGATTTCATTGGGTGGGGAGAGTATTACCATATCAAGGCTGATTATATTATATAATATGGTTATCTGGAAGTGTCCTAGTCTCTGACACAGAGCTTTGGCACCTGTACTGGCCCTTCGAGAAAACACTGCTATGGTTTCTTGTCACTGATCCTGTAGTAGTCTCAGCCTGAAGTATGATTAATAACTCTCAACTTGCATGATCACTTAGCTGGTTAATTAATTACCCTGTTATTCCTTTATTTCTGCACTGCATTATATTTGGCTTGTGTTTTCTGTACCTTGCTATGTCCCCTGAGGACCTGGAATGGATTATGTCCCCAGATTTAGCAGACGAGATCTACCCAGAGGTGTACGGAACAGGAGCATTACTAGGAGCAGTACCTGAACCTGACGACGAGGTGATCGCTGAGGACTTCTCCTGAACAATTGCTGCGCCATGCTCAGTCTTATGACAATTAGACTATTTCCTGTTTAACTGAACTCTTTATTTCCTGTCTTTGAGAACTTGTGTAAACAGACTTAATATCGGATTGTTCTCCGATTTTATTTACTTTATCTGGTTGTAGTTAATATTTCTTCTGCTGATGTTGTTATCTTATATCTGTGGATGAGAATAGTAAAACCCTGACTGATGTAATACAGCTTAAGTATGCCCGATGGATCCATTAAATTGGGTTTGTCCATCGGTGTATGCTGCTGGCCATTGCCACGTGTCCAGTCCCTCGGTATTTTGGGACTGGGGCGTGACAAAAATCAAGAAAAATCTGTTTTCAAAACTCCAAAAAAATTTGATACAGGGTGCGTTCCGCCAAATGAGACAACTTCGTCGCGTGAGGATTACACTGAAAGGCGCATATCGTCAACGCGGACGTGTGTGATTTCGCGAAACTTGATTTGGATGTGCTTGCACACCGGAATCAACGCGTATCCGTCGAAAAATATCGTATCGACCTGTTCCGACACTTGTCATAACTTCGTGTGTGCTTGTCGTTTCGCAACGAAACTTGCGCCATCGGATTCGCAACGTTACGCCGGTCCTGTGGCACAAGTTCGTTTCGATTATGAGAACGTTGACGAAACACCGTTTATAGGACAAAAAAAAAATACTAGTTTTTTTTCTTTTCTTTATTTAGTTTATTTATCAAACATTGCAAAAAGAAAAAAAAATTTTGCAATTTTCTAAAAATTCAAACCGTTTCTTTTTTTAAAATTTTTTTTTCTAAATTTTTCTTTACAATTAATTTTTTTAAATTTTATTCGTTAAAGTAAATTTTCTTAAACAAAATTCGAAAACTAAACTAAATTAAAATCCAAAACAAAATTAAATAGAAAAAAACAAAAACAAAATATAACTAATTAAAAAAAACTAATAAAACAAACCAAAACCAACCAAACCAAATCAAACCACCCCAACCCAACCCAACCCAACCGCAGGCCCCACAGGACCAATTTTTGCCAACTATGTTGGCCGAAATTGTGACTGTTAGTTTTGGATTATAATTTTGTTTAGTTTTGGATTTTGGTTTGATTTTTATTTGGGTTTGAAATTTGAATTTTGGTTTGATTTGATTTTACGTAGTGACATCCTCCGACCCCGACTTTGTGGTGACGTTTCTTCTCCGTCACTAAACCAAATTATAATCCTTCTTCATTGGTACGTTCACAACCTTACCATTTTTAATCCCCTTCAAGTATTTTAATTTTAAACGGATTATTTTAAGTGAGAATCGAATCGAATCGAAAGTTGGACGAAAATCCAATTTTCAAAACTGTCAGATTTTAGACCAACTATCCTTGTTCACGTCCAGTTTTCTACCAACTAGATTAATGTTTTACAAATTCACTTAAATAGACTTTTAGAAAACATAACCAAGTTTAAAACTCATCTTTTAGTTTATTTTTATCTGTCCCCAATCTTTGTATAATCAACTTCCAAAATCAAGAAAAAATCTGTTTTTAAAACTCCAAATTTTTTCGATACATGGTGCGTCCCACCAAACGAGATGACTTCGTCGCGTGAGGATTACTCCGAAAAGCGCGTATCGTCAACGCGGACGTGTGAAATTTTGTGGAACTTGATTTGGATGTGCGTGCACACCGGAAACAACGCGTATCCGTCGAAAAATATCGTATCGACCTTTTTTGACACCTGTCATAACTTCGTGTGTGCTTGTCGTTTCGCAACGAAACTTGCGTCATCGGATTCACAGCGTTACGCTGGTCCTGTGGCCCAAGTTTGGTTCGATTCTGATAACGTTGACGAAACACCGTTTAGAGGACAAAAAAAATACTAGTTTTTTTTTCTTATCAAACATTGCAAAAAGACAATTTTTCTTTACAATTTTCTAAAAAAACCAAGCCGTTTCTTTTTTTTTAATTTTTTTCTAAATTTTTCTTTACAATTAATTTGTTTAAATTTTATTCATTAAAGTAAATTTTTTTAAACCAAATTCCAAAACTAAACTAAATAAAAAAAATTAAATCAAAAAAATTAAAATCCAAAACAAAACTAAATAGAAAAAAAACTAAAAAAAACTAAAAATATAATATAACTAATTAAAAAAACTAATAAAACAAACCAAAACCAACCAAACCAAACCACCCAACCCAACCGCGGGCCCCATAGGACCAATTTTTGCCAACAGTGTTAACCGAAATTCGGCTAACACTGTTGGCAAAAATTGGCCCTGTGAGGTCCACATTTTTTTTAATTTTTTTTTGCCAAAGTGTTCGGTCTATTGTGTTTTTCGTCAACTGAGTTGGCTGACTCTGTCGTTATTTTTAATTTTAGTAAACTTGTTTACAATTTTGGCCAACACTGTTGGCAAAAATTGGCCATGTGTGGTCCATATTTATTTATTTATTTATTTTTTGTCTAAGTGTTCGATCTGTTGTGTTTTTCGCTAACTGAGTTGGCTGACCCTGTCGTTATTTTTAATTATAATAAACTTATTTCGTTTGTATTAATTTAATATAATTTAATTTTGTTATATTAAATTTTTTGTAAAAAAGAAGAAGTAATAATGTACGAATATTTTCGTACAGGCATATTTTTTTTTTTTTAAAATTCGGCGAACGTACAAAGTTTTTCAAAATTAAAAAAAACAAACCTCCTTTGAAATGGTATTTTCTAATAAAAAATAAAAAAATTACAAGCATTAATTTCGTTAGCAAAGAAAAAAAAAACAGTTTGAAGTGACGTTTCAAAAGGAGGTAAGGACGTTTTGTGACATGGACTGAGTTGACGCGGGAATCTCTCTCTCTCCCCTCTCTATCTTTGGCCGCATCTTTCTCTGTGTGTGTGTGGCGTTTAATTCACATGCATCTCTTTCTTGGAAAGGTTGGCAAGAGAATCCGAGTCGGACAGCCCATGCACGCATTAGTAAGGGGGAGGAATTTTTTTCCATAATAAATATTTAGATAATGCAAATTCTTTAAACTTATTGCCACGGAGAGAGAACAAAAAATCGTTTTTGGAAAGAAGTTTTCTCTTTGAGAAACACCAAATGTATTTTTTTTTTTTTTTTGGCTAATGGAGTTAACTGTTGTAATTCTTTTTTTTTGTTAGAAAACGTTTTTTAGAAAGACGTTTTTGTAAAATTTTGTGCTTAGATTGAAATTTGAAAAAACTTTTATGCTCTTTACGAAATTTTTCGAATAATGTATAAATACAAATAAAATAATAAAGATTAGGGTACATATTTTGTTCCTTTTGTTCATTTTCTATTGAGAATTTTTTATTTTATTTATTTTTTATTAACTTTTTTTTGATTTTTCGACATTACTATTTTCAATGGTTATGACATGCAATTGACATAATAACTTCATTCCTCTCGATCTTAATATATTTATTAAGTAACCATCTCTCTTACATTAAATTACCTATTTGTCCCTCTTAATTTTAATGCCTATTTTAATTCGTATATATTGAGCAAGGGCATATTTGGAATAAAAAAAATTTAAGGCGAAGTCCAACTTTTCGTATTATATAGTAGTATAGATTCGTATATGTTGAGCAAGAGGATATTTGGAATAACAAAAATTCACGACGAAGTCCAACTTTTTGTATTATATAGTAGTATAGATTACTTATATGTCCCTCTTAATGTTAATGATTATTTGAGCAAAGCCTTAGTTGGGAAAAAAATTTCTATAGTTAAGCTTAACTTTTCGTATTATATAGTAGTATAGAATATAATTGTGCGTTTGATTACAAGATAAAAAAAAGTAAAAAATAAATTAATTCTACGAAAATATTTTATTAGGAAAAAAGTTTCATGGAAATTTAAATTTGTTTATGAAAAGTTTAATTGGATGTTTGATTTTCATTATTTTTCATGAAAAATAGTTATTTTCTTTGAAAAATAATCCTATACGTTGAGTCTGTTTCATTTTCCACCATTTTTAAGAAGAATATAAAAATAATTATTTTTTGGAAAATAATTCTATAAAAAATATAAGCTATTAAATATTATAATTGGTGAAAATTTTATCATATAAATATTTTCTTTGAAAAATAATCCTCACGCGACGAAGACGCCTCCTTTGGCGGGACGTATCCCGTATCGAAAATTTTTGGAGTTTTGAAAACATATATTTTTTTTTATTTTGGAAGTTAATTTTACAGAAATTGGAGCAAATAAAAATAAACTAAATAGAACAAAACTAAAAAAAACAAAAACAAAAATAAAATATAACTAATTAAAAAAACTAATAAAACAAACCAAAACCAACCAAACAAAACCAACCAAACAAACCCAACCGCGGGACCCACATGGCCAATTTCCACCATCATTGTTGGCAGAAATTGGCCCTGTGGGGTCCACATTTCGTTTTTTTTTGTCCAAGTGTTCGGTCTGTTGTGTTTTCCGCCAACTGAGTTAGCTGACTCTGTCGTTATTTTTAATTTTAGTAAACTTATTTTATTTGTGTTAATTTAATATAATTTAATTTTGCTACAGTAAATTTTCTGTAAAAAAGAAGAAATAATAATGTACGAACATTTTCGTACATGACATATTTTTTTTTTTTCAAATTCCAACGAAAGCTCTGTTTTTCAAAATTTTAAAAAAAAATACAAAAACATTCTTTGAAGAACGTACGTCCTTTGAAAGGACATTTTCTAAAAAAAAATAAAAAATTACAACCATTAATTTCCTTAGCAAAGGAAAAAATAAAATAAACAAAAATATCGTACTTTAGAACGACGTTTTCCAAAGAACATTTTGTGACGTGGACTGAGTTGGCGTGGGAATCTCTCCCCCTCCCCTCTGCTCTGTGGCATTTAATTCATATGCATCTCTTTCTCTAGAAAGGTTGGCACGAGAATCCGAGACAGACAGCCATGCATGCATTAGTAAGGGGGAGGAATATTTTTCCATAATAAATATTTAGATAATGCAAGTTCTTTAAACTTATTGCCACAGAGAGAGAGAGCAAAAAATCGTTCATGAAAATTTCCGAATAATGTATAAATACAAATAAAATAATAAAATTAAATTAAATGGAGATGCGGGGTATCGATCCCCGTACCTCTCGCATGCTAAGCGAGCGCTCTACCATCTGAGCTACATCCCCATCCTGTTATTTGGCTTGTTTTCGAGAAAGTGGGTTTGCTTATTACCCGCCCATCAAATTCCTTCCTCCTCCTATACAATTTCTCAGCTGCAATTGAAAAAGGAAAAGAACACACCCACATCTTAACCATGATTGAAATTCTTGTACGATTTTGAAGGAAAGAAGTAGTGTAGTGTCTTGAATAGGAAATTAGGGTTTGATCAGAGAGAAGAATAGAATGGGTTCCGCTGATGGGAAAATCTATAATATATAATTGTCACAGATGCTGATCTATGATTAACCTAGTTACTAGTACACTACCCAAACATCTCGGACTCCAATGCTAGCTGCTGGATGAATTTAGTCATTGCAACTTGATGGAAGATCAAGAGTTTGGTAAAATAATCTTCTTAGTGCTCTAGATTTACTGTAGTCAAAGTATCAAAATTTTCATGTAAAAAGCACTTAGCATGTCAGGAAATTGAAAGACTAGAGGCCCCAAGGTCGTCTTCATAATGTATCACATAATATTGGAACGAGCTCAGAGTATCACTTTACCCATTCATTCATGTTTGTGTATCCTTTGTGCAAGTGAGCTCGTCATCAAAATCCTACACCAGCCAAATGTAGTCCTAAACAAGGTTCAAGTATTGTCCACTATTGCACACTGATCATATACTTGTACCTCTAAATATTACTGTAATAGGATTATATAATCACACTTTATGACTTGTAAAGAATTCCAGGTATAACTTTACTATATTGGGCTTGTGACTTTCACCCATCATCGACCATTGAGCTGATAAACAAGTCCTTCTGAATAGCAAGGGCTACTTAGCGTTTAGACCCCATATTTTATATCGCTTTAGAATTTAAGTCATGTCTAAATGAAAATTTTGGATCCTAGATTTTTATTTTTGATTTCGTTTTTACATTATACCCACATTTTCAGCCTATATTGATTGTTGTCATTGTACTCATGTTTGTTGGATTGTATCTCGTTTCCGGTTGAGCCCTCAAAAAGGAGGTGATAATAGAGTTGATAATTTAGTCCCACATCGCTAGAAAGTGGGATCATGAGGTGTAGATTATTGAGATTGGTTCTTGTAGAAGCATAAAAATTATGCATGCAGCATAAGAGCTCATGCACCCTCAATATAAAAGCAAACCGCATATGAGCTGTACGGGACCTATGCGACTAGAGTAGCCAACCGCATATGTGGCTCTCATGCGGCCTGATCATCCTCAGAACACGGGGGCCGCATAAAAGAAAGACTGATCAAAACAAAACAAAAAGTTCATTCTGAAAAATGGGGGGGGGGGGGGGGGGTTATAACATGTAGCCATCAAGGCCTATACAAAATGAAAAAAACAAAGAGAGGAAGGGTGATCAGTCAAAAGAGCCGCAAGCCTCACGAAGCACATCCGCAACATTTAGGAGCAAACGTATGCCCGCACGATAAAACTGGCGGCGCACTCCTTCCCTCCATTCCAACGTCACTGTAAACCCCCTCAACCAAATTTAGGTCTACTTAGCTTAGATAGAGTGACTAGGGTTAGTTTGAAGCCAATTAGAATTTGAACACAGTGTTTTAGATTTATTGTGCAATATTTGTATCACTTAGTGCACCTTACCGTTGCTTCGATATTTGGAGCGCTACACTAGCATTTGCTTCCAAACAAATTTTACACACTTTTCCTAGACGTACCAGTCTTCCATTCTGACCTTTGTGTAACTCATGAATACCCTCCCTTGTGCTTCATTTTAGTCGCACAATATTCGTTACAAATGTCCATTCTTAAAACTAAATAAATCTAACTTTGCATCTTTGTCCGTTCCAATCAAAATTAGAGACACAATCTTGACCCGTTTTGTGCAACCAAATTAATGATAATATTTTATTCTGAGTTTACTACGTCTATGACACTTGTGTCCCACCCAATTTTAATCCCTTGTACTTCCAATTAATTAAAGAACATCATTTACACTAATTTTAATTAAATGGTGTAAAGATCCAACATAACCCAAAATTAGACCAAACACCAACCCAAACCCCCACTCACACCCTCAAGGTTCATACTAAACACCACACACCCTTCTAACCCACTACATCACACCAAACATGTTATTTTTCCACATTCAATCCCAAAATTCTACTATTTGTGCAATTTTCCAATTGTTAGGGACTTTTATGCAAAAAAGCAATGAGGTGTCCACCTCACATTGGATCCAAGTCATGAAGAAACTCACCCCTCCTCTTTGACCGGTCCACCCAAAATTTCCAAAAGTTATTTTTCCACATTCTTCTTCTTCTTCTATTAATCCCCATGATTTGTGCGATTTCTTGATCCAGAAACGCAAAGACAAGGGATCTTCTGATATGTCTATTATACCTCCTAGGGAGTACTGTTGTAATAGCCATAAAGTTGTAGTTAATTATTGCTGTTCTAAGGCAAAATGGTCAATTTTTGACCGGTTGAACTACTCTTTGCCCTTACAGGAAGACAAACCAACATTCGCATCGGTAAACATGGCATCGCACATTCCTAGAGGAAGGTCAAGTTCAAGACGTCACCCCTCTAGAACTCCGAGCTAAAGGAGATTCGACAGACTCATTAAAAACATTGAAGCAGGTGTTTTTTGAAACACTCGCTCGAGGTCGCGACAACCGGCTTCATATTCTTCCGATTCCGACACTGGGGGTCGACAATTTCCTAAGTGTGATACTGACAGTATAGACTCGATCTCTACAGAGATCTATACCAATCCCTCGGTAGCATCCCGAGAAATGGGAGTCTATGCTATTGGAGATAAACATGAAGAAGCTTCCCCATCAGGAAGTACGGAACAACGCGTCGCTGTTTTGGAAGCATCACTCAAAGAGATGCATACCATGATACAGAGTATGCACCAAATGTTGGTGACTCAACACACAACCGCGCCTGTTCCTCCGACTCAACTACGGGTAGGGGTAGATATACCATCAAGTCAGGAGCCTATTCAAGATCAAGAATCAGCTGCTCCTCAACCTCTCAACCCGGAAAACGTATTACTTCCTGTTGGGGTCACAATACAGCCAGTCCCTTTCCCAACCGAATATCCGATGCAAGCAGTGCAGGAATTAAAAGCCTAATTTGATGCCCTGAAACATAAGGATCAGCTTAAGAAGTTGGGGATCAATCAGCCATACCCTGCTATCTGGGACGAGATCCCTTTCCCACCAAAATACAAACCACAGGCTATGGTTTTGTTTGAGGAAAAGACGTCACCAAGCCAGTACATGAACTACTTCAGCATGATGACGATGTTGTTGCAAGGGAATGATGCCCTCCTCACTCGAGTGTTTAAGGGCTGTCTGTTTGGCGTAGCCTATCAATGGTACCGTAGTCTGGCGGACAATTGCATTACTTCCTTCGAAGATTTCAAGACTCTGTTCTTCGCTCGATTCTACGAGGAAGGAATGGACATGTCTATGTCATCGCTCATCGAAGTGAAGCAGAAGGAGAAGGAGAATATTCGTACTTTTATTGAACATTTCCGTCAGGCCACTTTACAGATGCCTCCCGGAGTTCCAGATTCTGCCTTAGTAGAAATTTGTAGGAAGAACCTTCTTCCATTGATCTCGGTGTTCACAGGACCATATCAGTTCCATGATTGGCCCTCATTTATCATCTCAGCGGTAGCCGCTGAAGACAATAGTCGGAAGGCGCGTGACAATAGAATCATGATCTCCACCTCTGACAAAGGAAAACGGTCATCTTCTAATAGCGACCATCCTCGTGGTTCCAAAGGAAAGGAAGCTCTGGCAATTAACACGTCCAGGCAACCTACCACGGCAACTATGCAGACGAAACTTGGGACTTCCAGGCCCATCGAAGAATACTCTTTTGACGACGACGATATTCCGAGCATATTCGAGTGTCTAGTCAAAAGTGGCAAGATTACCCTCCCCGAGGTAAAGCGCCCTAATGAAGTCGGCAGTACCAATAATCCGAAGTACTGCATTTTCCACCGGTACATACATCACCCCACAAAGGCGTGTTATATACTAAAGAGGAAAATCCAGGAGTTGATCGACGCTAAGGCCATCACTCTGCGTGATAGCGAGAAGACGGTCACTGCCAACATGATCTCTCTCCAATTCGACAATCAGCCTCCTCAAGAAGTTTCGGATGGTGTTGTACCTATTTCTCGGACAATGATGAACATGGTTAATCTTCCTCCGGCCAGAGGTCAAAATCATGACCTGGTACCCCTAACTACCCAGTGTGGTAAGATTATGTGGGTTCATCCATATCTGGTGTCAGAGATCGAGGAAGAGACTCAAGCTGCTAAGGCTAAGTCTAAAAAGAACTCAAGGTGCAAACCATGCCATATGGTTGCAACATCTTCGACATCATAAGACGAGGCTTTGGCTACCGGAACCTATTCAGGGAAAGCCTATCTCAAGGACTATAGAGGAAATCGGGAAGAAGCAACATCAGACACTTCAACTGCCAAGCCTTCAGAGCCTGAACCTGTTATACCAGAAACAGGTCCTTCTAGACTAACTTTGGCGGACAAAGGCAAACAGAAAGAAGTTTGTTTTGATAAACCTTTAAAGAATATTCAAAACAAAGGTTTAGATAAACTATATAACTTCGACGTTTTGGCCTAGTTGGCTAATACACCAGCCAGATTGTCCATCTTTGAGCTACTCAGGCTATCAAAAGACTCTCGTCAGGCCTTGAGTGAAGCGTTAATGCAGGCAGATGCATGCTTGACTCAGCTCAAGACTCCCGATAAAGAGCCCGTGGCATGCCCTCAATGCCATAGAGTGATGGAGGTGGTCCCGAATATCACTTTCACTCAAGATGACATGCTGTTGAAACATAACAAGCATGACAGGCCCCTCTATTATACCGGATACGTCGGTTCCATAGAGGTATATCGGACTCATATAGATCCGGGATCGTCGATCAGCATTATCCCTCATAGTCTGCTCAGACCGCTGAGGATTCCTACCAGCGAACTGGCTTATACCACCACTACAATCGTGGGCTTCAACGCCAGAAAAAGTAAGCCGTTGGGGAAGATTCGTCTGAGGATCCAGATTGATGACCTTAGATCAGTGGATACATGTTACGTCATTGATTCAGAGGTGTCTTATAACATTCTGCTAGGCAGACCATGGATCCACGACCATAATATTGTTCCTTCGCCTCTACATCAATGCTTCAAATATGTAGACGCCATACAAATGGAGTTTGCTGATCTCAACCCGTTCAAAGGAGTAGAATCCTACTATTCCGATGCCATGCTATACACCCAAGATTACATGAAGGAGATGTCAGGCAAGACAGAGGAAGAATCCCACCGGGAACCAGAAGAACCTTCTGCTGAGCAGCCTCTGTCAATCAAGGTGAAAGGGCGAACTACTCGTCCGAAAGTCATGGAACCCATGGCTATCCACTTAAACAAAACCAAATCAGGAGAAGGAAGTGATCCCTTAGTGATCACTTTAAATCAGAAGCCTCCACCTTTGGTCATCAACCTTTGGCGCAACAAACAGCCGATTGATGTAAATACAACCGGGAACATGGTTTCTGGCGATAATAAAGATTCTCCTTTCCAGTATATTGATGCTCAAATTTTAAATCAGGAATCCTCTCCCCATAACAATATGGAACCTATAGCACAAAAATTCTTGGAAGCTATAGACTCCTATCATCCGTATGTATGAGAAGTAGCGTCACCATCTAATGTCATCACGACATATGGGCCATATAAGGATTCTATCTTTATTGTCCCGCCTACTCGCAGTAATCAGCATCCAATAGTCTTTGGTCGCATGCGCAACAAACCGACTGTACAAGAAGATTCCCACGAGTCCGATGCTGGAAAAATGCAGGTTCACCGATATAGCCCACAAGCTTTGAAGATTATGCAGAGCATGGGTTATGACTTGAAGCTAGAACCAGGTCTCAACCATGGAAAGGGCAGACGAATGCCGCTGTATGGCAATCCCTACTGTCAACGAACTCATTTTGGGTTAGGGTATACCACTTTTTTTGCAAATTCTGAGTCAAATGAGGGTACTTTTTCCTCTTCTCAAGATGGTTCCTCGTCCTCCGGCTCATGTGCTGACCTCAAACGAGCATTATCAGTAAATATGGTATTGATAGATTCTCTCGAAGCAGACGAACAAGAATCTGAACCGTTTGAAAATGACTTTTGGGCTCAGCAAATAGATACACAATGGGAACTTAGGTTCGAACAGAGAGAATCGCCCACTGAAGACAAAGTTATTCAAATCAATGTTGGGGACGAACTTTCACCAAAGTCGATATTTATCAGTAACAATCTTTTCCCAGCAGAAAGGGAAGAGATGATCCAACTGATAAAAGAATATATCGATGTCTTTGCGTGGAATTATGAGGATATGCCAGGACTTGATACAAAAGTGGCTACCCATAAACTCAACATACGACCTGATGCGAAGCCCGTAAAGCAACATCAACGCCGGTTTCGACCAGATATGATTGATGCCATTGAAGCTGAAATCAAGAAGCTGATAGCCTGCGGGTTCATCAGGGAAGAACAACATCCTGATTGGATCGCCAATGTTGTCCCGATCATGAAGAAAATAGGGAAAGTGCATGTTTGCATCGATTTCTGAGATTTGAATGCAGCCTGTCCTAAAGATGAGTTCCCTCTTCCCATTACAGACGTCATGATCGATAATACATGCGGTTTTGAACGTATGTCTTTCATGGACGGATTTTCAGGGTACAATCAGATTAAGATGCATCATGAAGACGAGAAGCATACTGCCTTTCGTACACCACTGGGGGTATATTGCTATACGGTTATGCCTTTCGGATTAAAAAATGTCGGGGCTACGTATCAGCGAGCTATGAGTAACATATTCTATGAGCACTTACGCAAAATGGTGGAATATTATGTAGACGATATTGCTGTCAAAAGCCGCCTTAAGGATAATCATATCCAAGACTTGAAGATAGTGTTCGAGTTGATGCGACAACATCAACTCAAAATGAATCCTACAAAGTTCTTTCTTGGTGTATCCAATGGCAAATTCCTGGGATTTGTCATTACCGCTAAAGGTATTCAAGTGGACCCTGATAAAGTGAAGGCCATCTTGGAAATGCGACCACCCCATAATCTGAGGGAACTCAGGGGATTTCAAGGTCGTCTAGCCTACATCAGGAGATCCATATCCAACCTCTCTGGGAGATGTCAACCTTTCTCCCGTCTGATGAAGAAAGGTGTGTCCTTTGTATGGGACGAAGCTTGTCAGCAAGCGTTTGACGATATCAAATGCTACCTTACTAATCCTCCAGTTCTGGTGCCTCCCGTCATAGGAAGACCATTTTTGCTATATGTTCGAGCAATGGATCATTCTTTAGGAGCTCTTCTCGCACAGAAAAACGATGAGGGTCATGAACAGGCTATATACTACCTAAGCAGGATGATGGTCGGAGCCGAACACCGGTACATTCCAGTAGAAAAAGAATGCTTGGCCCTAATGTTCGCCATTCAGAAGACGCGATATTACGTCACAGGCCAAACTATTCATGTCATCTCCAGAATCAACCCTTTACGGGTATTGATGAGTAAGCCGAGTATCCTTAATTCCCGACTCGTGACTTGGGCGATGTTATTAATACCGTATGATATGGTGTACATCCCTTAGAAGTCCATAAAGGGTCAGGCCCTGGCTGATTTCTTAGCTGCTCATCCAATTCCGGAAACCTCCAAACTATACGAGGACATTCTCGACAAAATTGCAGAATGTAACTCTGCAATGAAAGATGATACATGGCAGCTATTCTTCGATGGCGCCTCAAGGACTGGTCCCAAGGGAAATATGGTTTCAGGAGTAGGCATTATCCTGGTCACTCCTGACAAACTCGTCATCTACCGAGCATATCCTCTTAACGAACCCTGCTCTAATAATGTGGCAGAGTACAATGCCCTACTCATCGGGCTTCAAGTCGCTAAAGAATTGGAGGTCGAATACCTGGAAGCTTTTGGTGATTCCCAGTTGATCGTCAATAAGGTCAGAGGAGTATATGAAGTCCGTAATCCAGACCTCATTCCTTATCACCAAGCAATGATCGAGATAGCCATATCTTTCAAAGGGTTCTTTTTAGAGCATGTACCTCAATCTCAAAATTTGGAAGCTGATGCTTTGGCCAGTTTAGCTGCAGATCTAGCCATTCCTATAAGAAGGCAGAACTCGGTAATCCTTCTCAACAAAGATCTTTTCTGTGTGAAAAATAACTTTCACATAGAACACAGCTACGCCGTAAACGCGCTTCCTCCTAAAAGAGACTAGAGAAGTCCCTTTATAGATTTTGTGGCATACGAAATCTTACCAGAAGATCCCAAAGAAGCAGTATCGGTTAAAAGACGATCACTACGCTTCTATTTTGATACTTCTTCGTAAAGTCTATATCGTCGAAAATATGATGGACTACTGCTACGATGTCTCTCCGATGATGACGCAAAACGGATTATCCGTGAAGCTCACGACGGGGTATGTGGAGCACATCAACCCGGTCCTAAGTTACAGGATCGTATCAGGAGAATGGGCTATTACTGGCCTACCATGATTGCAGATGCCATAAAATATGCAAGACAATACAAAGCCTATCAAGTTCATGCAGATTTTATACATCAACCTCCTGAGTATCTACATCCTACTATTGCATTATGGCCCTTCAAAGCATGGGGTATGGATATCATTGGTCCAATTCACCCGTCTTCTTCCATAGGTCATCGGTTCATAATGGCTATCATCGATTATTTCTCCAAATGGACAGAGGCGATCCCTCTGGCTGAGGTAAAGACATCCAACGTGATCAGCTTTATCAAGTATCATGTCATTTATCATTTTGGGATACCCCGAAGGATAATCCATGACAACGGTCCTCAATTCATCAGCCAAACGTTTTACCGATTTTGCGATAAGAATCAGATACAAAATATGGCCTCTACGGCATATAATCCTGCTGCTAATGGTTTGGCAGAAGCTTTCAACAAAACCATCATTAAACTCTTGAAGAAGTTTGTTTCTTCGAACAAAAGAGATTAGAATGAGAAGATCGGAGAATGTCTCTGGGCATACCGCACAACGATACGAGCACCGACAGGTTGTACCCTATTCTCATTGGTTTACGGGAGTGAAGCAGTTCTCCCTATTGAAGTTCAAATTCTCTCACTCAGAATAGCAGTGGCTAATGAGTTGACTCAGGAAAAGAATGACCTATTAAGGCTTCAAGAGCTTGAAGGATTAGACGAGAAATGCCTTCAAGCTCAACAACGCATTATGTTCTACCAGGAATGCATTTCCAAAGCTTTTAATTAAAAAGTGAAAGAAAGAGTGTTCAAAGTTGGCGAGCTAGTTTTAGCTGTGAAAAGGCCAATGATCATCACGCACAAAAGTAAGGATAAATTCCAGCCCAAATGGGAAGGCCCTTATGTGATCGAGACGACGTTCTCAAACGGCGCTTACAGATTAGCCAAGCCTAATGGAGACTTATTAATGGCTCCTATCAACGGCAAATTTTTGAAGAAGTACTATGTTTAATCTTCCTCGTTTAAGCGGAGTATGGTGAAGATCTCATTCTGACGATACTACCTACAAAAATCTAGTTGGATTATATTCTATCATATTATTTATGACCTCTGAATAGACATGTCTGTTTGTGGTATTAAACGAAAGAACGAAGTGTATATAATACGAGATTTTACACGAAACCCGCCTTCTTTGGTTTACAAACAAACTTGTACAATTTGATCCTACACGAGGATGTGGGAGTACAATTTATTTAATCTGGGTAAATATTGCTATAGGTGTCTGATCTGCAGTCGATCACTTTAGCCCTTGGACCACACGATGATGAAGAAGTATCGTAGAAGACAGGAAGCAGCTTCGAAGGTTGCAAAAGAGGGTGGATGCACGATGCCAAAGTCGTCGATCCCTACTCTTTGCCTGAGCTCCGGATTCTCTCTCTCTCTCTCTCTCTTGACCTCTGGTTCGATCTTTCTTGGAAGTTCGACCTTGGATCTGATATTGGTTTTCTTGACCAATTTCTGACTCTAATTTCTTTGACCTTTTCCTCTGTTGATAGAGGTCACTATTTATAGAGTTTTGGTGACAGTGACAGCTCCGTCGGTGTAGAAAACGAGGAGTAGAAAGTACAGCACCCTTTTACACGACGGTTTAAAATAACCAATGCCTGCGTATAGATGACCTTTTGAGTGAGCATGTGACACGTGTCCAACTAAGGGGACAAAATGCGTATATCTGCTGCGAAGATCACGGCGTAGAAGCCACGTAGGTAGTTATCCCTTGTGTAGAAGAGGTTGGCGTAGAAGCCAATAACTGTCACCATGGCGTAGAAGCCAAATAGTTATCAAACCGGCATAGAAGCCGAATAGGCGTAGAAGCCGAGTAGGCATAGAAGCCGAGTAGGCGTAGATGCCGAGTGGTCATAGAGGTCGAGTGGGCGTAGAAGCCGAGTGAGCACAGAAGCTGAATGGACGTGGAAGCCAAGTGAGCACAGAAGCTGAATGGACGTGGAAGCCGCTGCGTAACGTGCCAGAGTGCTGATGTGGACGTCTTAGCCGGAATTACGGCTTTTGAAGATATAATCAAATCTCTCGCATTAAATGCACAGATTTGCCACCATCCTGTGCATTAAATGTAGAGGCGTATTTTTGAAGGTCTACAGGCCTTCTGTGCATCAGTCGCAGAGACGTGCCTTGAGAAACTGTCACCGCTCTGTGCATTAGACATAGAGACGTGCCTCGAGAAACTGTCACCGCTCTGCGCATCAGTCGTAGAGACGTGCCTCGAGCCCCGTACGAAGTGCAGCTTTTGATGTGGCAGGCGGTTTATCTACTACGGAGCGTAAACAGCTCATGTCTGCCTGTGTAAAATAAGGCAGCGTATCTCTTTGTGCACGTAAAAGCTGTTTACGCAAATGAGATGACGGTAAATGACAGCCTGGGTTGCAGTGTTGTGCCATCATTATAGCCGTCGTCTAGGTAGCCATGCAATATCCCTTTATCAGAAGTCCAGACGTCAGGTTTATTTGCAGGATCTGACAGGTTCACTTCGGAGAACACGAAGCTTCCCTTGTACATTTTAATGCTATATTGAAAGCGGATGGGTTTTACGCCCAGGAGGCGACTAAGAACCCTGTTTTACGCTGAAGCATCCTGGTCATACTGCACTTACGCGGATGGTCCTTTGAGCTTTTAATATTTCACGCTGTGTTTTAGCGAAAAAAGCTCTGTTGCACGCTTGATGGCTCTGAAGGCCGCTGTTTATGCTGCTCTGCATCAATATGCTGCATAGAGCTTCCCAGCGTATTTTTCATGCTTCTACAAGACCCCCTTCAAAGCTTTCAAATTCCTCGGAATTTGAAACGCTTTGAATGAAGCATGAATCGCTCCTCGTAACTCGAAACGTTTCTGAATGGAGCGTTGAAATGGTCGATGCTGACTTTATGGCGGATTTATTGGGGATCAGTGTGATCTCTTTCGCCTATAAAAAGGCTGGGGGGTTAACCCGTTCTCCCCACATTTCCATCACCACGCAGAGATGATCGTCGGAGTTTGTCGGGTTGATCTGAGGAAGAAGGAGATCATGTTCTTCCAGCATATAAGGAGCCGAAGAAGACGGCGTCTTCGAGCAAATATCCACTGCAACGATGGATCATGGAAGGATATCTTAGCCTCCCTTGCTCGGGATAATCAGCAACTTTATATGGCGGTTCTTCCAGGATAAGGGAAGGGTCGTATTGGACCATACAGCTTGCAAGTGGTGTCTTCTCCCGTTACCTCCGGGGATGAGAGCAGACAAAACTGGCTGCTGTCCAGGATTGAGTTGGATGGAATATGTCAACTCAATCGGTCACGGCGCACGGAGCATGGGATCTACATAATTTATGCAAGCCCCAACTCTGTATTCTCCCGCCGTTGATCATTGCCATGTCAGTCAGTTTGCTGGAACTGACTGACTGCTGGAGAAGATGGATGAAGAATTAAAGCCCATTGAGAACCTGTCAGAACAGCGTCTGGACGATCTTCAGACGACGATGGGGAAATCCTTTGTAGACGGAGTTTCCCTCATATGTAATCATGAAAATGTAGAAAAATCCTTGTAGACCGGATTTCCCTCATATATAATCGTGATTTTCTTTTAATAAAGTCATCTTCTTCTCCATGTGATCGTTTTGCCATACGTTGCTGTGAAGTCTGAATATGTGTAGCTTCGATACGTCTGATTCTTTACGCCGACTCTGTATAGAAAGAGTGCTAGGTCCAGTCCTTTATGCATAGCGAATAGTCCATAGAACGCTGTTGAGCATTTTGAACATTTAGAACTGTCCTGCTGCTAGGACTGAGGAATCGCGTAGAGCTCTGAACTGTTGTTTTTACTTCTGATGAGCAAAATTTTTGTTCAGACTTCGTCTTCAAGAATGATTTCTCGAAAAATCCCTTGGAACAGGGTCGAAAAATGGCTGTCAAACTGAGTTGCCATCTTGATAGACGAGATATTCAGACTGGAGTCTGGATGAACCTTCAATTGACCCGAGAAGAGTAATTTCTCAATGTTTGAACTCTATATGTTTTGGGTACTTGGGATATCTTGAGGTTAAGAACGAGTATCTTCTGTGTGAACTCTTTGCAATTGACCGCTTTGAGGACCGTTCAGATGTACTCGTAATCTGGCCGGCGTATCTTTCAGATGTGCGGGAAGTCGTGGAGCGTAAAATCATTAGTATGTAGCCTCTGAGCATAAACTAAACACTATCGAGCGTAAAATCATAGACTTGTGGTTCCTGAGCGTTAAGTCGTAGGTTTGTAGCCTCTCGAGCATAAAAGCTACTGAGCACAAAGGCATCTGGACGTAAAACTCGACTTATAGCCGTCGAACGTAAAGTCATAGATTCATAGCTGTCGAGCGTAGAAAGCTCCTTAGCGTAGAACTTTAGATTTGTAGATTCTGAAAAGAAAATTTCTCCGAGCGTGAAGTTGCGGATCTGTTGCTTCTGAGCGTAAACTAAGCGCCACCGAGCGTGAGATCATCGATTTGGTATCTGCTGAGCGTAAAGTCATAGGTTTGTAGCCTCTCGAGCATAAAAGCTACCGAGCACAAAGGCATCCGGGCCTAAAACCATAGACTTATAGCTTGCGAGCGTAAAACCTTAGATCTGCTGCTGTCGAGCGTAGAAAGCTCCTTAGCGTAGGAACCGCTGACCTGCTTTGCGCGAAAAACTTTTCGAATTCGCTGACTGTTCGTCTTCTCTAAATAATAGGCTGACATAGGACCCAATCATAACCGAATATTAATTAGGAGATTTGATTCGGGTTTCGAGGAGTCCGTCCGAGGATTCGAGGAGTCGACCCGAACTCTATATATATCCCAAGCTTTTGAGAAAAACTTTTCATCCGTCTTCTGCGAGAGAGAGCCTTCGACTGTTTTGAGTTTTTTTTCCTCTCGTTCTTTCTCCGAGCACTCCGAGTTTTTAGAAATGGCGCCGAAACAAATCCCCTCCACTAAGGGAAAGAGTATAGGTTCTTCTTCTCGTTCTTCTACCCCAGCGCGAGAGTCTTCGGTCGGGCAAGGTGAACTTCCTTCTGAGCGAAGCATCCCGCCGACGAGTAGCGCACCCGGCCTTAAAGGTAGAGCCTTTGGGATGACGAAAAATCCTTCGCACACGTTGAACGTGACCGTGCTAGGTCATCTTCTGTGCTGATAGCCTCTTTGAGGAAGATGACGCACGGAGACGTTTTCATCTTTTACGCCCATATTTCTAATGTGCCAGCGTAAAAACTCCATATTTTTGCAGTTTTGAGCGTAAAAGTTCTGACTGCCGAAAACTTGGTGTATACTATAAAATTTTAGTTTTACGCTTGTGGATGGGACCTCTGGCGTATTAACTAGAATTTCGCCAGTCTGGCATAAAGCACTGACAGTATACCGCCAATTACGCTTCTGGATGTGACTTCTGGCATAAAATGACCAAATTTTGTACAGTCTTGGCGTAAAGCAAAGGCTATCATTTCTTGGTCTTTATGTTGCAAGATTTGTAATGACGTATTTTCCTTACACTTTTGTAGTTAACTTGCATGAGTCTCCACTGGCCGAGGTGATGGGTTCCGCTGCCGGGATGCTCACTCAAACTATCTAGAGGATCTGTCCCACGTGACATTTCCTATCTCCGGACCCTAGTATCCTGAAGGAAGGGAGATCTTGATATCGGCTCAGGGCGAGCGGACGTTGCTGAACATGATTAACGGAGAGCCCCTGACGTACATAGACGGGGACCAGTACATAAAGTCGGCTTTTCTCTTTGGGGACATGATTGACAAACAGTCCCAGACGAAGTCCAAGAGAGAACCCTGGGTTTTCCCCGCCGAGAGTGTGGTCTTGTATCTGCCAACGATGCCGAGAGATTATCCCATCTCGACTTTCTCCCATGCTACCCATCCCAGGAGGATGTCGTGGACGCTGACTCCCGATCTTCATGGGAAGCCGGGGAAGATCTTTCATCTGAAAGGAGCTGACCAGGGGTCGTTTGTCAGCCGTCCTTCCGGCGCTGTGACGGTGTTCAGGGGACTGTGCCCAGGCAACGTCCCGAGTGAAGACAGCTCAGTGATCCAGCCGGTCCAATTGTCGACTTTCTGCAACGACTTCATGGAGCGAGGGGGGTATACCCCAAGGAGAATCCTTGGTGCAATGGGTGGATCACCCCAACAAACCTTCGATGGGCTTGCCTAGTTGACTGGGCCTTGAAGCATTTTCGGAGAGAGCTGGAGGGCATTGGACTGTATGCTGCTATGAGTGCGACGAGTATTGGGTTGCCTCCCAACCCTAACCTGTTTCTGGCACTGATGGAGCGATACATTCCGCTCACCGGGACCTTCGCCACTCCACTGGGGGAGTTGGGGTTGGCCCTCCATGAGATGGCAGTAATCTCGAGACTGCCGATGGGGGATACCCCATATGAAGAGTATGTTCCTACCAACCGGGAGTTGGAGGACTCGGACCCTCGGGTTGTGGAGGTGTATCAGGAGCTGATGTGCCACTATTTCGCGTGCACCACTTTTTATGATGAGCCTTCTGATTTGGCTCACACCACTAAGTGGACGTCCTACCTCTTCTTCCACCGGGCCAGGGCCGCAAAGTCGGAGAAAGTTTCAGGGGGCAAGAATGAGCCCGTGAACTGTTTGGGCATGCTCAGTGCCCAGGTCGTCGAGGATCTTATGGAGGATGCTAAGGCTCCAGATCAGATTCTCAATGACAGGGTAGGAAAGTATCCTGAAGGCATTAAGGCCTACAGTTACTAAGGCGCTGCCGCAGGCCTTTGTCTAAGGAAGCCCGGCTGGTTTCCTCTCCATATGGCTGCGTCGAGTAGTGGTGCCCGGCATCGCGTCCGCGGACCTTATTCACCGGAATATCCTGTGGCCTACCATGCGTCTGGTGTTCGGGGCAAGACTGGGCTTGCTCCCTGCCATGGTGTGCCGTATACAGGCTGGCCTGAGAGCCATGACTGATGGGCTGCTCATCGATGGAGCTCGGCGTGATAGCTTTCCCAGGGTAGAATTACCATACCTGTATTTGATGGGATGGTTAATTCTTCACAACCCCCGGGTGATGTCTCCCGGCCCTGGCAGTAGTTCGGGGGGTAGTTTCTTGCTGAACTACAAGGACTCTCCCTGGAACGTGAATACAGTTTTAGACTGTCGGCTGGTGCTGAGCCTCAGTCACGGCTGGAAGCTCCTCTGCATTGTCCCCTCCGTACATCGCAACCAATCGGGGATTAGGCTTGAGGATTTAGGTGGAGAGAAGACCAATCTTTCTCCGAAAGCTTTTAATTGGTTGGTCTGCATCAGACCCTCCCATTTGCTGTATAAAAGCGAAGATCATTGCTTCTTCGAGCCCTACTTGCCTAGTCGGTTTGCCAGGTAGTTTGGGTACGATCAGTTGCACGTGGGCAATGCCGTCACCAGCTTCAGGTCCAGGGGCGGACTCATTGATGGAGCTAGAGGATGGCGATATTTTATCATGGGTTGCACGGGAGCAATCTTTATCGTGCCGGTCGTCACACTCTCCACGGAGCTGCGCATCCTCTATTCGTATGCCCAGTTCTACGTGGCGATCAACACCTTCCATCGCGATTTTGACATGCGTGGAAGCTTTAGGGTGCCTTCTCCCAAGCCCGGGGGAAGAGTCGAAGTCCCCTCGGTTTCTTCTGACGAGGGTGAGGAGTTCGTCACTCCGGATGAGCCTCTGGTGTCGGTACCGAGGTGTGAAGTGCCTCCGCCTGCGGGGGCTTTGGTAGTCTCTGGGAAGCGATGGGCTTCTGCTCCCAAAAAGGCTTCTCTTCGTAAGAGGAGGAAGGAGAAGGTTGCTCGTCCTCTCCGCGTTCTTGGTATTGAGGCTCCTAGAGAGGATCCTGCTGTCTCCCCTGTTGGGGATGTCTCTTTAATTGGAGGTTCCTCGCCTTTCGGAGAAGGACCCTCAGTTTCGGCTGGCGGTGCCGGAGAACCCCTGCTTGAGTCTGCCATTGCTGCCATCGCCTCTGGTAGTGGAACGAAATCGCCTGCGTGGCCGAGGCAAATAAGAGAATCTTTCCCTAGACCAGCAACGGATGAAACTCCTGCTGTCTCCGTGAGCATGCCTAGCGAGATTTCAGCTGACGAACCTCGACTGCATCTTGGTGACGGCTCGGTAGAGCACCTGACGATGTCGGTTGGCCCACCCCCTTCTCCAGGTATGACAGTTCGCATTGCGTCATTAAGGCATGATTTAGCTACATCGGCTGCAGATGCGACATATATACCGTTGGCTATGGGTAAATATTATCTTTATGTCTCCTCTTAGAAAGATTACCATCATATTGATATCAACTTTCTTGTCCTCTTCTCAGGGGACGGCGTCCACGGGGAGTATAGCGTTGAAGTGCTTTCTGGCTCTGCTCGGGCTCCTGGCGATGATACGGAGGTGCCCGACTTCGAGGAGGAAATATCTTCGGGGGCCAGCTCGCCCGGTGTGGTTTCGTCATCTCAAGAGGAGGACGAACCCGTTATCGTGACCTCGCCTCTCGCGAGTATGCCGATGACTTCGACCGTCGTTGTCGCACCTCCTTCGGTTGTACCACCCGTCGAGGCGGTGGCTGTGGCCACCTCGTCTGCAATCATTCCTGGAGGGGGACTCGCCAATATCGCGGCCACTCCTGGCGTCCAATCGGATCTAGTTGTGCTGACCGAGCAATATACCAGCCTCTTTTACACCCGTTTGAAAATGTTGATATCAATGGTGTTGGTGAAGAATCTAGACTTCGTGCGTCTGAAGAAGGCTTCTCAGTTTTCGATCGGGGCGGTCAGGGAGTTCGGCGATTCTAGGGTAGCTGACGCCCTGGAGGCAATGGTTAATGGTTTGGAGCAACCTATTAACGAATACTTGCAGCTGGCTCGGGGCAGCCTTGAAGCTGAGGTCCAGGCCAGATACGACCTCATGACTGCGCGGCTTACTAAACAACTGAAAAGCCTAGATAACTCCATCAAAGCACATAAGCTGGAGATGGATGAAAGAAAAGCTGTCGTGGAGGAGGCTCTTGCTCTTCAGACGAAGTGCCAATTCGAGCATGAAGGGAACGTAGCGAGGGCCCGCAAGTTGAAGGAAAAACTCGCTCTGGCAGAGGAGTGGGCTTCTCAGTCATTGGCAGGTCTAGATGTAGCGACTGGTCGACTGAGCACAGTACGACGGGATCTGGAGCGTGCAGAAGCTGCATGTACGGGTTCTCTTCGGGCAAGGGCCGAACTGTCCTTTACGAGTAACCCCGAGGCACGGCTGGAGTGTGCCCGCGCTGATGTCTTGGTTTCCAGGAATGAGAGGATAGCTGCACTAGTGCAGCTGATTCGCGATCTGACCGCTCCCCCACAATGATGTACCCTTTCTTCTTTTTGCTTCCCAGATGTAATTCTGCTCTCTTTTGGGAATAAATAAAGCGAATCTTTTCTGACTTTGTGGACCCATCATTTCGGAATGTAAATGACAGGTTTGGGCGAGAGTGATATCAGAGGTAGTATGGACGTGGTAGACTCTTGATAAACTTTTCGCAGGACATATCTATTCAGAGTTCATACGGACATGATAGAATATGCTTTGACTAAAGTTTGTAGACAAGACACTATCAGAGGTAATATGGACGTGATAGAATATGACCCAACTAGTTTCGTTTTGGAAGTAGTTTTGTCAGAATTGAGATTCTCGCTATATTCCACTTGAGCAGAGGAGATTAAGCATAGTACCTTTTCAGGAATTTACCGTTGATAGGAGCCATGAATAGGTCTCCATTAGGCCGGGCTATCCTGTAGGCGCCGTTTGAGAACGTTGTCTCAATCATACAAGGGCCTTCCCACTTGGGCTGAAATTTGCCTTTACTTCTGTGAGTAAGAATCATCGGCCTTCTTACGGCTAAAACTAGCTCGCCGACTTTGAACACTCTTTCCTTTACTTTATGATCGAAAGCTCTGGAAATGCGTGCTTGGTAAAGCGCGATGCGCTGTTGAGCTTGGAGGCGTTTCTCGTCTAATCCTTCTAGCTCTTGAAGCCTTAACAGGTCATTCTTTTCTTGAGTCAGCTCATTAGTCACGGCTATCCTGAGTGACGGAATTTGAATTTTGATGGGAAGAACTGCTTCGCTCCCGTAGACCAGTGAAAATGGGGTACAACCTGTCGGTGTTCGTACCGTTGTGCGGATGCCCAGAGACATTCGCCCAGCTTCTCATTCCAATCTCTCTTGTTTGAAGAGACAAACTTCTTTAAGAGTTTGATAATGGTTTTGTTGAAAGCTTCCGCCAAACCATTAGCAGCTGGATAATATGCCGTAGAGGCAATATTGTGTATCCGATTTTTATCGTAAAATCGATGAAACGCTTGGCTGATGAACTGAGGCCTATTGTCATGGATTATCCTTCGGGGAATCCCAAAGCGATAAATGACGTGATGCTTGATGAAGCTGATCACATTAGACGCCTTTACCTCAGCAAGAGGGATCGCCTCTGCCCATTTGGAGAAGTAATCCGTGATGGCCAGTATGAACCGGTGACCTCTGGAAGAAGACGGTTGAATAGGACCAATGACATCCATACCCCATGCTTCGAAAGGCCATGATGCAACCGTAGGATATAGATATTCAGACGGTTGATGTATGAAGTCTGCATGAACCTGACAGGCTCTGCATTGTCTTGCATAGTTGATCGCGTCTGCGATCATAGTCGGCCAGTAATAGCCCATTCTCCTGATACGATCCTGTAGCTTAGGACCGGGCTGATGTGCTCTGCATACGCCGTCGTGAGCTTCCCGGATAATTTGCTGTGCTTTATCGTCAGAGAGACATCTCAATAGCAGTCCGTCGTAGGTCCGGCGATATAGGCATTGTGAAGATGCATCGAAGTAGAAGCGTAATGATCGTCTTTTGACGGATACTGCTTCTTTGGGGTCCTCCGGCAAGATTTTGTATGCGCCAAAATCTATGAAGGGACTTCTCCAGTCTCTTCTAGGGGGATCTGTGTTCACAGCGTAGCTGCGTTCTATGTGAAAGTTGTTCTTTACACAGAATAAATCTCTGTTAAGAAGGATTACCGAATTCTGCCTTCTTATAGGAGTGCCTAAATCCGCAGCTAGACTGGCTAGGGCATCAACTTCCAGATTCTGAGATCTAGGTACATGCTCTAGGAAGAACCTTTTGAATGTCATGGCTATCTCGACCGTTGCTTGGTGATAGGGGATGAGGTCTGGATTCCGAACTTCATATATTCCCCTGACTTGATTGACGATGAGCAGAGAATCACCGAAAGCTTCCAGGGACTCGACCCCCAGCTCTTTAGCGACTTGGAGCCCGATTAGCAGAGCATTGTACTCTGCCACATTGTTGGAGCATGGCTCGCTAAGAGAATATGCTTGGTAGATGACGAGTTTATCAGGAGTGACCAGGACGATTCCTACCCCTGAAACCACGTTTCCCTTGGGACCAGTCCTTGAGGCACCGTCGAAGAACAGTTGCCATGCGTCACTTTCCATTATGGAATTACATTCTGCAACTTCGTCAGGGATATCCTCGTATAGTTTGGAGGTCTCTGGGATCGGATGAGCATCTAGGAAGTTGGCCAGCGCTTGGCCTTTGATGGACTTCTGCGGGACGTATACCATGTCATATGGTGTTAACAGCATCGCCCAAGTCGCGAGTCGGGAATTAAGAGCACTTGGCTTGCTCATCAGTACTCGAAGAGGGTTGATCCTGGAGATGATATGAATAGTCTGACCGGTGACATAGTGCCGCGTCTTCTAGATAGCGAACATCAGAGCCAAGCATTCTTTCTCCACTGGGTTGTACCGGTGTTCGGCTCCGACCATCATCCTGCTGAGGCAGTAGATAGCCTGTTCATGACCCATATCGTTCTTCTGTGCGAGAAGAGCTCCTAGCGAATGATCTATTGCTCGAACGTACAGCAAGAATGGCCTTCCCATGACGGGAGGCACCAAAACTGGCAGACTGGTGAGGTAGCGTTTAATAACTCCGAACGCTTGCTGACAGGTTTCGTCCCATATGAAGGATACACCTTTCTTCATGAGATGAGAAAAGGGCTGACATCTCCCCGAGAGGTTGGATATGAACCTCCGAATATAAGCCAAACGGCCTTAAAATCCCCGGAGTTCCCTCAGATTGCGGGGCGGTCGCATTTCTACGATGGCCTGGACTTTGTCAGGGTCCACTTGGATGCCTTTGGCGGTGATGACAAATCCCAAAAATTTGTCACTAGATACACCCAGAAAGGACTTCGTAGGGTTCATCTTGAGTTGATGTTGGCGCATTAACTCGAATACCGTCCTCAAGTCTTGAATGTGATCATCTTTGAGGCGGCTCTTAACGGCTATGTCGTCCACGTAACATTCTACTATTTTTGCGTAAATGCTCATAGAATATGTTACTCATAGCCCGTTGGTATGTAGCCCCGACGTTCTTCAATCCGAAGGGCATGACCGTATAGCAATATACCCCCAACGGGGTCCGGAAGGTAGTGTGCTTCTCGTCTTCAGGATGCATCTTGATCTGATTGTATCCTGAGAATCCGTCCATGAAAGACATGCGTTCAAAACCGCAGGTGTTGTCGATCATGATGTCCATGATGGGAAGAGGGAACTCATCCTTGGGGCAGGCTGCATTCAGATCTCGGTAATCCATGCAGATACGTATTTTCCTATTTTTCTTCATGACTGGGACAATGTTGGTGACCCAGTCGGGATGTTGGTCTTCCCGGATGAAACCGCAGGCTATCAACTTCTTGACTTCAGCTTCGATGGCGTCCATCATATCCGGGCGGAACCGGCGTTGGTGCTGCTTCACAGGCTTTGAATCGGTCAATATGTTGAGTTTGTGAGTAGCCACCTTTGGGTCAAGGCCCGGCATCTCCTCATAATCCCATGCAAAGACGTCGATATATTCTTTTATCAGCTGGATAACTTCTTCCCTTTCAGCTGGGGAAAGATTGTTACTGATAAATATCGGCTTTGGCGAAAGTTTACCCCCAACATCAACCTGGATAACTTCATCTTTGGTGGGAGGTTCCCTTTGTTCGAAGCAGAATTCCCACTGCGTATCCATTTGTTGGGCCTAAGAGTCATTCTCAAACAGTTCAGATTTTTGTTCGTCTGATTCGAAGGAATCTGTCACTACCATATTTACTGATAATGTTTGTTCGAGAGCATCAGGTGAGTCAGAGGGCAACGAGCCATTCTGAGAAGAGGAGAAGATATCCTCGTCCAACTTAGAGGAGGTGGCATACCCCAACCCGAAATGAGTTCGTTGATAGTAGGGGTCGCCGCGCAGCGGCGTTCGTCTGCCTCTTCCGTAGTTGAGGCCTGGCTTCCGTGTTTTCTGACGGCGAAGCTTCCTCACGTTCATCTTCAACGGCATAAACTCCCATTTCCCTGGGTGTTATTGAAGGATTAGTATAGGTCACTGTAGAAGTCGACTCTATACTCTCAGCATCTGATCCGGGAGACTGGCGAACCCCAGCGTCGGAATCAGACGAGTACGAAGCTGGTTGCTGTGACCTTGCACGGGTATTTTGGAACACCCCAGCTTCAGCGTTCCTGAGGAGGTCTTCGAATCTTCTTCGGCTCGGAGGCCTAGAGGGGTGACGTCTTGAGCTCGACCCTCCTCTAGGTATGTGTGAAGCCATATTCACGGATGCATGCGCGGGCTCTTCTTCCTGGAAAGACAGAGAGTAGCTCAACCGGTCGAAAACCGACCGTTTTGCTTTAAAACAGCAGCAGTCAATCATAATATTATGACTATTACAACATTGCTCGCCAGGGGGCGTAATAGGCATGTTGGAAGGTCCCCTCTCCTTACGCTTCTGGATTAGATATTTGCGCAAGTCAGGAGGAGTTGCAGAAGAAGAAGACGACGACGGCTTGTTCCTTCTGTTCCCATCAGTGGGCATGCGGAGATTGGGCACCATGGTTTTCTCTGTGCCACCTGTGTACAACAGGTTGGCCATCTGGGTGGCGGATAATCCCCGAGGAGGGTATCTTTTCGCAACCTGAGCTTGCTTTACGCCGTAGGACTTCGCCTGGCATAATTTGGAGATTTGCTCAGACTGGCGTAAAGCTGAAGAGGTCCTCAGTCGGCCATCGGCTTCCCGCGTAATCCGGAGGGTAGACAGATTGCTCCTTCCCTGGCGTAAAGGCCGAGAAGTTGAGTATTCTGCCGCTTGCTTTTCCTTGTGGAGATCATAGCACTCATCTGGTTTTCCGTAGAGGTCAGATGTTGTCTTGCGCACGGAGCATGATTTATACTTTCGATTTGGTGCTGAGGCATCATCAGAAGTTTTGTCTGTACCGCGCATAGCGGAAGACTGGTTTTTGCGCGTAGAGCGCAGTGGATACTTCTGGGTTAGCGCTGAGGCTTTGCCCAAAGTTTTGTCTGTACCGCGCGTAGCGGGAGACTGATTTCTACGTGTAGAGCGTATTGGATACTTCTGGATTAGCGCTGAGGCTTTGCCCAAAGTTTTGTCTGTACCGCGCGTAGCGGGAGACTGAATTTTATGTGCAGGGCATGGAGGGAGCAACGCTACAACCTCATTGGTCGGAGAGATCGGAGAGTCCACAGGAATGGTAGAGGAGGTCTTGGGCATCCGGACCTTGCGCAGCTTCCTGTTATCTTGGACGGAGAGAGGGTGAGAGCTACCCCCGGTTCGAAACATGTCTTCGTAGGCAGACTGGTCGAATTGGATGACCAGTGTCTTCTTCACGGTTCCTACAGATACCGCATCGTGTTGAGCAATTATTTCCTCATCAGAAGAGAAAGACGTCCCCAGCAGAGTCGCCATCTTGTTTGTGGTATTAAACAAAAGAACGAAGTGTATATAATACGAGGTTTTACACGAAACCCGCCTTCTTCGGTTTACAAACAAATTTGTACAATTTGATCCTACACGAGGATGTGGGAGTATACTTTATTTAATCTGGGTAAATATTGCTATAGGTATCTGATCTGCAGTCGATCACTTTAGCCCTTGGACTACACGATGATGAAGAAGTGCCGTAGAAGACAGGAAGCAGCTTCGAAGGTTGCAAAAGAGGGTGGATGCACGATGCCAAAGTCGTCGATCCCTACTCTTTGTCTGAGCTCCGGATTCTCTCTCTCTCTCTCTCTCTCTCTCTCTTGACCTCTGGTTCGATCTTTCTTGGAAGTTCGACCTTGGATCTGATATTGGTTTTCTTGACCAATTTTCGACTCTAATTTCTTTGACCTTTTTCTCTGTTGATATAGGTCTCTATTTATAGAGTTTTAGTGACAGTGACTGCTCCGTCGGTGTAGAAACCGAGGAGTGGAAAGTACAGCACCCTTTTATACGATGGTTTAAAATAATCAATGCCTGCGTATAGATGACCTTTTGAGTGAGCATGTGACGCATGTCCAACTAAGGGGACAAAATGCGTATATCTGCTGCGAAGATCACGGCGTAGAAGCCACGCAGGTAGTTATCCCTTGTGTAGAAGAGGTTGGCGTAGAAGCCAATAACTGTCACCATGCCGTAGAAGCCAAATAGTTATCAAACCGGCATAGAAGCCGAATAGGCGTAGAAGCCGAGTAGGCATAGAAGCCGAGTAGGCGTAGAAGCCGAGTGGTCATAGAGGCCGAGTGGGCGTAGAAGCCGAGTAAGCACAGAAGCTGAATGGGCGTGGAAGCCGAGTGAGCACAAAAGCTGAATGGGCGTGGAAGTCGCTGCGTAACGTGCCAGAGTGCTGATGTGGACGTCTTAGCCGGAATTACGGCTTTTGAAGATATAATCAAATCTCTCGTATTAAATGCAGAGATTTGCCACCATCCTGTGCATTAAATATAGAGACATGTTTTTGAAGGTCTGCAGACCTTTTGTGCATCAGTCGCAGAGACGTGCCTTGAGAAACTGTCACCGCTCTATGCATTAGACGTAGAGACGTGCCTCGAAAAACTGTCACCGCTCTGCGCATCAGTCGTAGAGACGTGCCTCGAGCCCCGTACGAAGTGCAGCTTTTGATGTGGCAGACGGTTTGTCTACTGCGGAGCGTAAACAGCTCATGTCTGCCTGTGTAAAACAAGGCAGCGTATCCCTTTGTGCACGTAAAAGCTGTTTACGCAAAGGAGATGGCGATAAATGACAGCCTGGGTTGCAGTGCTGTGCCATCATTATAGCCGTCGTCTGGGTAGCCCTGCAGTATCCCTTTGTCAGAAGTCCAGACGTTAGGTTTATTTGCAGGATCTGACAGGTTCACTTCGGAGAACACGAAGCTTCCCTTGTACACTTTAATGCTATATTGAAAGCGGATGGGTTTTACGCCCAGGAGGCGACGAAGAACCCTATTTTATGCTGAAGCATCCTGGACATACTGCACTTATGCGGATGGTCCTTTGAGCTTTTAATATTTTACGCTGTGTTTTAGCGGAAAAAGCTCTGTTGCACGCTTGATGGCTCTGAAGGCCTCTGTTTACGCTGCTCTACATCAATATGCTGCGTAGAGCTTCCCAGCGTATTTTTTATGCTTCAACAATGTCTAACTTATTTGAATCGTCAAAACCTATCACGTCCATATTACCTCTGATAGTGTTTTGTATACAAATTCAGTTGGATCATATTCTATCATGTCCATATAACCTCTGAATAGATATATCCAGTTGAAGATTACCAAAAGTACCATATTACCTCAGATATCACTTTCACCCTAACCTATCATTTATATTCAAAAATGATGGATCCACCAAAGTCAGATAAAGTCTCTTTAATCTCTATAAAGAGCAAGTTACAAAAAAGAAGCAAAATATTACATCATCGGGGAGGAGCAGCCAAATCGCGAATCTGTTGTGCCAAAGCAGCCAACCTCTCATTTCTGGAGTCTAAAATATTAGCGCGAGCCTGCTCCATTCGTACCTCATTATCGCTCAGGAAGGATAGTTCAGACCGAACATGTACAAAACCTGCGTGGATGACACCCGCATGTGCCAGGTTCTGCTGAGCCGCTTCAATTTGGTCCTTCAATACATCTCGAGCTGCAGATGAAGCGAGAGCACTCTCCTTTGCTTGAGCGAGTTCATCCTCTAATTTACGGACCCTCTGTTGAAATTAGTTAATTATTTTATTGATTGTCTCATTGGCATTATATAGCCTTACAGTCATTAATACAATGATCTCAATCATTATGACAATAATCTCATAATGGAATATCCTGTGACATATTCTGGCATCCTAAATATGTCCTCAGGATATTCCCATGTGCTTATACTATACTTAAATATGACACCCAACATACCATATCAACACTCCCCCTCAAGATGGGTGAAAGATATTCACTAAGCCCATCTTGTCACATCCTCTAATCATGCTCACTGAGGCAAGTCCCTTGGTTAGTCCATCTGCTACTTGATCCCTGGTTGGAACATGGCTAAGCTCCAGTAATCCACTATCCAAATTCTCTTTAATGAAGAATCTATCAATCTCGATGTGTTTGGTCCTGTCATGCTGTATTGGATTGTTGGCGATACTAATGGCTGACTGATTGTCACACCACAGCTTTATCTTGGCTCCTTGATCCAGCTTCAGCTCCACCAGCATATTCTTTAACCATATCAGCTCTGCAACTCCCAAGGCCATAGCTCTGTACTCTGCTTCAGCTGTCGATCTGGCCACCACAGACTGCTTCTTACTCCTCCAGGAGACCAAGTTACCTCCTACAAATATGCAATATCCTGAGGTAGATCTTCTGTCATCAGCACAACTAGCCCAGTCAGAATCACAGTAGCCCTCGATGCTCACGTGATTGTTCTTCCTGAATATTAGTCCCTTTCCGGGAGCACCTTTCAAGTACCTCAAAATCTGGTACACTGCATCCATATGACCCTTCCGTTGGTCATGCATGTAGCGGCTCACCACACTTACTGCAAAGCAGATATCAGGACGTGTGTGGCTCAAATAGATCAACTTGCCAACCAGTCTCTGGTATCTGTCCCGATCAACTGGTTTTCCAGCCTCAGCATCAATCTTGAACCTCTGATCTATTGGTATCGCTACAGGTTTGCACCCCAACATCCCAGTTTCTGTGAGAAGGTCCAGTGCATACTTCCTTTGAGAGAGAAAAATTCTCTCTGCTTCTCGAACAATCTCAATCCCAAGTAAGTACCGAAGAAGGCTGAGATCCTTCACCTCGAATTTCTTGCCAAGCTTTCCTTTGAGTTGGGCGATCTCCTGCTCATCATCTCCTGTGATAATCATATCGTCCATATACACCACAAGCATGGTGATGTGGCCTCCACTCCGACGGAAGAACACAGTATGATCAACATTGATCTGCTGATATCCCATCCCTATCATCGTCCTTCTGAATCTGTCAAACCATGCTCGAGGAGACTGCTTCAGTCCATAGAGGGACTTCTTGAACCTACAGACCTTGCCTACTGTCTGATTGGTGCCAAATCCTGGTGGTATCTCCATGTACACCTCCTCCACTAGATATCCGTGAAGAAACACATTCTTCACATCCAGTTGGTGTAGCTTCCATCCACTATTTGCTGCCAGAGAAATCAGAGTCCTGACAGTGCTCATCTTTGCAACTGGTGCAAAGGTCTCGTCATAGTCGATGCCGTACGTCTGACTGTATCCTTTGGCTACTAGTCGAGCTTTGTAGCGCTCAACCTGTCCATCTGGATTCTGCTTTACGGTAAAGACCCACTTGCATCCAACTTCTCTCTTCCCATCTGGCAGTCTCCCAAGCTCCCAAGTGTGGTTCTTCTCCAGAGCTCCCAACTCCTCGTGCATTGCCGCTTTCTACTTTGGATCGTTCTTGGCAACCTGCCAATTGTTAGGTACAGTAATACTATCCAAAGATGCTATAAATGCTCCATGAGAATAAGGGATATGGTCTTAAGAAACAAACTGAGCAATATCCCAACCATATCTGTTTGGAGGATTTCCTGCATTGCTGCGAGTGGTCCTCCGTACAGATAGTGGTGTGGGAGGAGTAGAAGTAGGAGGAATGATATCTTGTGAATGAGGGGGTATCACCTGAAGGGGAGTTGGTGTCGGTGCCTCAGGAGTTGGGACGAACGCAGGCAAGGGACTTGGCACTAGCACTGTCGGTACTGGTCCTGCAGTTTGCTTCTCTCTCTTGCTGTAGGTAAGTAACTCTCCCTGAGCCGTAGGCCTAACACCTTCACCTTCTTGTCCCTTCTCCGTGCCTCCATGCCAAACTTCTAAATCGGTTACCACCAAGTTCTCCATCTTCCCCTCTCACCTAATACTGGCAGTATTAGGCGTGTTGTGTGAAGTTCCGTACTGCCGGTAGTATGGCTCATGCTTCCGAAAGTGGATATCCATACTGACAAACTTCTTTTTCTCTACTGGACTCCAGCACACATACCCCTTCTGGGTCGCCGAGTAGCCTACGAAGATGCATTTGACCGCTCTAGGGTCAAGTTTCCCAACTGATGGCCTATTGTCCTTCACAAAACACACACACCCAAACACCTTCAGTGGGAGTATCCCACTATTATTGCCTTGCAATACCTCACATGGGAACTTTCATTCGAGGACCTTCGAGGGCATCCTGTTGATGAGTTGAGCTGCTGTCAACACTGCATGCCCCCACAGACTCTGTGGGACATTCATGTCGATCATTATATTTCTTGCGACCTCCAGAAGGTGTCTATTTTTCCTTTCTGCAACTCCATTTTGTGCTGGTGTGTATGCACAGGTGGTCTGATGCTGTATTCCGTGTGCTGACAGGTATTCTGCAAGCGTCCTGTTGGTATACTCCGTTCCATTGTCAGACCTCAGTACCTTCACAACTGCTTTGTACTGAGTCTGGACATGCTTATGAAAATCCAAAAAATAAGTAGGTACATCATTCTTATTTTTCATCAAATATAACCAGGTAACACGAGAGGCACACTCAATAAAAGAAACAAAGTACTTATAACCATTCATAGTGTTAGTAGCACATGGACCCCAGACATCAGAATGTACTACCTCAAATCAAAAGTGCTTCTATGACCCGTGCCAACATATGAGCTCCTAGTAAGTTTTTCTAACTCGCACGCATCACATACTAATTTTTTTTTATTTGTTTTTGCATAAATCTCTGGATACAACTTACTTAGAGTATCAAAGGAAGGATGTCCCATCCTCCGATGATGGAGTATCAAGGTATCCTCAGTCCTCTACTGTAGTCCTTCCATGCCAGTCTTCTCTGCCATAGATACCAATGCTGAGTCCAGTCCTTCTCGATCTAGGTACCACAGTCCCTTATGCCAAGTGCCAGTCCCAAGTCTTCGTCCTGTCCCTTTCTCCTGGAAGGTCACCTTAGGAATATCAAAAGAAATAATGCATTTAAATTGGAGGATTATAGAACTAATGGACAAGAGACTGACTGGAAAGGTTGGAGCATGTAAAACATTGGATAATCTTACTGAACCTGTACAATTAACAGTATCCTTACCGACCACTGGCTGAAAGTGCCATCAGCTGTCTGAATGTTGTCTGCTGATGCTAGGTGAGTGTTGGAAGAAAACTCACTAGCATTCCCCGTCACATGCCGAGATGCTCCCGAGTCGATAATCCAGTCTGATGATTTAAGGGAAGAGATAGACGCAAGGGCAAGTGATTCGTCAGTACCTTCTGATGGATGGGCATACATGGCAGCGTTGCCCCTAACAAAGAATGAGGTGGACGTCTCCTCTGTTCTACCCCTTATGTCTCCTAGTGCCTGGTCGTCCACAGTAAATGTGCCATCAGCTTCTCCGTTCCCTTTTGATATCAGGAGGTTCGCCCGATAACCTCCTCGGCCGCCTCATCTATCCCCTCGACCATGACCACGTCCTCCATTATATCCTTGTCCGCCGAACGGTCCTCATCCACCACTTGAATCTTCCTCCCTAGGTGATTTGGTACAAGCATACCGATGATGACCCATCTCTCCACGGTTGTAGCACTGTCGGTTATGCTGCCAGGGCTCTCCCTTAGATCCTGTGTTTTCTGAGCTGGTAATCGCTAGTGCTGACTTTGCTTCGGGGGGACCACCTGTCCTGGCTTGCAGCCTGATGCGTGTCTCCTCCTGGATCATGGCTGAGATAGCCTACTCAAGGCTAGGGATCTTTGGTTGGGCTAGAAGTAGGGCCGTCCTCTGTGCGAAAACTGCAGTCAGCCCTTTGAGGAACTTTATCGTCCTCTCCTGCAGACACACCTGTCTCTCCTTATACATAGGGTCCCCGCAGCTCGCCCGATCTGAGGAGTGATCATAATCCAACCACAGACGCTCCAACTCTGTGGCATACTCCTGCACCGTCTTCTCTCCCTGTACGGTGTCATCAATCTCCCCCTTTATCTGGAAGACCCATAAGTTGTTCCCCACATCATCATAGGTCCTTTTCAACTTCTCCCACACATCTTTCACCATCTCAATACCGTCTACTGTGGCGGCAATAGACTGGACTAAGGAGTTCAGAAGCCAGATGTAGATCACCATATGAGTGGACTTCCACTCATCGCGTCCTGTCGAGCCCTCGTCCGGCTCTGTCGCCTCGCCCGTCCGGAACCCCTCCATGTTTTTTCCTGCGAGGGTTCTTCTCACCCGCCGTGACCAACTCAGATAGGTGGCTGGTCCATCTTATTTCAGATCGATGGAGGGAAGCTTCAACTCCGGTGACGTTCGTGTCATGTTTTCACCAGCCGACATGGTCAACAACTTCATCAATGTTGCCACCTCTGCAAAATCTAGCTTCTTGATGATCTCCTCCATCGATGCGTCGTCTATCTAATCACGTCACGTCCGCTCCACGACTCACGATCATCCTCGTCGTCCGCTCCTAGATCCGAATATGTCCCCCCTTTTTTCAGATCTAGGCATCCCTATTAGGCGCTGTCTCGTGCTGGTGCGGAGGAGGCGGCATCACGCATGTCACAGCCACCGTCGCAGCAGCAGTCGTAGCAGCCGCAGCAGCAGTAGCGGGACGGGGCAGCAACAACAAAGGGCGGCCTGCGTAGGGCGGAGAAGGGAAGAAGGGGGGGCGTGGAAGAGTTCGGTGGAGGAGATCTAGAAAATCCTCCTGTGGGTTTGTGGAAGCTTGGTGACGGCTAGGGTTTATGAAAACTTGGCTCTGATACCATGTTGAAATTAGTTGATTATTTTATTAATTGTCTCATTGGCATTATATAGCCTTACAGTCATTAATACAATGATCTCAATCATTATGACAATAATCTCATAATGGAATATCCTGTGACATATTCTGGCATCCCAAATATGTCCTCAGGATATTCCCATGTGCTTATACTATACTTAAATATGACACCCAACATACCATATCAACACCCTCGCTTCATTTCCCTCACATTCAACTTCGCACTTAGCCAGCTGGGGAATGACATACCCTAATACAGCATGCTCTTCATTTATCACTTGCTGCTGTGCCTCGATGGATTTGCTCAGAGTTTCCATCTCCCCAGCAAGTCTCGCAGTCAAGGAGTTATACTCAGCCTGAATTATATCATCGACATTGTCTCGACACAATTGTAAATAATTGTTAATAGGTTCTTCCAAACCATTAACTATCTGCTCCAGAGCATCAGCTCGTCCAGTGTCATCAAAATTTCTAATCTGCGCTATGGTGAGATTGAAGGACATCTTCAGAGCATCAAAACCCAGATTCTTCTCCAGCACCATGGATATCAACGATTTTAAAGTGACATAGAATATGCTAGTAAACTGTTCAACTAGCATGGTAAAGTGCGAATAGACGCTGGGAGTGGCCGGGATATCAGTAAACCCCCTTTGTGGAACATTGGCAGAAGATGTGGCCACGGTCGTTGCCTCTACAGATGGCGCTACAAAAGAACTAACACCAGTAATGGTTAAAGTTCTGGTGTACTCAACGAAGGAGGCGCAGTCGCAATGATAGGCTCATCCTCCTCTGAGGATATCTGGACTACTGTTGGCGAGACAACGCCCGAAAATGCTGCAGACGAAGGAGCAACATCTTCAAAGCATGCCCCTTCGGTGTCAAGCACCGCCGTTTCATTGGCAGAATCTGCAACAAAGTCAAAAGTTGCGTCGACTCCGCCCTCCCCTGAGATGTCTTCACCTGAAAAGAAGACAAGAGAAAGTTAATATCAATTTGATGTTAATTTTCCTAAAAGAGAGGCGTAAGAAAAACATTTACCCATGGCTGATGGTATATATGTCGCGTCCGCAGCCAGTACAGCTAAATCAGTTCTTAATGAGGCTAAGTGAGCTGTCATACCTGGGAAAGAGGCTACACCAACTGACGTTGGCAGGTAGTCTTCCCACTCTTCACCAAGATCCACTCGAGGCTCATCGGGTGGAATCTCGCTGGAAGTACTCACAAACGAGGTAGGGGTTACTTCCATTATTGGTCTAGATAAAGGTATTCTTAAAATGCTCGGCCTTGTAGGCGATCTTGTAGCACTACCAGTAGCGGTAGTAGCGACAACAATCTCGAGCAAATAATCTCTGGCACTGTCAGTCGGAACTGTGGAGGTTCCCTCTCTAAAAGACGAGAGACCTCTAATCAAAGAATCATCCCCAACCGGGGAAACAACAAGCTCACTCCTAGGAGCCTCATGGCTGGAAGTCCTTGTAGGACCACTGACAGTCTTCTTTTTCTTGCGAGGGAAAGGCTCTTTCGGAGTAGAGGCCCTTCGCTTACTGGGGACAACAAGAGGCTCTGCAGGCGGAGCTATCGGAGCTATCGGGCCTCTCGGTATCGTCAATAAAAATTTGTCTGGACCGACAGGGTCTTCACCTTCATCAGAGGAGACTGATGGGATCTCCTCTCTTCTAGTAGACTTATGAGAGGGCATCCTAAAACTTTTACGCATATCAAAATTGCGATGGAAGTTATTGATGGCCACATAAAATTGTGCGTATGAGTGGAGGATGCGCAACTACATGGAGAGAGAAGTCGCGGGCACAGTAAAGGTTGCTCCAGTACAACCCATTATGAAGTATCGCCACCCTCTGGTTCCATCAATAAGTTCACCTCTGGATTTAAAGCTAGTGATGGCATTTCCCACATGCAATTGGTCATACCCAAACTGCCTGATGAACGGACTGGGCAGATAAGGCTCCAAGAAGCAATGGTCCTCACTTTTGTACAGTAAATGGGAAGATCTAATGCAGACCAACCAATAAAAAGCTTCGGAAGAAAGAACGGTCTTCCCGTGACCTGAATCCTGAAGTTTCGTCCCCTGTTGATTGATATGTACAGTAGGGACGATACAGAAGAGCTTCCAACTATGAGCAAAATTTAATGCTTGCCGACAATCTACGACGGTCGTCACATTTCAAGAGGAATTCTTGTAATTCAACAAGAAATTATTTCCCGAATTACTGGCAGAGCCGGAAGATATCACCCTGGGGTTATGAAGAATTAACCATCCTATCAGATATAGGAATGGTAACTCTACCCTGGGAAAGCTTTCACGTCGTGTTTTATCTGCAAGCAGCCCATCAGTAATGGCCCTCAGACCAGCTTGTATCTGGCATACCATGGCAGGGAGCAGGCCCAGTCTTGCCCCAAATACCAAATGTATTGCAGGCCATAAGGTGTTGCGATGAATGCGATCTGCAGATGCGATGCCAGGTACTACCAATCGGCGTAACCATATAGAGAGGAAGCCAGCCAGTTGAGCCTCCTTTGATAGAGGCTTACGACAATGCCTCATATAACTATAGGCTTTAGTGCCTGCAGGATAACCCTCGATCTCCTCATCGAGAACTTGATCTGAAGCTCCAGCGTCTTCAATAAGATCATCGACTATTTTAGCATTAAGCAGGCTCAAAAGGTTCAAAGGCTTATCCATGCTATCCACAACTTTGTTTGGCTTAGCATCTCTGGCTTGATGAAAGAAGAGATAGGACACCTATTTGTTGGTATGAGCCAAATCAGAGGGCTCATTGTAGAAGGTGGTGCATGCTAGATAATGGCTCATTAGCTCCTGGTACACTGCCACTACCCGAGGGTTTGTAACCCTTAATTCCCTGTTTGTAGGGACATACTCTTCATAAGGAGTATCCCCCATTGGCAGCCTTGAAATCTCTGCCATCTCATGAAGGGCCAATCCCAACTCCCCTAGCGGAGTGGCAAAAGTCCCAGTGAGCGAGATATACCGCTCCATCAAAGCCAAAAATAGGTTGGGATTGAGAGGCAGCCCAATACTGGTAGCATTCACAGCCGTGAACAGACCAATGCTCTCCAGCTCCGTCTGAAAGTGCTTCAGGGCCCAGACAGTTAAACGGGCCCATCGAAGATTCCCAGAGCTAAGCTACCTGCTGGTCCGAGGATTAACCTTGGGGTATACTCCTCCATGCCCCATGAAGTCATTACAAAAAGTCGATATTTGGACTGGCTGGAGCAGTGAAGTATCTTAACTCGGGATGCTGCCCGGCAGTAATCCCCTGAAAGGCATAACAGGGCCTGAAGGATGGCTCACAAATAATCCTCGGTTTGATCCTTTCTGATAAAATATCTTCCCTGGCTGGCCGTGAAGATCAGGGGTCAGGGTCCATGACATCTTCCTGGTATGCGTGGCATGGAAGAATGCCGAGATAGGGTAATCTCTAGGCATCCTGGGCAGGTACATGACCATGCCCTCAGCAGTAAAAATCCAGTTTTCCTTCTTGGGCTTCGTTTGGGATTGTTTATCAATCATATCCCCGAATAGGAAAGCTGGTTTTATATATTTGGTCCCATCTATATATGTCAAGGGCTCCCCGCTGATCATACTCAACATCATTCGTTCTCCTTGAGATGATATCAGAATTCCCCTTCCTTCAGGATGCTGGGTTCCAGAAATAGGGAATGTCACATGGGACAAGTCCTCCAAATAGTTTAAGTTCAGCATACCGGCAGCGGAGCCCATCACCTCAGCTAATGGATGGATCTGCAAGTCTACTACAAAATGCAAGAAGAACAAGTCAGTTTCTATACTAGACATTACATTCTTGCAGCTTATGCCAAAGATCAACAGTCTGTGCTTTTACGCCAAGACTGCAAAAACTTGAGCTCTTACGCTGGAATCTATTTCCGAGGCGTAAAATTCAAGATCAGCAGTATACGCCAAAATCAACCGTCTGGTTTTATGCCAAACTGCCAAAATTTGAGTTGTTACGCCAGAATTTTCATCCAGAGTGTAACACTCAAAGTTTGTAGTATACGCCAAATTTCGACAATCAAAGTTTCTACGCCAGACTACAAAAAGATAGTTTTATGTTGACACATTAGGAATGTGGGTGTAATGAGAAAATATCTCTGTGCATCATCTTCCTCGAAGAGGCTCTCAGCACAGAAGATGACCTTGCGCATTCACGTAAACGTGTGCGAAGGGTTTTGTTTTTTCTTCCTAAAAACTCTACCTATGACGCCTGGTGAACTGCTTGACGGTGGGACACTTCATTCAGAGCGAGGTTCGCTCAGTCCAATGGGAGTCGCTCGTGCTTGAGCAGAGGAGCGAGAAGAGGAGGCAGCTTTCTTTTTCTTAGTGGTGGAAGGTTGTTTCGGTGCCATGGCTAAGACTCAGAATTCTCAGAAGAAGAGACAAAGAAGAGCAATCAAAGGAACAAAGGGTTTTTGCAAAAAACAGATGAAGAGTTTCTTCTCTCAAAGCCTTGGGGTATTTATAGAGTTCAGACAAACTTTTCGAATCCCTAACCAAGTCCGATATTTAATATTCGGTTATGATTGGGGACCACACCAGGATATCATTAGAAGACGGACAGTCATACTGCACAAATAGATCCATGCTTTACGCTCAGTAGCTACAAGTCTATGATCTTACGCTTAGGAGCTTTTACGCTCAATAGCTACAAGTCTATGATTTTACACTCAAGAGGCTATAAATTTATAGTTTTAGGCCCGGATGCTTTTATGCTCAGTAGCTTTTACGCTCGAGAGGCTACAAACCTACGATTTTACGCTCAGCAGCTACAAATCTATGATTTCACGCTCAGAAGTTTTTTTCGCTCAGAGGCTACAGATATACGATTCTACTCTCAGAAGATACAGAAGCTACAGATCTATGACTTTTTATATATCTTGAAATACGTAGGCCAGAGTACGCGTATATCTGAACAATTTTCAAGAAGATCAATTACAAGGGTCTACGCAGAAAGTGCTCCTTTTGTCTACAAAATATTCCAAGTGCCTGAAATACACAGAGTTCAATATTGAAGATGACTCTTCTTCTTGGGTCTATTGGAAGCTCATCCGAAGTCCAACCGAAACATTTCTTAAAAGTTCAAGTATGTCTTGTTTGATGGCCATTTCTTGCCCTATTTCAAGGGCTTTTTGGGAAATCATTCTTGAAGAAGATGGCCTGAACAAGAATCCTTCATGTCAAAGAAGTGACAGTTCAGAAATTCTACGCAACTCCTCGTCCAAAACAGCATGAGAGTTTGGATCTTCAACTTAATGCTAAAGAAGCTTTCTACGCGTCTTCAGTTACGCGTAAAAGACTTGACGAGATCAAATATTCTTTTATCAGAGTCGGCGTAAAGTTATTTTAGAATGCTGAAGCTGCATATTTTCAGACTTCCTCACAGCAAAAAAATGGCAAAATTATCAGATGCGTAAAAGAAGACAATTTTATTAATCATGATTACATATGATGGAAATCCTTTCTCTACAAAGGGTTTCTCATCCTCACTTAAGATCACACCGAGAATATGTTCTTCCAGGTCATCGTATTGGTGTAGATCTTTTTCTGTCTTCTTCAGCAGTTAATCGGTTTCTGTGGCCGATTAACAAGAAAATGATAAATGGCGGGAGGATACAAAACTGGGCCTGTATAAATTATTCAGAGTCCATCCTCCTTACGCCATGGCAGGCATGCCCTAGAATTGTGTTGGGGCTTTAGACCCAACTCAGTACTGGAAGACAGGGCCAAACTGTCTACCCTCGTCCACCGCCATGTTGGAAGAAAATACAGCTTGCAAGATGTGTGGTCGAATGTGACCCTTCCTCTCTCCTGGACGAATTGCCATATGAAATTGTTGATCATATCGAGCAAAGGAAGCTATAATATCCTTCCATGATCCATCGTTGTAGAGGATATTTGCTCGAAGATGTCTCTTTTTATGGCTCCTTACATGCAGGAAGAACAGGATCTTCTTCCTCAAGTCGACCCGACGAAGCTCGGTAACCATCTCTGTATGGTGAAGAAAATATGGGGAAACCAGGTTAACTTATTTGCCTTTATATAGGCAGAGGAGATCACATCAAATCCCAACAAAATCTGAAATTTTGTCAAGAAATCAGCCTCGTGGAACGAGTCAAACTTGACCGTTTCATGCTTCATTCAAAGTGTTCCAAATTACAAGGAATTTGAAAACTTTGAAGGGGGTCTTGTAGAAGCATGAAAAATATGCTGGAAAAATTATGAAGCCCGCGTAAAGCAGAGTTTCAGTGCCGTGCAGCGTAAAGCATGACTTCAGAACTACTGGCGTACAGCGGAGCTTCAACTCTATTTTTGGCAAAAAATAGAACCCAAGAACAGTCCGCATAAAGCATCACTTTCGAGGCCATTTGTGGCATAAAAGATGGTCGCTCCCTCCATACAACGTAACATACGTCTGCTTTTAATGCAGCATGGAGTTATACGAGGAACACTTTGAATTCTTCGAATGAACCTGCCAGACAGTACAATGAACCTGACTCCTGACAGAGAGTACCGCACGACAATCGAGAGGACGGTTGTAATAATGATTATATATAGATCCCCAGACTGTCGTTTAGTGACAAAGCCTTGATATAAGACGTCGTTTACGCATTCAAAGGAATATGCTGCCTATTTTATACAGGCAAGCATAAGCTTTTACGCTCAAGAGGAGACAAAACTAACCGCCACGTCAAAAGCTGCTCTTCGTACAAAGTTCGAGGCACGTCTCTGCCATTAATACGCGAGATGGGGGCAGATCTCTGCATTTAATGCACGAGATTTGGTTCTACTTTCAAAGACTGGGTGAACCATAATTAAGGCTAATACGTCCATATCACCTTTCCCGCACATTACGCCGACCATGCTATTTTTAGCTATAGGAGCACTCCGTACTCTATCTCCTTGAAATATGCCGATTCGGGCTATATGTGCAAAGCATCAAGCTTCACACAGAACTTGGCTTCTACGCCAACATGACATCTGTCTTGGTTTCTACGCCAATTTGACAACTACTCGGCTTCTACGCCTACTTGGCTTCTACACCAATAAGATAACTATTTGGCGTCTACGCCGTGGTGACAGTTACTTGGCTTATACGCCAACCTTTTCTACGCGAGGGGCAGTTACCTACGTGGCTTACATGTCGTGATCTTCGCAGCAGTTATATGCGTTACCTTATAATGGGACACACGTCACACGCGAATTCAGAAGATCATTTATACGTGGGTGGCAGTTATTATAACCGTCGCATAAAAAGTGCCACACTCTCCACTGTTCGGCTTCTATGCTGACTGGATGGTTACTGTCATTGAACTCTATAAATAGAGACCTCTGGCCACGGAGGTCAAGGGTCGAAGGGTCGAAGGGAGGATTATTGAGAGAGAAGAGTCTAGAGCACAGACAGAGAGTAGTGATTGACGACTTTGGCATTGAGCATCCAATCCCTCTTGCGATCTTTGAAGCTCCTTCTTCTTCTACAACACTTTTCGTCATCGTGTGGTCCAAGGGACAAAGTGATCGACCGCAGATCATACTCCTATAGCAATATTTCTCTAGAATCAAACTTTTGTACTTAACATCCTCGTATAGGATTAATTATACTTCTTTTTCTTGTTTGTAAACCGAAGAAAGGATTTCATATAAACCTAGTTTCATTTCTTTCGTTTATTATCAAACACAGTCGTTCCCGTCACCAACATCACCATCATCATCATCACCAGTCATCCTCCACCGCCACCACAGCGACCTCGGCCATCTCCACCACCATTATCCCTACCTCAAAATTGCCGCCACCATCATCACCGTCTCCACCACCATCATCAACCATCCTAGCCACAGCCACCACTAGCAACCCACCACCCTACCTCCTCCGCCTCTGCTGCGAGATGCTACTTTGTTGTTGCTGCTGCGTGCTGTGACTGGCCGGAGCACCGCCCTCCCTCGCCGGAGGCAGGCCGCTGGCGAGCCGTGGACACCCCCCTCGGCCACGATCGATTAGGTATATATATATTGCCTTCTTTTCTTCATGTACGGTTGCGTCAACGTATTATTGAATGAACTGTGTAGTTGTGAACCTTTGTGTATTGAGTATATGTTTTAGAATAGAAATTAGAGTTAGTGTTTACCTCATAGTAACTATGATTGTTTAATGTGAACACTTATGACCTAAGGGTTTAGACAAACTGGCTTTATGCATTACCATGTTAGCTAGGACATGGGTTAGGGTATATATTATTTATAATTGTAACGTATTTTTGGTAGTTAATTATCTCGTTGTGTGCAGTTTCTGAGTCATGACATACCCGTGCGTGGAGATCTAGACGGTTACCCATATCAGACGTGTCCTGAAAATCTTAATGCGTAGAAACACCTAGTACCCCTGTGTCAGAGATGCAACTTAGCACCTACACGAATTCTAGCTGTGACCGTAATTGTAACATGTGTCACACCCCAGTCCCAAAATACCGAGGGACTAGACACGTGGCAATGGCCAGCAGCACACTCCAATGGCAAACCCAATTTAATGGACCCATTATAGTGTACTTAAGCTGTAAAACAACAATAAAGGTCTACGATACATGTCACAGTCTAATTCTAATCTCATCCACAGGAGATAATCACAGTTCAAATATCAGAATAATCAAGATGAAATATAATTCAACAAGTCTCAATAAAATATCTCGGGAAACAACCCGATAATGAGTTTAATACAAAAATCCACGAGACATGAAATAGAGTATCAAGGACAGAAATGACTGAGTATATGAAACAAATACTCAGGAGAAATCTTTTGGCATCACCTCGTCCTCTGGTGTTTATACTTCTCCAGCGTCTGCTCTTGTCCCGTATACCTCAGGGTAGATCTCATCCGCTAAACCTGGGGACATAATTCGGATCCAGGTCCTCAGGGGACATAGCAAGGTACAAGAATAACTCAAGCAAAATAATGCAGTATATAAAATATATTAATAGGGTAAACTATGTAACCAACTATGTGATATGCAAATAAGAGCATCACTAGAACTCAGGCTGAGACCACTACAAGCTTTGTGTCGGGAAGCCGGTAGCAGTGATATCATGTAGTGGGCCTAGCTCTGTAGTGGCTACAGCTCCGTAATAATAAATATATATATAATTAGCCTATAGCCTGTGTGTCTCTCCCCACCCAATGTAATCATACGTCTCATGTTCACGACGTCTAATGTCCATAACATGCAAGATCATGACCTCTAGATAATGCATCGAGTCATAATGATAGCTATGCATATGTAAGATCTATGTCACGAATCATGTAAGCCTATACAGAATCACCATGAATATCTTTGGAAAGATTCTGTCTCATGAATAGTATCAGGTGTCCTATGGTATGACGTACTTGATAATGTAAGCACAAAAAATATATAGGATCGTAATATCAATTCTCTAAGTGACGTTACACTACTCAGCATACGACGTCGACACCCGAATGTTATTCGGACGCTAAGCAATGGCTCATAGTCTTAGGTTAAACAGATATATCATATAAATAAATTAATAGAATAATATGAAGCAAGTACTGCAAGTTTGGCAAGGTACACTTGCTTGGAGTTCGAATTCCTCCAATTTCTTCGGTCACAACGAGATCTTCAGGTACTCCTCCGGATGCTAAAATAAACATTACTATTACTCTCAAAAGACATAAAATAACTAGGATTGCCTCCTACCCATAAGTCCAATTTGAACACAGGGGCAAAATTGACAGTTTCTGGTCAAAGCGGGATCCACAGGTGGCCCACTTCGCACCAAAAAAATATGCCAGAGACAAAGTTCTCCAAATTCATTAAACTTAGTGTTTACGAGTCTAGAACGATGATACGAACCCAATGGAATGTCCAGAACTGGATTTTGATGAGCCGATCACAAAATCGCTAGTCAAGTGGATCCATGGGGCCCACAATACAGGATTTTGTCAATGTTCTCAGAATCGAACCAAACTTGGATCACAGGACCAACGTAACGCTACGAACCCGATGGCGTAAGTTTCGTTATGAAACGACAAGCACACACAAAGTTACAACGAGTTTCAGAACAGGCCCGATATTGGGTAATTTCGAAGGATACGCGTTGATTCCGGTGTGCACGCACATCCAAATTAACTTCTGCAAAATCCCACACGTCCGTATTGATGATACGTTCCTTTCGGTGCAATTTACACACGATGAAGTTGCCTCACTTGGCGGAATGCACCCAGTTTCGAGAAAAATTCGTGTTTAAATAACCAAGATTTTGGTCAACTTTATCCGCAAATAAAACACAAATTACAGCACATTAAAATAAACTAATTACAGGGTTTAAAACTCGATTATATATCTAATTTATTGTTCAAGTGAATTTTAAAATTATTAAATAGGTTGGACGTAAAACGACCGTGAACTTGTGAGTTTGGGACAGTTTCTGAAGTCCAAAAATTAGAATATTTTCCTGTTTTTGCGTCACGGTTTGCAATAGACACAGGAAATGATACCCCAATCTAATTACATGGGGTTCGAGAGGATTACACAACAAACGGGTCACAACAGACCGTTCAAAAATTGACACGACGAGGAGAGAGAAAGACTCACCGGAACAAGGGGCCAGAATCGACTAAACTGCGCACACGGGACGGCACGGCGATTGCAGGGTAGCGTCGGGTGCTGCGATGGCTGCTGGTCGGCGCTGGGGTCGGCGTCGCCGTCATCGGGTCACGGTGGAGGAGTCGTCGCCGGAGGCTCGGGCTTGCGGAGGCGTCATCGGCTGAAGTGGCAGAGGCTTTGGCTGTGATGGCGTTGGGGATTCATGGCGGTGGGGTTTAAATAAGGGGCCGTCGGCCATTTCAGGGAGGGGAGAGGTCGGCGGGGAGGCGAGCGGATGCGGCGTCGACGGCGGTTAGGGAAGGCGCCAGGTCGGCGGGGGAAACGACGGGTGCCGGGGGAAAAGCGGAGAGACGGAGGGGGGGCAATGAAGGGTTACTGTAGCAGTTACGATAATTGATAACGGGTCGGGTTTTGGGTTTTGGATGCGTGTACGGATCCAGATCCGACCCGCTAGGGGTTGGGTCGGTTCCATTTGGGTTTGGTTTATTCTGGTTTATTTAAAAATAATATTTTTAGCTGTTTAAAAATAGTTTTTGGGTCCAATAAATTTCAGAAAAATTACAATATGACTAATTATTTATTTTACACTAAAAAATATAATTTTTATAATATTTTATTATTAATTTAATACTCAAAAATATTTAATTCCTGAAGAACATTTATTTTAATTTTTTAAAAATTACAGAAAAATTCCTAAAATTTATATTTATTTTTCTGAAAAATTTCGCATGTTTACAATCTACCCTCCTTAAAAGAATTGTGTCCTCGCAATTAAGAAAATAAAACATAATCGGTCAGAAGAGATGGCACGATTGCAAAACATGTTTGAAGCACGACACAAAGAATAAAGAATCATGAATAAGTAGAAATCGAGAGAAAGTGTGAGTGTTAAGCAGAATACGTAGGGAAGAAATAAAAATATTTCCCTAGACAATGAGAGATAGGTAATCCAAGAATAAAAGAATCTGGTTAGAGCAAGGATCAACTACAACTTATAAAAACTTGGGTATCAATTACTAATCTAAACTAACAAGTTCATGCTAACATAATACTAGGCTTAAGGCTCGGGAAATGATCTAACAGGCATGTGCTAAGGCACTACTAGGAATAGATAGCTATGATAAAACTTAAATCTTACTCATATTCACTACTCCACGAGTCTGTGCGTCCTCTACTGTCATCGCAAAAGCTTGTCCGCATCCTTGTGGTGGTGTCCTCTGTTATTGCTGGGCCTGCTGGAAGAGTGTTGCTCGTGGTGCCAAGGGTGGCCTCAGCTGATATCCTCTCGGTGCTGATAACGCATCATTGCGTAGAATATTTGGAACATCTGTTGACCATCCATAGGTTGTCCTGGTGGAAAAATAGACATCGGTGGAGTAAACTGCGACGATGTTGAAATATCGTCTCGCTGGAACCTCGAGGCGAGCTAATTTGCTTGATTGCTTTGTTGAGTTAATTGCCCTCCACCCACTGGTGTTACTCCATCGTCGTAGGTGACAAATGCAACTTATAATATTCATAAGGGAGTCTCGTTTCTTGCTTGTGGATTCATTACTCTGCATCCAAACTAAACTATAAAAGGCACACAGAGGAATCAAGGCAGGATGCAAGTCAAGAAATTATTTTGAATCCGATATAGAGATCAAGAATGATTCAATCAAATGGATGAGATCCTATAACTTATCCTATCCTTATCGCAGGCTTGCTCAGTTCCTTAGTTGAAACCAAAATAATATAGTCGTTGACCATAGTCGTAGACCTTAGTCGAAGACCTTAGTCGTAGACCTTAATGCTCTGACCTGCACGGGCTACCAAAAAAACTATGTCACACCCCAGTCCTAAAATACCGAGGGACTAGACACGTGGCAATAGCCAGCAGCACACTCCAATGGGCAAACCCAATTTAATGGACCCATTAGAGTGTACTTAAGCTGTAAAACAACAATAAAGGTCTATAATATATGTCACAGTTTAATTCTAATCTCATCCACAGAAGATAATCACAGTTCAAATATCAGAATAATCAAGATAAAATATAATTCAACAACAAGTCTCAATAAAATATCTCGAGAAACAATCCGATAATGAGTTTAATACAAAAATCCACGAGACATGAAATAGAGTATCAAGAACATAAATGACTGAGTATATAAAATAAATACTCAGGAGAAATCTTTTGGCATCACCTCGTCCTCTGGTGTTGGTACTGCTCCAGCGTCTACTCATGTCCCGTATACCTCGGGGTAGATCTCATCCGCTAAACCTGGGGACATAATCCGGATCCAGGTCCTCACAGGATATAGCAAGGTACAAGAATAACTCAAGCCAAATAATATAGTATATAAAATATATCAATAGGGCCAACTATGTGATATGCAAATGAGAGCATCACTAGAACTCAGGCTGAGATTACTACAAGCTCTGTGTATGGAGCCGGTAGCAGTGATATCATGTAGTGGTTCTAGCTCTGTAGTGGCTACGGCTCCATAATAATATATATATATATATATATATATATATATATATATATATATATATATATATATATATATATATATATATATATATATAATCAGCCTATAGCATGTGTGTCTTTTCCCACCCAATGTAATCATACGTCTCATGTCCACGATGTCTCATGTCCATAACAAGCAAGATCATGACCTCTAGCTAATGCATCGAGTCATAATGATAGCTATGCATATATAAGTTCTATGTCACGAATCCTGTAAGCCTATACAGAATCACCATGAATATCTCAGAGAAGATTCTGTCTCATGAATAGTGTCAGTGTTCTATAGGATTACGTACTTGATAATGCAAGCACAAAAAATATATAGGATTGCAATATCAATTCTCTAAGTGACGTTACACGACTCCACGTATGGCGTCGACACCCGAATCTTATTCGTACGCTAAGCAATGTCTCACGGTTCTAGGTTAAACAGATACATTATATAAATAAATTAATAGAATAATATGAAGCAAGTACTGCAAGTTTGGCAAGGTATACTTGCTTGGAGTTTGAATTCCTCCAATTGCTTCGGTCACAACGAGATCTTCAGGTACTCTTTCGGATGCTGAAATAAACATTACTATCACTCTCAAAAGACATAAAATAGCTAGGATTACCTCCTACCGATAAGTCCAATTTGGACACAGGGGCAAAATTGACAGTTTCTAGTCAAAGCGGGGTCCACATGTAGCCACTTCGTACCAAAAAATATGCCAGAGATAAAGTTCTCCAAATTCGTCAAACTTAGTTTTACGATTCCAAAACGATGATACGAACCCAACGAAATATCCAAAACTGGTTTCCGATGAGCCGATCACAAAATCTCCCGTTAAGTGGGACCGTGAGGGTCACAGGACCAGCGTAATGCTACAAATTCGACGGTGCAAGTTTTATTGTGAAACAACAAGCACACACGAAGTTACAAGGAGTTTCAGAATAGACCCGATTTGGGGTAATTTCGACGAATACGCGTTGATTCCGGCGTGCACACACATCCAAATCAACTTCCACAAAATCCTACACGTCCGCATTGATGATACACTCCTTTCGGTGCAATTCGTATACGACAAAGTTGCCTCGCTTAGTGGAACACACCCAGTTTTGGAAAAAAATTGGGTTTAAGTAACCAAGATTTTGGTCAACTTTACCCGCAAATAAAACACAAATTACAGCACATTAAAATAAACTAATTACAGGGTTTAAAACTCGGTTATATTATCTAATTTACTGTTCAAGTAACTTTTAGAATTATTAAATAGATTGGACGTAAAATGGCCGTGAACTTGTGAGTTCGGGACAGTTTCTGAAGTCCAAAAATTGGGATATTTTTCCTATTTTTGTGTCGCGGTTTACGATCGACATAGGATATGATACCCCAGCCTAATTGCATATGGTTCGAGAGGGTTACACAGCGAACGTGTCGTAACAGACCGTTCAAAAATTGATGCGACGAGGAGAGAGAAAGACTTACTAGAATAAGGGATCGTAATCGACTAAACTGTGCACACGGGGCAGCGCAGCGACTGCGGGGTGGCGACGGGTGCTACGGTGGCTGCTGGTTGGCGCTGGGGTCGGCGTCGCCATCCTTGGGTCACGACGGAGGAGTCGTCGCCAAAGGCTCGGGCTCGCGGAGGCATCATCGGCTGAAGTGGCAAAGGCTGTGGCTGTGATGGCATTGGGGGATTCGTCGCGATGGGGTTTAAATAGGGGGCCGTCGGCCATTTCAGTGAGGGGAGAGGTCGACGGGGAGGCGAGCGGACGCGACGTCGGCGACATTTAGGGAAGGCGCCGGGTCGACGGAGGAAACGGCAGGTGAACGGCCGGGGGAAAGGCGGAGAGACGGGGGGAATGAAGGGTTACTGTAGCAGTTACAGTAATTGATACCAGGTCGGGTTTTAGGTTTTGGATGCGGGTAGGGATCCAGATCCGACCCGCTAGGGGTTGGGTTGGTTCATTTTGGGTTTGGTTTATTCTGGTTTATTTAAACATGATATTTTTAGCTGTTTAAAAATATTTTTTTGGTCCAATAAATTCTAGAAAAATTACACTATGACTAATTTTTTTTTTACACTCAAAAATATAATTTTCATAATATTTTAATATTAATTTAATACTCAAAAATATTTAATTCCTGAAGAATTTTTATTTTAATTTTTTAAAAATTACAGAAAAATTCCCAAAAAATCATATTTATGTTTCTGAAAATTTTTGGGTGTTTACAACATGTGAGAATTGATACCATAGGATGACTTATAATTGCTGTAGATTAGTAGACTAAGTGTACACCTACCCCCGTGATCCTTGACTAGTCAACCTTAGCCAAGGTATTTAATTAGAACGTTTATTTGGTATCTGCGTAACTCGTGACATTGCGTAAGTTGTACTTGTGTACATAATTAGCATAGTATAATGTAGTGATTTATATTTATTGTTATTTATTTGTAGACATCAAAGATGATTCTACCTTGGTTGCTGGTTCCAGATCCTTACTTGTGCACACCAGAGTTCTAGGCAAGTATATCTTGCCTTGTTGTACTGTTTAAATTCAGATATTATTTAGTTGCATGTTTATTTGTTTTAATATTTAACTCTGCGTGTCCGAGAAAGACTCGGGTGCAGACAACAAAGACGTTGACATTAGGACTTGTGTCTAACCTAGTGTCTAGTGGACGCACCTAAAGTCGTGGAGTTATCAATATGACTCCCCAGACTTTGACACGTATCATTGCACGTCACAGAGTGAGTTCATGTAGGGACGCGTGCTTCATACTCGACTGGCCATCGGTGTGAGCAGCACGTGTGACGGTATTTAGCTTAGTTATTTATTTCTATAGCGACTTATATTATAGTACGAGATGTACACGTCGTATTCGCGACTTGTACATTGACATTGGGCGGGAAAGATAATTAGTAGGCGTATGGGACAAATATTTGGCTACCGTAGTTTCAGAGTAAACTATGGGGTCGTGAGCCTCAGTGTTACCCGGTTATGGGCCATGTGTTACCCGGTTATGAGCTATTTGTTACCCGGTTATGGGCTATATGCTTGTCGATACATCCGACAGAGGTTACTAGCTGCGCGCTATCATGATCGGTGATGTAGTCAGCATATACTCCTGGCATCCAGTTTACAGCTAATGTCAGGTACTTAGCCTCTGGCTCGACGCTACACTTTATACCTTTTACCTACCCATACGTACCAAGGTTGTCTTCAAATGCATTTCACTTAGCTGGTTAGATCACCCTCAAGTTTACACAATATTTACTTTATGGCATGTATTTTTATATCTTATTACGTCCCTCTGAGGACCTGGTTCCCTTCCAGGTTTGAACGAGAACTTATACCCGACCATCTACGGAGCAGGAGTAGAGACATGATTCGTGATTGAGGACTTTGAGGCACTTTCAGAGGAGTTCCCATGATTTGGGTACGTAGCTATTTCAGACTAGAGTATTCTTATCTAGCTAGTTGATACTCTAGTCTAGTTATCTTACTTCTTTCTGCACTTTTATTCCATTACTGTATTTTAGTGGGTTTGTTCCCATCAGACTTTTTAGATGTATTATGGATATTCAGACTCTTTGTATTTTATTTATTAGTACTTGCTTCAGTCTTATTATATTGTATTCTATGGATGAGATTAGACATTTACCTGCTGTATGTTAGCTTATTAGACTTGTTAGTATTTTAGGACAGCGTAGTACGCTTCGTCGAATCCATTAAATTGAGTAATCCCTCGGAGTCGTATTAGCTGTCCATTGTCACGTGGCCTGGTCCCGTATATTTTGGGACTGGGGCGTGACAGTTACCCTCTCCTCTGGAGTTACGGGCAGGAAGGTGAAGTTCAGAGTGGACTTTAGAGGCCGAGCAAGAGCCTCCAAAGACAACCCCAACGAGGATAGAAAGCTTTCAGCAGCAGACAACTCACCCTCATCCTGTGCCCTCCATCCAGGCGGAAATGCCGTGACAATCGATGGAGAACCGAAAGCTCATCCTTCATGAGACCCTCCAAGTTCGGACCCTCCGATACCCGAGCACTGAGACGTAGCATGGAGGAGACGACAAGGAAGCAATACGGGTGGCTAGGGTTTCCAACTAGAATCCTCCTTGGACGACATATTTCACGAACTGGAACACGACGGACCACAATAATGGAATTTATAAAAGAAAGTGACGGTTCGCGTGACGGCAATAATTGAAATGATGAACCTAGAAAGGATGAATCCGACGGTTTGACTTATAAAAAAGTCTGCCTGCAACCAACGGTTAAGTTCCCAAGAAGTCTGCAAGAAGGCGGTTAAGCCAAGCCTTAAAAGTGTCAGCTTAACCGCAGAGTCTCCCTGCGGCCTAACAAGCCAACAGCCATGCGCCCCCCAAAAAAGAGAGGCTTAAATTAGACCACAAAGTCACCATGCAGCCCAAACTAAGGCGGTATCCATGCGTCCCCAATCAGCCAAAGCAGCTTGGCCGCAGAAGGACCTAACATGGCGTCCCGTCAGCAGGATCGTCTTTGATATAGAATCCTGACGAAAATAATTTTTTGATCTCCTCAAAAGACGTGAACACATAAAATGACAAAAGTCTCACGGCAACACTGAACTTCACTCTCGAAGGATGTGCAACACCACATGTACAGCACAACTGGCCTTATATGACTCTATACGATCCTATGCATCTCTGGCTCCATGCATCCCAGACTTCATACGGTATATGCATCTCTGGCTCCATGCATTCCAGACTCCATGCGGTCCATGCATCTCTGGCTCCATGCGTCCCAGACTATATGCGGTCCATGCATCTTTGGCTCCATGTGTCCCAGACTCCATGCTGTCCCATGCATCTCTGGCTTTAAGCGTCCCAGACTCCATGCGGTCCCATGCATCTCTGGCCCCAGGCGTCCCAGACTCCATGCGGTCTATGCATCTCTAGCTCCAGGTGTCACGCCCCAGTCCCAAAATACGTAGAACTATGAACACGTAAGCATGCCAGCCGTATGTATATGGCAACTCTAATATATGGATACTATAATACACACGTACGCTGTAATATGAATATAAACTCACATGTGGTATAAATATTGTCACAAGTCACCGATATACTAAATCTCATCCACACAACAAGTCACAAAAAGAAAATAACTAAACTAGAATAATGAGTCTGAATAATCCAAAACTAATAGTCGGGTGGAGACAAATCCACTACCAATGACTATATCAATACAAAAATGAGGGAGAAGGATAAATCTACAATATAAGTAAGATGATGATATAAAGGTTTCCGCGAAGCGATCCATCGCTAGAGATAATCAAGGATGCTCAGAAGGTAAGACCTCCTCGGAAGAGATAAGCAATAAGTCCTGATCCGTGCTCCTGCGAATAGTCATGAATATCTACACCTGGAAAGGGACCAGGTCCTCAGAGGGAAGTAACAAGATACATAGAAGCAAGCAAATTTGAATATAGTAAACATGCATAATGTTTGAAAATATATAAGTACGCTGTACAAGATAATCTACATGAATGCAAATGAGGACAACTTTTCGACGTATGGGCAAGGGTAGGCTACTCGATCTAAGCCTCACAACTCACACACCCGTCTAGAACATCATCAGCCGACATACCGCGGGGATAGTGACCCTCGTGACTCCATCAATCGACATACCGTGGGGGTAGCGACCATCGGACACAACTACCATAGTGCGTGCTAGTTACAATGGTTCACCAGAGTGGTTATAGCCCATACGCCTACTGATTATCCTCTATGATACTAAGTGTCAAGTGTGTGTCAACATATCTAATATATAGTAATGACTGAAGAAACTACACATGCAATTAATATATAACAATATAATAAATATAATAAGCATGCAAAGTACTGTAAGCAATTTGGCAAGATATCTTGCCTGGTAAGAAAGCTGCAAGGTGTAACGTCCAGGAGTCAAGCGCACATGATCAGAAGCTACGACCTCAGAATGAACGTCTCTGGATGCTGAAATAAATATCACAAACGTTTCCAGAATAAGCGAGATAGCTAGAAAATACTACTCTTTCGTTCAATTTGGACACAGGGGCAAAACAGTAATTTTGGGTCAAAGCGGGTCCACATGTGGTCCACGTTGTATCGAAAAGCGTGCCAATGGTAAAGGTCTCTAAATGGGTCAAATTATAGGTCAAACCAATTCTAAATGTCAGTACGAACTCAACTGTATGTCCAAATGTGGATTTCGGTGAGCCGAACCCAAATTTGCCCAAAAAGTCAACCGTAGGGCCCACCAATAGGCGACATGGTAAACTGTCTCAGAATTGTGTGAAAATTGGATCACAGGACCAGCGCGATACCACGAGTCTAGTGGCACAAGTTTTGTCGTATTCTAACGAGCGTGCACTAAATGAGTAAGATTTTTGCAAAAGTTGCGATACGGGAAATTTTCGCGAATACGGACTGATTTCGACCCGCACACGCGTCCGAATCAGTTTCCACGAAAGTCCACACATCTGGGTATACCGTGCGCACTTTTCGATACACTTGGTACACGACGGGGCGGTCCCGTTTGGCGGGGCACGCTCCGTATAGAAATTTTTGGAATTTGGGAAAAAGTAGGTTTTCGGAGTTTTTTATCTAATTTAATTTTACATACAGCAGCTAATAAATTATTGTTTTTGACAGAAAATAAACTAGGTTAGGTGGTCTTCGTATACCAATAAGAAAAATCAAATTTGGATCTCTTTGGTGGGAGATACGAGTCCGTGAACATAGGTAGTTACCGTAGTTTTTTGCGATCGCAAAAGTTGTCATTTTTTGCCAACTTGGTCGCTGTTTTCGCCTAGGGTTACGCACTGTTCGAGGTAAACTAACACACAGTAATGGAAGGGGGATAGGTCGTGAACATACCAGTGAAGACAGGGTCGAGTTTGGTCGAGCAGGGGCGCGGAAAACGGAACATGAACACATGTAAGTTGCTGTTCCAATCTGTTGTCGCGGGGTTGCTCGAACGGAGACGCGGGGTTCGCGGGGCGGCTCCGGCGGCTCTGGTCGGCGTCGGGGCTGGCTCTGGAGGCGCGGTCAGGGTCTTAGGGTTTAGATGGAAAGTTTTAGGTTTATGGTTAGGGTTGTGGAAGAAGAGATATATATATATAGAAGGAGAGTGGGGGGAGGTGTTCTCGCGGGTCGCGGGGAGAGGTGCAGCCGCTGCTGCTTATAATTCTCTAATGGGTCCGGGTGTGCGAGTTTTAGTAGTGGGTTTAATAGGATATAGGGTTTGGGTTGAATATCCATTAGGAAATCTATTTTCTAATCCTTTTTCTATTTTTCTATTTTCTAATTCATTCTTCTATTCTTCTAATTTTTTTTTCTTCTATTAATCTTTTTAATAAAGCATATATATATATATATATATATATATATATATATATATATATATATATATAGAAAATTTAAGAAATTATATTAGTGCATACCATTAAGCTATCAACTGCCCACAGGGTCTCCTACATGGAATAAATTAAGAAAAATTTATAATTGCTTCATAAATCCTCTAAATGTACAAACACCTAAAATAAAAATCCCATAAATTCTATTACTTCTAATTAGCTAATAAATGCTATAAATCAATTAAATAATTAATTAAATAATTAATATGGTTTAAAATTAGGGATTTTATATTCTACCCAACTTACAAAAATTTTGTCCTCGAAATTGACACTAACCCATATTCATAATAATTACTATAGCTATTACACTACATTACTATCTAGCAGTGCTTCCTAAAAGTCATGGTTTGCCATTCTAATACTTCCTCATTTATTGTCCATACACTATTCTAATTCTAACTCATCTACACTACCCAACTTACAAGAATTCTACTAGTAGTCAAAGTCTCTTAAGGCTATTGTCTAGGTTGTAAGACGAATATATTTATTGGGTCGAGAATCTTGGGGTACTTGTCTTGAATCTCACAACCATGATTTTTTTTTTGTAACCGTTAAGTATCATAGTCTAATACTGCCATGCCACCTGACCAATATGTCTGCAAATACTTCGACTACTCTACTACAACGGTCTAGCTGCAGCTGTGGCTACTTTGCCAGTGATTTGTCATAGTTGTCAGTTCGTAACAAGTGCCTTCAATTCTTTCCTAGGCATAGTCTAAATTTTTTTTTGGGCAACAGTTAAGGTCTTGACTAACTTTATAAAACTATTAAAAGTATGAACTAATTCAACAATCTAACAGATTCCTATTGGGCTAAATGATGCTACTTAAGGGTTAAATTAATAAAAGAATATAGATATTGCTATAGTGCATATTCATAAGAGTTATCGTTATGAACTCATCTTTTAGTTATTAATCATTTACTAGACCATTTATGTTCTTAATTAACAAAATAAGGGTGAGGTTGAAGTAATTCAAACAGTTCATAATGGCACGAAGAGATACGACTATGATAGGAAGAGTTAAGCATGAGATACATAATGGATAGAGAAGAGAAGATGAGCCACCCAAGAGGGCGAGATGGTGATAGAAAGAGAATACTACTACTGCTACTAGCGTCATCTATTGGCTTCGTGGATATGCCATCTGGTTAGAATATCCATACATTCTCATATCTGCTAAACTACCTTATATATAATTCTACGTCTATTATGCACCTAAGATCTCGTGTCACAATATAGGTCATGAGTATGAAATGACACATATAACTAAGGTCGTACCTGTATCTATGACTTCCTATGCCTGCGCTTCTTATTCGTCATCATGAGTTCCTGGCCTATGGGGTATATCTAGTACTATCCGTATACCAACTTATATTAAGCATAAATGTTCGTCTTTCTGAAATAGGGGAAGACGGAAATTAACAATAAATAATTTCAAGGAGGAGATGATAGAATACAAGTACGAGATTCAAAGGGATTAGAGAATTTTGAAAGGGAGTTGCCAAGGCAGTTGTGGATTGAATTTTTATTTTGATAAATTCCTATTCGCATGTTCACATCAGAACAGTTATGTACCTGACATGATATGCTCTGACCAGTCTAGAGGGCAAGTATATTCGTCTAACAAGTTGAGTCAACTATATCTCAATACACGTAAAGTAGTGATAAAAAGATCGAATCAAGCACACTAAGGTTGATCAGACCATAATGTACCGATTCTGATTTAGACAATGCATTAGTGTGGGCCCCCAATAATACATATGTCATGAACAAGCTTAATAAAAGAATAAGCTTGCAAAACTAGGCTATAATAGCAGCACAAGTCGAGGTAGTAAAAATATAAGTACGCTTGATTATGATGGAGGAAGGTACATGATAATCTATGTTCACCAAGAAGATCGATGTTGTGCCTCTACAGTTTTATAATAACTCATTGTCAAGGTCTCTAGTCGACCAAATGGGTGTATGGGCCTCTAAGTTCTATAGTCTGGATAAATACTATCTTTTATTCAAGTCTATAGTTGGTGTCATTCATTTATATTTCATTAATTGGTCAGGAGGACTATGTGATACTAGGTTAGGAGGCATACTACCAAAATTAAAAAAATTTAACTAATAGTGTTATTGAATACTAGAGTGTATATACCTAGTATAAGTCATCTTCCTAACCCCTATCAAGCACGAGAGGAGATTGACGTTGAGAAGGGATCAAGCAAGTTACAATGCAAGCAATCCAATAAAAATATAAAATAAAATCAAGGAAGGTGATAAATAAGTGGATGAGATCCTATATTCTAATCCTATGTGCAGGCTTGCTCGGTACAGTGACTTAACCGAAACAATATGCTCTTGACCTGCATAGGCCACCACAAAAACATGTCATGTCCCAGTCCCAAAATACGTAGTACTAGGAACACGTAAGCATGCCAGCCGTATGTATATGGCAACTCCAATATACGGATACTATAATATACACGTATGCTGTAATATGAATATAAACTCACATGTGGTATAAATATTGTCATAAGTCACCGATATACTAAATCTCATCCACACAATAAATCACAAAAAGGAAATAACTAAACTAGAATAATGAGTCTGAATAATCCAAAACTAATAGTCGGATGGAGACAAATCCACTACCAATGACTATATCAATACAAAAATGAGGGAGAAGGGTAAATCTACAATATAAGTAAGATGATGATATAAAAGTTTTCGCGAAGCGATCCATCGCTAGAGATAATCAAGGATGCTCAGAAGGTAAGACCTCCTCGGAAGAGATAAGCGATAAGTTCTGATCCGTGCTCCTGCGAATAGTCATGAACATCTACACCTGGAAAGGGACTAGGTCCTCAGAAGGATGTAACAAGATACATAGAAGCAAGCCAATTTGAATACAGTAAACATTCATAATATTTGAAAATATATAAGTATGCTGTACAAGACAATCTACATGAATGCAAATGAGTACAACTTTTTAACATATGGTCAAGGGTAGGCTACTCGATCTAAGCCTCACAACTCACACACCTGTCTAGAATATCATTAGCCGACATACCGCGGGGGTAGTGACCCTCGTGACTCCATCAATTGACATACCGCGGGGGTAGCGACCATCGGACATGACTACTATAGTGCGTGCTAGTTACTATGATTCACTAGAGTGGTTATAGCCCATACGCCTACTGATTGTCCTCTATGATACTAAGTGTCAAGTGTGTGTCAACATATCTAATATATAGTAATGACTGAAGAAACTACACATGCAATAAATATACAATAATGTAATAAATATACAGAAATATAATAAGCATGCAAAGTACTGTAAGCAATTTGGCAAGGTATCTTGCCTGGTAAGAAAGCTGCAAGGTGTAACGTCCAGGAGTTAAGCGCACAAGATCAGAAGCTACGGCCTTAGAATGAACGTCTCCGGATGCTGAAATAAACATCACCAACGTTTCCAGAATAAGCGAGATAGCTAGAAAATACTACCCTTTCGTCCAATTTGGACACAGGGGCAAAACAATAATTTTGGGTCAAAGCGGGGTCCACATGTGGTCCACGTTGCACCGAAAAGCGTGCCAAGGATAAAGGTCTCTAAATGGGATAAATTATAGGTCAAACTAATTCTAAACGTCAATAAAAACTCAATGGTATGTCCAAATATGGATTCCGATGAGCCAAACACAATTTTGCCCAAAAAGTCAATAGTAGGGCCCGCCAATAGGCGACATGGTCAACTGTCTCAGAATTGCGTAAAAATTGGATCACAGGACCAGCGCGATACCACGAGTCCAGTGGCGCAAGTTTTGTCGCATTCTGACGAGAGTGCACTAAATTCGCAGGATTTTTGCCAAAGTTGCGATACGGGAAATTTTCGCGGATACGGGCTGATTCCGACCCGCACATACGTCCGAATCAGTTTTCGCGAAAGCACACACGTCTGGGTATACCGTGCGCACCTTTAGGTATACTTGGTACACGACAGGGCGGTCCCGTTTGGCGGGGCACGCTCCGTATCAAAATTTCTGGAATTTAGGAAAAATTAGGTTTTTGTTATTTTCTATCTAATTTAATTTAACCTACAGCAGCTAATAAATTATTGTATTTGACAGGAAATAAACTAGGTTAGGTGGTCTTCGCATACCAACAAGAAAAATTGAATTCAAATCTCTGTGGTGGGAGATACGAGTTCGTGAACAAAGGTAGTTATCGTAGTTTTCTGCGATCCCAAAAGTTATCGTTTTTTGCCAACTTGGTCGCTATTTTTGCCTAGGGTTACGCGCTGTTCGAGGTAAACTAACACATAGTAATGGAAGGGGGATAGGTCGTGAACTTACCAGTGAAGACGGGGTCAAGTTTGGTCGAGCAGGGGCACGGAAAACGGAACGTGAACACAGGTAAGTTTCTTTTCCAATCTGCTGTCGCGGGGCTGCTCGAACGGCGACGCGGGGTTCGCGGGGCGGCTCCGACGGCTCTGTTCGGCGTCAGGGCTGGCTCTGGAGGCGCGGTCAGGGTCTTAGGGTTTAGATGGGAAGTTTTAGGTTTAGGGTTAGGGTTGTGGAAAAAGAGATATATATATAGAAGGAGAGCGGGGGGAGGTGTTCTCGCGGGTCGCGGGGAGAGGTGCAGCCACTACTGCTTATAATTCTCTAATGGGTCCGGGTGTGCGGGTTTTAGTAGTGGGTTTAATAGGATATAGGGTTTGGGTTGAATATCCATTAGGAAATCTATTTTCTAATCCTTTTTCTATTTTCTAATTCATTCTTCTATTATTCTAATTTCTTTTTCTTCTATTAGTCTTTTTAATAAAGGATATATATATATATATATATATATATATATAATTCTAGAAATTATATTAGTGCATACCATTAAGCTATCAACTGCCCACAGGATCTTCTACATGGAATAAATTAAGAAAAATTTATAATTGCTCCATAAATCCTCTAAATGCACAAACACCTAAAATAAAAATCCTATAAATTCTATTACTTCTAATTAGCTAATAAATACTATAAATCAAATAAATAATTAATTAAATAATTAATATTGTTTAAAAATTAGGGGTTTTACACCAGGCGTCCCAGTCTCCATGCGGTCCATGCGCCTCTGGCTCCATGCACCCCAAACTCCATGCGGTCCCATGCATCTCTGGCCCTAGGCGTCCAAGACTCCATGTGGTCCATGCGTCTCTGGCTCCACGAGTCCCAAACTCTATGCTTCTCATGCGTCTCTGGCCATATGGATTTCAGACTCCATTTGACAAAGTCTTGCTGTAACAACAATAGTGATTCTCTTCAACCAAGCGCGGACTATGTGTCAAGCTGACCAAGTCACGCCCGCAAAGGACGATAATAGTCCAGATCTTCAACAATGAAAAATCCTAACAAGCGCCTACGGGGCAGCTTGGCCTGCTCACGGTTACAGCTGTACCCCATTACGAAAGGACACGTGGCACCCTCCAACATCCATACAGCCCAATATATGCATGCCCAGGATGACTATAAATAGCAGGGTACCACACCCGAACAAAGATGGACAGGCTATCTACGAATCTACACTCGAGCAAGAGAGAAGAGCTTCCGCGTCGGATCGTTCACGGAGTAAAGAGAGTGCTACACTCCTAACCCTCCATCGTTACCCCCCAGAACATAAAATTTGTACTTAGACTATCTGTTTAGGACTCCTCTCTCTACTCTCTCTAGTTTGTTTATTAAATCAAGTTCTTTCTTAAAGACTTTTGAATTTAATGGCGAACAAGGTGGCGACTCTGCTAGGGATGACCTTCTCCTCTGATGAGAAGTTGGTAACGCAATCCAACGCGGCCAAGCTGGGCTCAACGCAAAAGATGCTGGTAGTTCACTTCGACCAGCAAGCGTTCAAGGAAATGCTCTCGAAAGGAAGTGTTAGTCCTTCGCCAAGGCCAAGAAGACTCGCAGGACGTGGGTAGCAAAGGCCGCTGTGCCTCACCCAACCGCGAAGCACACGCTTCCCGCCTATTGCTCTTTTGCCAATGATGGTCATTAGACGAACACTCGGGACGTCCACGTCCATACGACAATCCCGTCTGACGTAGAAACTGCTCGACACCTAGACTCTGGCAGAGAAAAATACTATGATGCCAAACGTTCTGGGGCTGCGGCAGCTTCTAGGCGGTCAAGAAGGAAGTCGCATAAGACTAACGATGTAGTGCCAGCTCACAGCCGCAAGCAGATGGCCGCATGCGGTCCCAACAGTAAGAGAATATCTATTTTTAACCATATCTCATGCGGTGCAGATCCCATGCGGCTCGTTAAGAATGGAGAAAACCCAAACCTGGACTCTTTGTACTAAGCGCCTACAGGAGCTAAATCAAAGAGGCCTAGGACAGTGCGAGCTCATCAAGATTAAAAAAATTCCAGTTAGTTGACTGTCAGTAGGCATCGTTAACCATTACACGGGCCCCGGATGGGAAGCTATACAAGATCGCCTCGTGCGTCCAGCCCGCAGCATCAAATGAACAACGTCGGTCTCAAAAGTCTCTCATTGTCGATCCGAGGGAAGTTCTTGTATGAACCCCAGATCAGGGAGCAAATACAATACCTACGCATATGTGCGCTTGGTCCTTCTGGGCCAACAAAATGGGTAAAAAGGTGGAACAACCCTTGTATGATTTGCGTAATAAGATCAATCACAAGCGCAAGACGAGGAAAACAACTATAGCCGATAAAATATCCTCTCCAGGGTATCACTGTGCCAAGATCATTATCAATTGCTGCCGCAACAAAGTGGCAATACCCATAAGCAAGCAGTCGGCCAGTGACTGCACCAGATAAAACCCATCCGACAAAAACTCGGAGATTAGATGCAAGTAACAGAGGAGAAGAAGCTGCCCTTCGCCTCATGCTACTCGACACAGAAGATTTTTGCCACCAAGGGAAGACATAAGTGAAGTACCTCCAGTCCGTCGCTCTCTGTCAGTGCGTTTCGAAGGCGACTACCAGGGGGGCTAACTATGGGACCTGCGAAAGATGTTTTCCAGGGTACCCGCTCCAGGATAAAACTGTCAGCTACTTGGGGTAGTTCTTGTAATGACCCGTTCCGCTCAAGTGGACTGCCGATTCAAACAACAAAAGTGCAATGCCCCGACCCGCCTTGCTTCAGTGAGAAGACTCGTTTGAGGCAAAAATGATTTTCCGACTTGTCCCTTCAGGAGTTTTGACTTAGGCTTTCAGAGGCTCGCTCGGAGTATCGCTTGACCGAGGCATATCATCGCTAAGGTGGGTGGCTACGATAAACTTGTCTTTGCTTAGCCATCACACTTAAAATATGGATGTTTCATGCTAGTCGCTAAGTGAATCACCCCGTGCATGCTAATAAGAATCTAACGCACCTAGATAAGGGACTAATTCTAATTTGTATTGCTTGTGTTAGAACATGGAAATAAAATATTGCTTATATACAGACCCTCGCATGTCACCTTTGCCCTTGTGCAACTAAGATCCCGCTTTGCCTCGAGTAGAATGATATATATATATACATATATATATATATATATACATATATATATATATATATATATACATATATATATATATATATACATATATATATATATGCTCTTCGTAGTGCACTGTTCACATGTTTATACTGCACGACCCTAGACTATGTCGCTTGGTAAGTCCCTTTACGGTTTCACTCCTCGGCTTACCTTCGGGCCCGAGCCAACGTGAATGCTTAAGTTTTCTTATGAATGCAATGCTTTCCTGCTTATATGTTAACTTGTAAGTTGCCTCGACCCAAGGTTTGCCACACTAAACTTATGCCGAAATCAAGTAACACTATCGTATATCGTGTATGCATCTAGTGAGCCAGGAGACTATCAGATAGTTCTTCTGTGCAATATAAACCTGCAAGTATCCAGGACCATTAGGTCGCCAAGACAGTCCCCAAACCAGGAGAATGTATCAAGGCAAGTTAAATACTGAACGAGAATTATGTCAAGCAAATCAAGAAAATCATAGCTCGCGGAGCAATACTCGTTCAGAGAAAGAATCAAGATTTAAACTTATCGTGTACTTGTGTACTCGTGTTCTCGTATATCTCGTGAAATTGGAAGACCAAGACTTGCATGTCGCGGACAACTCGTGCCCGAGGTATCTCATTCCTCGGACGATCAACGGGGCACCATCATCGTACCGGCCTAGGAGGAATGCATGGTGTATTGCTGGGCTAATTTCGGTGCTAAGTATGCTGAATACCCGTCTTTGTGCGGTAGCAATACACGATATTCCGCTTTGGTAGCGCATACTATCTTGGACTCACCGTCTACCCAAATAGTCGCTTGTTCTGGCGGGATGGCGTGTAATGGCTCTTCCGTATCACCTGTTCACCTTGAACTACTTGCCTTGTACAAAGCATTGTGCCCCATTCCACAATCGACTATCAAATGCCTGGTCCTTTATGGCTATGCTAGCGACTCCTGTTCATATAGATAAGTCATCATCGCTTAGCGGCAATCCGCGTGCGAGTCATTGTATCGCATCGAGAACATCTGAAACACCTGAACGATCTTGAGAATAAGCAACTTGTACATATGAAATACTTCCACATCTTTTACAACACTTGATAATCCAATCAACTCATGCACCCGAACCTTAATCTCGTTCACAACACTCTGCTTGCTTATGTTATTGCCCCTGAATAGTTTATGTATTGCTCGTGCATGAATTAACTTGGTTTGCCTTAGATAGGGAAGGACAAATGGTAAGTTGGTAAGTCTCATCGTGTTTCCTCTTATGTCGCACGGTGCACTGCCACAGGAAATAGGTTATTCGACAATTGCCATAAAACTGATCCTAAGGCATTACTAGAAAGATAACTTAATAGATAGTGCCCGGAACCTATATTACGGGTTTGGATTTGTCGAGCGGGCGTGTAGCCTCCCCACCAGTGCATTCATGTACTGATAACCCACCAGATTGCTTGCAGGGTAAATGAGAACCTCGTTCGGTGTGGATGCCTCCTTCGTACGTGCTAAGGTGAGGAGTTTCCTCTGGAGCCTTGGAGCGTTGCGTCCGGAAATGAAGCACATATAGAAGACATAGTGTTGGAACATCACCTATGTATCATTTCACAAATATAGCCACTTGGCATGCTTTTACTATTTCAGAGAGAGAGGCTTGAGCGACTTTTAATCTTGGCCTAGCGTCGCCTGTAACCCTTATTTATATCAATAAAGAGTTTGCTTTAATTCTATATTTGTGTTATTCAATGCTTTTGCTATTGACAACTCTGTGAACTTGTTACCAATCTCCTATGCGTTTATAATTCTGCTACACTCAGACAATCTGTGCGAATCTGTGGCTTAGCCCTCTTACCGCCAGCATAAACCACGTTCTTGCATGGGCGCGGCACACGCTCGTGCAGCATCACGCCCAGATGGTTCAAGCGATTGTTCCGCGGGAGCGCTGGCACGGTGATTCTCTCCTAGCGGGGACGGACGATTACCTGCAGGAGATCGGAGCATGACAGATTGGTATCAGAGCTTGGCTATTCACCTTTGGACTTCGTTTCAATTTTCTCAGTTTTAAAAGCTCGTTAGTGGGTTATGTGCACACTCTTTCTCTATGTCCCAATGGAATATTCTAAATAATAAGTTTAAATACTTTCAAAAAGTGCATGTGAATGATATAATTACTTGTACAAAATTATAATGCGATAGGCCTTTGTGCCGACCTGTGCTAGACCCTTCGGGATTAGACTCGTACTAGAACTTGCGCGTTATGTGCGAACACGATACATATACATGTTTGCCCAACTGGTTAGTGTGAAATCAAATATTGCCCGAACTGTTAGCTTTGTACGCAGTCTTTCGGCTAAGTTGTATAGAGTATCGCGAGCTAAGACCCTTTGGTGGAAGCAAGTTACAAACGAGATTTGGATATCGTTCAAGAAAAAGGGGATAAGTCAGACTTAGAATGCCAACCAATAGAAATATTCTCGGATTTATCGCTTAGGCGAATATTGAGAATTATGTTTAGATTTTGGAAAACAGTTTGAACGGTATTTCGAACCGGAAGATACAAATCGATTGAGGATTTAATTGGATGACTCGATTTCGGGTGGTGTATGGATCATTTAGAAAATGTCCAAAAAGATTCATAGGTCTCGTACGATAGTCGAATTGAACGGATTTGAGAATGTCTTGAATAAATGATAAGTCTTATATCAAATTAGGATTCACGAAAATGTAAATCGATATCTCAGTTAAGAAAACTTATTGAAAACTTGGAGGATTGTGCGAGCGATTTAGGATTGAATCGAATGGAAATAAACTTGAATACAATATCGCTCGAATAAAAGTTAATCCTAAATGAATATTGTAGTTCGATGAAAGAGATAGGCGATAATGAATTTTGCTTGGAGTTTGGAAGAATGATATTGAAATCAAGTTCAAAACGATAACCTTCGAAATCAGTCCCAACGTGAATGATTATCCTGTGGGAGCGCCGGCGTATTGATTTTACGTACGACGGAGATGATCAAACTCAAGGGAACACGTTCGGTGATTATTCCAAATAAACTCAATGAATGGAATATATCAAGATGGATTAGACTTGAGCTTGAATATTTGAAACTGGTTGCTTGAGAAATTCTATAAGTAGATTATGGATTTATCTAATGGTAACGTTGAAGTTGGATGGAGCAAAGTGAAATGATAAGGTATCTCAATCGTGCCGAAGTAAATCATAACATTCAAACGTTCTTGTTTGTGCGAGCATAAATCTATTCTCATACATACGTCACGTTTGGATTAGGACAATTATCCAGCAGGAGCATTGGCGTGGTGATCTCATGTCCAATGAGGGTGATCGAACTTGTGGGCGACCGGAGCGTGACAACTAATAGATCATCTTGACTTTTGGTTCGATACGATAAGACGAATTTGGAAATACAAGTGATCAGAAAATATTTCGAGGATAAGTTAGCTTAGAACTTGGAATAAATCATGCCTGATAGTTTTGTGAATGGATACATGAATCCGGTTGAACGACTTGGTATTATAAATAATGGTTTAGAATTGAATCTTGGCTTGGTAGACTTGAAATGGATAGGAATTCTATTAAAAACATATTTGGAGAGATAGACTATGTAAATCACTAGACTTGTCCTGCAACTTGGATATATCTTGGATTTTACTGAATAGACTCGAACCCATGCACAAACGAACGTGTTATTAAGAGTAGAAAAAATATGTGCTCGATGTTTAAAAATCTGTGTGAAACGAGCTTGGGTAGAATACCCGTGCAAATGAACAATGGTTTAACCCTGGGAATTGGGGCGAGCATCGCACGATGAATTTGCATAATGTATCATATACTTGAACTTGTACATATGACCTTGTGAGCTGACCTAGCAATTAGGCAGACGATCTTGTGCGGAGTGAATGAACCTGTGTAACCGACTTTATCATATGGCTTAAAAAATCTATAGAACTGATGCAGCAAGTGTAAACCCCCTCGACCAAAATTAGGCCTACTTGGCTTAGATAGAGAGACTAGGGATAGTTTGAATCCAAATAGAAATAGAACACTGTATTTTAATTAATTGTACAATATTTATAACACTTAGTGCACCTTACCGTTGCTTCGATAAATGGAGCACTACACTAGCCATTACTTTCCTACAAATTTCACACACTTTTCCTAGACGTGCCAACCTTCCATTCTGACCTTTGTGTAACTTATAATTATGCTCTCTTGTGCTATATTTTATTCGCACGATATTCGTCGTAGACGTTTATATTTAATTCTAAATAAATTCAACTTTGTATCCTTGTGTGTTCTAATCGAAATTGGAGACACAATCTTGACCCGTTTTATGCAACCCAATTTAGGATAATATTCTATCCTGAATCCCCTATGCCCATAACACTTGTGTCCCACCCAATTTTAGCCCCATGTACTTCTAATTAATTCAAGAACACCATTTGTATTAACTTTAATTAAATTAATCCAATTTCCATCTTTGTGCAGTTTTCCAATTGTTGGACGCTTTTAAGCAAAAGTGCATTAAGGTGTCCACACCATTGGACACAGTATATGAAGAAACCTATTTTCCCTTCATATGAATTTTTTCTATGATTTTTGGGATGTGCACACACACAAACATCGCCCTCATCTAACCCTAGCCATGCATTTTAAACAATGCAAATCCTAGCCCTCCAAACATCCCCATGTGAAGCCAAGGCCCAATCCCAAGAGGATGTTGACCAAGACCACCTACTTAGGTCAACTTCCAACCCTATTCCCCACATACATATAAATATACAACTTTCCCTTTTCTTTATTTTTTCTAAACCTAAACCCCAAGTTCCTAGCCGACTATACCCCTCCCCTTTCCTATTCATCGTCTCCTCCATCACCTTCCTCCAGTCCCTGTAGACCTCGCCGGAGCCCCAACCACCCGACCATGCCGGAACCGACTCCCCCTCCGACCTCCCTCCTCCCAGGCACCCACTGCTGCCACCACCACCAGCTGCCCCCCCACCAGCAGCCACCGCAGCAAGACCTCTCCCTCGACTCCTCCTTCCCCGACCCGACGCCTCCGACTTCCCAGTCTACCCAACGGCCACCACAGCCAACCACCTCCGCCTTGGCTACCTCCCTCACCCTCTCCACCACCATCCTCACTATCTCGACCGGCCCGAGCACCACCATCAACCGCCACCATCATCGCCAACACCCACATCTCCATCACCAACACCCTCATCACTCTCACCCGCGCCCACCTACAGCCCGACCACCGCCGCCTTGGACCACCTCCACCGTAGCTGCCGTCCTCCATGGCCACCCCCACCGTCAGCAACCGCCACCACTACCCCAGCCGCCGCCGCCTGCCGCCTGCAGCTACTACCGGAGCTGCTGCTGCTAGAGCTATTGTTGTTGCTACTGTGACCGCACCACCTTGCCGACTCCATAGCCGCCGGAGCTCCGCCGTCTCACGCCGGCGATGACCACACTCGCACGGCGGACACCCCAGGACATGACGGCGGTATACCCCTTTCCTCGTCGTATACGTATAAATATATATGTAAATATATGTATATATGTATATATGTAATTATTATTTACATGTATTATGTATTTATATGTATTTATGTATTTATTATATACATATTAATGTATTATTTACATGTATTATGTATATGTACATTTATGTATATATGTATATGTATATGTATGTATTTATATATTTTGTGTATTATGTATATGTATATTTATGTATATATGTGTATGTATTTAGAAATTAATTAATTTATGTATTCATATTTAATGTATTATTTTATTTATATTTAATGTATTATTATATTTATAGTTAATGTATTAATGAATTCAAATAAATGAATATGTATAGAGTATTATGTATTAAATAGGTATTATGTATTTTAAGTATTAAATGCTATTATACGTATTTAAGTATTAGTTATTATATGTATTTATGATTAATAAATTACCTTAATAATTTATGAGATGTTTAGACACTGGAATTGTTCACATTAACCTGTTAGCTTTATACGTCATAATTTAATACGTCAATTAAATTGTGGCGTATTCTTATAGCATGATAGTTAGGACCTATATTTTGTGTACACATAAATCGAGGATACGACACGTGTACATTTTAGTTACGTGCACACGTGACCCAGCTAGATGGACAGTTGTGACTCCTGCGTTAATTCGTTACTGCAACATAGTATTTCCTGTCCGTACTATTGTAGTGACTGATGAACGTATTATTATATTATATATATAGGGTCGCTGGACCCTACATGAGAGACTTCAGGAGCAGGTTATTGGCACTCACAGGACCCAGGCAAGTATACCTTGCCTTGTTGTACTGTTTAAATTCAGTTATTATTTAGTTACATATTTATTTATTTTAATATTATATAACTGTGCGCGTCCGAGAAAGACTCGGGTGCAGTCAGCGAATGCGTGGACTTTAGGACTTGTGTCTGACCTAGTGTCTAGTGGACCCACCTAAAGTTGTTAAGTTATCGGTATGACTCCCCAGGCCTTGACACATTTCTTACACGTGTTGTGAGTCTCATGTAGGGCACGGACTTGCGTATTCGGTTGGCCACCTATACGTGTAGGTCGTGCGACGGATAGGAAATAATTGCTATTAGTGATGCATGTTAGAAGACTTAGCATTTATTAGTAGTCCAGGAGCATAGACTATTGTAGTACGGTGGTCCAATCCTTGTCCTTGTTTGGTTGTAAGGTTGGGCTATTGTTCTAACGATAGACTATGAGCCACAGTTACGATGCCTATTCTCCACTAAAGCGTGTTGTGGATACAACATGCATTGATCATTGGGCGGGGAGGACGACTAGTAGGCGTTTGGGACACCAATCTCCTTTATACAGATACCGCATTCTTCGGAGCGATACGGACGTATATATTTATGCAGATACCACGTTCTTTAGAGTGTTGGACGTTACTTGTGGTTTTGCAGATACCACACTCTATAGAACGTTGGACGTTATTATTTATACAGATATCATGCACCTCGGAGCTGGACGTTATTATATTGCAGAGTGCCCTTGTTATGGGAGCATATGTGGCATATACTAGCCAGTCGTCACGATTGGTGAATTACGTCAGTATATGTCTAGCCTACACTTTTCCATACGCACAAAGTTGTCCTCAAATTGCATTCCTTTAGATGGTTAGCACACCCCCTTTATTTATTCAGTATTTACTTTATAGCATGCTTCTATGTATCTTGTTATGTCCCTCTGAGGACCTGGTCCCTTTTCAGGTGTAGATGTTCATGAGTATTCACAGGAGCGCAGATCCGGACTTGCTACTTATATTTTGAGGAGGTCTTCTCTTCGAGCCTCGTGAGTATTAGTTGTTGTACATTATTTTGTTTATTTTATATTCTAGTTGGCAGTGGATTTGTTTCCACCCGACTATCATCCCTTGATATTTCACATTGATATTTAGTTACATAGTTATTGGTTATCTATCTATTTATGATTTTTGTGGATGAGATTTAGAGTTATGTCCTGTAACTTGTGATAGTTTATACCACTTGTAAATTATTGTTCATAATACATCGTACGAATGTGTTATGGTTTCCATATATTGGAGGTGCCATATACATGCGGCTGGCATGCTTACGTGTCCTGGTCCTACGTATTTTGGGACTGGGGCGTGACATGTTTTTAGTGGTGGCCCATGCAGGTCAAGAGCATATTGTCTCAGTTATATTACTGTACTGAGCAAGCCTGCACCTAGGATTAGTATTTTAGGTCTCATCCACATACTTGACTTTTTTTCCTTGATTTTGTTCCAAATTCTTGAACTCACTTTCCTTCCAATCGTTCTATTTAAATAATTGCATCTTGCTTGATTCATGTGCTTCCCTAGTAGTTTCTTGAGTATAGCCTCTGCTAGAATATAGGAATCCCTGTTGTTAGGATGATAATTAGGGTAGCTTTCCTACTAAGAATACAACTAGAATATTGATACATCACAAAGTTTAGAATACCTAATGAACCCTAGAATCCCTTACCTGTATATTGATTTACCACTATCCCTTGATATTTATGAAGAACTTGAGAGTAGTATAGACACTACTAGGGTTAGTTAGAAATTTGACCATATTGTTTGACCCTAGTATCGAGGAACCAATAGAAATTCAAGGTTGAATATTAGAACTAACCCTAACTTTCATAATGAGATAGTATTAGAGAACTATATTTAGATTCTTGTCTTGATATTAGCAGAACGGTACCTTATGAAGCCTAGAGGAATGAATATAACATTTTTTTCGATCATACCTCGAACACCGAGATTAGCATACCACCTTTCTTAGAGAACCATGATATTATCAAGAGTCTCTCATTCTAAATTCATATCTTGTTCCCCCGGAACCTTTACGTTCGCTATTTATGCGACGACTAATTATGTTTTTCTTTTCTTTCAATTCGTGCCACCTAAACCTTCTGATTGTAGGCCAAGTAATTTTATTTTATGTTAGGATATATAGTTTGCTAGGATTATAGTGGTAAATCTTGAATTTTAAATTTCTGTGCTTGAAAGTTAGAACTTGATAGTTTGAATTATTCTTTTAGATTGTGATTTGATGATTATTCTTTAGTTTTTTAATCACGTAATTTATACCCATATCTCCATATAGGTTATACCTTCTTCCATCATAATCCAGCGTATTTATATTTTCTGTACTACCTTGACTTATGCCGCTATTATAGCCTAGTTTTGCTAGCTTATTCTTTTATCGAGCTTGTTCATGATATATGTGTTATTGGGGCCTGATCAACCATACAATGATATAATTGTCTAATCAGAATTAGTGTATTACGGTCTGGTCAACCTTAGTATACTTGGTTCGCTCTTCGCATGACTACTTATGTGGATTGAGATAAAATTGACTTAGCTTCTTAGACGAATGTACTTGCCCTCTAGACATGCCTGAGCATATCGTATCGGTTACATAACTGTACTGATACGAGCATGCGAATAAGAATTTACCAAATAGGATTTCAACCCACAACTGCCTTGACAATTCCCATTTGAATTCTTTAAACGCCTTGATCCCCATACTTCTATTCTATTACCCCCCTTGAACTCTTAATTATTTTTTTCTGTCTTCCCTTATTTCGAAAAGACGAGACCTCATGCTTAGTATAATTTTGATACACAGAGAGTACTAGATATACCCCATAGGCCAATCACATTACTTGGTGACTATCTTTTATAATTAAGGGCATATCATATATGATATACTTGGTGTTAAAGTTTTGAGGATCTAATAACATGATTAAATAATTTGAGGAATATCTTCTTAAATGTATAACCTTATGTGATAGATGGGTAAATTCTAAGTTGGGTAGAAGTTGCATTGTCAACTTGAGAGAAATTTCTTTCAGATTGTGATCAAGTGAGATTAGATTGAAAGTTCCAAGTCATTTTAATTTTAAGATATTTTATAAGAATGATTAAGATGGTGAGGATTTAATAAATTTTGAAATCTTGATATTACAGACCAAATATTTATAATTTGAGCACATGATTTAAATTTTGAATATTGAATGTTGAATCATCGATCTAAATCTTGAGGAAAATAAATAAAACACTAATCATGAACATCGATGGATTGAATTCCAAATTTGATGATTTGAATTAAAAATTAAATTTTGATTGTTGGATCACCTATTTAAAATATTGAGGATGTAAATTGAATTTAAAATTTGAAGAGTACAGAATTCACAAGTTGAAAATAGAAATAATATTTGATTATAATTATTTTCAAGAGGAGATTATGATAGTTGGAGATTGCGATAAAATTTTGATGTGGGATGTCATATAGATTTGAATTAGATTTGGATGTAGATTATTTAAAAATTGTCACGCCCCAGTCCCAAATACGTAGGACTAGGAACACGTAAGCATGCCAGCCGCATGGATATGGCAACTCCAATATATGGAAACCAAATCCATACGTACGCTGTAATATGAATACAAAATCCACAAGTGGTATAAAATGTAATACAAGTCACAGGGTAAAATATAAATCTCATCAACCAAAATCATATAGAAATAAATAATCAGTATCTATGAAACTAGATCTCAATAAGAAGTATCTAAGGATGATAGTTGGATGGAAACAAATCCACTACCAACTCGAATATAAGAGCAAATACAATATGAGTACAACACCACAACACAATATAAGAATACCAGCTATCCATCACAGCTCGAAGAGAAGACATCCTCGGATCACATGTAACCATCCAAATCTGCGCTTCTGTAAATACTCAAGAAAAGATACACCTGGCAACGGACCAGGTCCTCAGAGGGACGTAACAAGATACAGAAAATACGAGTCAATTTGAATACAGTAAACATGCATATGGTTTAAAAATAAATAAGTACGCTGTACAAGACAATCTATATGAATGCAAATGAGGACAACTTTTCGATATATGGGCAAGGGTAGGCTACTCGATCTACCTCACAACTCACACACACGTCAATGGACATCAGAAATCGACATACCGCGGGGGTAGCGACCAGCGAGACTCCAGAAATTGATATACCGCGGGGGTAGCGACCAGCGCGACACACGCCCGTAGTGCGAGCTATATACTACGGTTTACCAGAGTGGTTAAAAGACCATACGCCTAATGATTGTCCTCTATGATACTAAGTGCCATATGTGTGTCAACATATCTAATACATAGTAATGACTGAAAGAAAACTACACATGCAAGAATAAACAGAAATACAATAAATATAAAGAAATATAAGTAGCATGCAAAAGTACTGTAACAATTTGGCAAGGTATCTTGCCTGGGGTCCTACTGCTGGTATGAATCAGAGTCCAAGTCACAGTCCAAATAGCCTATGTATTACAAATTTATCACGTCAAAAGATAATTTATTTTAATTTATTTAATTTATTTAATTCTGGAATAATTACTCTAAAATCCTATTTTAATCTTATTATTCTGATTTTTATGTTAATTCCTAAATTTTGTCCAAAAAAACTAAAATTTATCAACTCGAGACTCATGGCACGCAAATCGAGGCGATCCGTTGACCGAAAAGTCAACCGACACAAACTCAACTTTCATGCATGATTTCCTGTAGATTTCAGTATAAAAAATATACTGGAATTTACGGCTCGTCCGAATTCAAATTCGTTTGGGAATTATGGCACATACAAATTTTGTATTGTGCACCGATGGTTAAATTCTAACCTAGAAGTTCTACAGAATTAACAGTATCTAAATACTTCGAAATAAATTCGGAAAAAAATATATGTCGATGATCTCGACATTATCTTTCCGAAACTTTAAACGGTTCATGATTCTGATTCCTGGTTCTCCCGGAATCGCGAAAACATCAAAACACGTCTATTTTCGGACATGTTGTGCTCTACGAATTTTCCAGAATTTAATACTCATAATTTAGAAAAGAAATTTATATAATCATAAAGCTAACCTCATTATCGTTCTAACAAAAAAAACTGGAGCGCGTTTGGAGTCCGGAGCTAGGAGATATCGTCTTTTTAATTCGTCATAACTAGTAGAAAATGAGGCTGAATTTATGACAAATTTTGACTATTTTTGGACGAAAAAGAGAGGAATTTTGGGGAAGAAAAATATGAAGGATGAGCTTTTTATAATGGTGGAGACTACTTAATTAATAGGATTGGTTAATTTGGATAGGATTATGATGAATTTAAATAAGGATATGATATACATGAAGTTGATTTCCTAGTTGGTTCAGGATTTGAATTAATTTAAAATAGAGTTTGAATTTATCTCAATAATTTATAATCTTAAATATAATTAAAGATAATACAAATAATTTATAAAATCTTATTAATATCTATTAACACTAAATTAGCATCTATCTAATATTAAGACTATATATATCTAAATAAATCCTAATTAATTTCAAAAATCTAAAATAACCTAAAAATGATTCTAAATAAATATTTATATAAGTAAATATATCAAGAAATTCATTTGCTAATTAAATAACAGAATACTCTAAAGAAATTCAATATCTATAATAATATAAAATATACACAAAATATCTATTTTGGGTGAGGGAGTTTACAATCTACCAAACTTAAAATAATTTTGTCCTCGAAATTAAAATAAGACATAATTTGTTAAATCCTTCACATTCGTACATAAAGTACGTCAATCGCAATCTCTTCCAAAAATTTAAATAACAAAATCTATTCAAATCTATCGTGATCACTTCAAAATTAAGATAACCACTATTTAAATCAAAATTTAACATGTCGTAATCTCTTCTCGATTTTTAAATAATCAACATCAAAATCTAACTCAAGTCTATATGACATCCCATATCAAAATTTATATCACAATTTCCAACTATCATAATCTCCTCTAGACTTTGAACAATAAACAATTCTAATCAAATCTTATTCCTATTCTCAACCTAAGATTTTTGTACTCTTCAAATATTTAAACTCAATTTACATCCTCACTATTTCAAATAGGTGACCCAACAACCAAAATTGAACTTTTAATTCAAATCATCAAATTGTAAAATTTAAATCTAATTCACCAATTGTTCAAGTCTAAAATTCTATATTTATCCTCAAAATTTAAATCGATGATTCATCCTTCAATATTCAAAATTTAAATCATGTGCTCAAAGTATAAATATTTGGTCCACAATATCAAGATTTTAAAATTCGTTAAATCCTCATTATCTTAATCCTTCTTTTAAAATTCTCCATATTTAAAAGGACTTAATCTCTCAATCTAATCCTACTTGATCACAATCTAAAAGAATTCTCCTCAAGTTTAATAATGCAATTTCTACCCAACTTAGAATTTACCCATCTATCACATAAGGCTCTTACATTTAGGAAAAATATTCCTCAATTTATTTTCTCATGTCATTCAATCCTCAAAACTTTAACACCAATTATATCATATGTGATATGCCCTTAATCAATTATGAAAGATAGTCACCAAATAATGTGATTGGCCTATGGGATATATCTTGTACTATCCGTGTATCACTTATTTCCAAGCACGAGATTTTATCTTTCCGAAACAAGGGAAGACGGAAGCAATGGAAAAGAGTTCAAGGAGGGGTAATAGAATGGAAGTATGGGAATCAAAGCGTTTAAAGAATTCAAATAGGAATTGTCAAGACAGTTGTGGATTGAAATCTTAATTTGGTAATTTTCTATTCGCATGCTCACATCGGTGTAGTTATGTACTTGATATGATATGCTTTGTCGTATCTAGAGGGTAAGTATATTTGTCTGCTGGTCAACTATACATCTCAATCCACGTAAAATACTATTGCGAAGGGCGAATTAAGCGCATTATGGCTAGCTAGACCATAATACACTGATTCTGATTAGACAATTTGTATTAGTATGGTTGATCAGGCCCCAATAACACATATGTCATGAACAAGCTCGATATAAGATTAAGCTTGCAAAAACTAGGCTATAATAGCAGCATAATTCAAGGTAGCACAGAAAATATAACGCTAGATTATGATGTGAGAAGTTACAAAATAATTCAAGTTCGCAAAAGCAAAAACAATATAAGCAATAATAATAAAAGACTCTATAATCTCTACAGTTATCATACAACCTCCTTATCTAAGTCGCTAGTTGACCAAATAGGGCAAGGACCTCTAAATTCTATGGTCTGAATAAACACTGTCGTCTTTTGCTAGTATGCGATAAATATCATTCGGTTACACTTCAATTAATAGGTCAAAAGACTATGTGATACTAGGTGTCAAACATTATGGTAAAACTTCTAACTCTAGTAGCGTCTATACTACCCTCACGTCCTCATAATACATCAAGGGGTAATAATAAACCAATCTATAGATAAGGAATTCTAGGGTTCACTAGATATTCTAAACTTAGTGGTGTGTCTATATTCTCGTTGTATTCTTAATAGGTGTGCTACCATAATTATCATCCTAATAATAGGGGTTCCTATATTCTAGCAGAAGGCTATTCTCAAAGAACTATTAGGGAAGTACAAGAATCAAGCAGGATGCAATTATTCGAATAGAATAGAGAGGAGGAAGATGAATTATAGTCAATTGTGGATGAGATCCTATACTCTAGTCCTAGGTGCAGGCTTGTTCGGTACAGTAATATAACCGAGACAATATGCTCTCGACCTGCATGGGCCACCACAAAAACATGTCACGCCCCAGTCCCAAATACGTAGGACTAGGAACACGTGAGCATGCCAGCCGCATGGATATGACAACTCCAATAGATGGAAACCAAATCCATACGTACGCTGTAATATGAATACAAAATCCACAAGTGGTATAAAATGTAATACAAGTCACAGGGTAAAATATAAATCTCATCCACCAAAATTATATAGAAATAAATAACCAGTATCTATGAAACTAGATCTCAATAAGAAGTATCTAAGGATGATAGTTGGATGGAAACAAATCCACTACCAACTCGAATATAAGAGCAAATACAATATGAGTACAACACCACAACACAATATAAGAATACCAGCTATCCATCACAGCTCGAAGAGAAGACATCCTCGGATCACATGTAACCATCCAAATCTGCGCTCCTGCAAATACTCAAGAAAAGATACACCTGGCAGCGGACTAGGTCCTCAGAGGGACGTAACAAGATACATAAAATACGAGCCAATTTGAATACAGTAAACATGCATATGGTTTGAAAATAAATAAGTACGCTGTACAAGACAATCTATATGAATGCAAATGAGGACAACTTTTTGACATATGGGCAAGGGTAGGCTACTCGATCTACCTCACAACTCACACACACGTCAATGGACATCAGAAATCGATATACCGCGGGGGTAGCGACCAGCGAGACTCCAGAAATTGACATACCACGGGGGTAGCGACCAGCGCGACACACGCCCGTAGTGCGAGCTATATACTACGGTTTACCAGAGTGGTTAAAAGCCCATACGCCTAATGATTGTCCTCTATGATACTAAGTGCCATGTGTGTGTCAACATATCTAATACATAGTAATGACTGAAAGAAAACTACACATGCAAGAATAAACAGAAATACAATAAATATAAAGAAATATAAGTAGCATGCAAAAGTACTCTAATAATTTGGCAAGGTATCTTGCCTGGGGTCCTGCTGCTGGTATGAATCAGAGTCCAAGTCACAGTCCAAATAGCCTATGTATTACAAATTTATCACGTCAAAAGATAATTTATTTTAATTTATTTAATTCTGGAATAATTACTCTAAAATTTTATTTTAATCTTATTATTCTGATTTTTATGTTAATTCCTAAATTTTGTCCAAAAAAACTGAATTTTATCAACTCGAGACTCATGGCACGCAAATCGAGGCAATCTGTTGACCGAAAAGTCAACCGACACAAACTCAACTTTCATGCATGATTTCCTGTAGATTTCATCATAAAAAATATACTGGAATTTACGGCTCATCCGAATTCAAATTCGTTTGAGAATTATGGCACATACAAATTTTGTATTGTGCACCGATGGTTAAATTCTAACCTAGAAGTTCTACAGAATTAACAGTATGTAAATACTTCGAAATAAATTTTGGGAAAAATATATGTCGATGATCTCAACATTAGCTTTCCGAAACTTTAAACGGTTCATGATTCTGATTCCTGGTTCTCCCGAAATCGCGAAAATATCGAAACACATCTATTTTCGGACATGCTGTGCTCTACGAATTTTCCAGAATTTAATACTCATAATTTAGAAAAGAAATTTATATAATCAGAAATCTAACCTCATTATCGTTCTAACAAAAAAAAAATTGGAGCGCATTTGAAGTCCGGAGCTAGGAGATATCGTCTTTTTAATTCGTCATAACTAAGTAGAAAATGAGGCTGAATTTATGACGAATTTTGACTATTTTTGGACGAAAAAGAGAGGAATTTTGGGAAAGAAAAATATGAAGGATGAGCTTTTTATAATGGTGGAGACTACTTAATTAATAGGATTGGTTAATTTGGATAGGATTATGATGAATTTAAATAAGGATATGATATACATGAAGTTGATTTCCTAGTTGGTTCAGGATTTGAATTAATTTAAAATAGAGTTTGAATTTATCTCAATAATTTATAATCTTAAATATAATTAAAGATAATACAAATAATTTATAAAATCTTATTAATATCTATTAACACTAAATTAGCATCTAACTAATATTAAGACTATATATATCCAAATAAATCCTAATTAATTTCAAAAATCTAAAATAACCTAAAAATGATTCTAAATAAATATTTATATAAGTAAATATATCAAGAAATTTATTTGCTAATTAAATAACAGAATACTCTAAAGAAATTCAATATCTATAATAATATAAAATATACACAAAATATCTATTTTGGGTGAGGGAGTTTACAAAAATTGAGAAGATAATACGATGTGTTGAATTTTGATTTAAACAATGGCTAATTTAATTTGAAAGTGATTTCGATAGATTGAATATAGGTTTTAAATTTTTGGAAAAGATTGCGATTGACTTGCCTTATATGCGAATGTGAAGGAATTAACTAATTATGCCTTATTTTAATTTCGAGGATAAATTTTTTTAAGTTGGATAGATTGTAAACCCCATCGACCAAAATTAGGCCTACTTGGCTTAGATAGAGAGACTAGGGCTAGTTTGAATCCAAATAGAAATAGAACACTGTATTTTAATTAATTTTATAATATTTATAACACTTAGTGCACCTTACCGTTGTTTGGATAAATGAAGCACTACACTAGCCATTGCCTTCCTACAAATTTCACACACTTTTCCTAGACGTGCCAGCCTTCCATTCTGACCTTTGTGTAACTTATAATTATGCTCTCTTGTGCTACATTTTAGTCGCACGATATTCGTCGCAGACGTTTATATTTAATTCTAAATAAATTTAATTTTGTATCCTTGTGCGTTCCAATCAAAATTGGAGACACAATCTTGACCCGTTTTGTGCAACCCAATTTAGGATAATATTCTATCCTGAGTCCCCTATGCCCATGATACTTGTGTCCCACCAAATTTTAGCCCCATGTACTTCTAATTAATTCAAGAACACCATTTGCATTAATTTTAATTAAATTAATTTAATTTCCATCTTTGTGCAATTTTCCAATTGTTGGGTGCTTTTATGCAAAAGTGCATTAAGGTGTCCACACCATTGGACATAGTACATGAAGAAACCTATTTTCCCTTCAGATGAATTTTCCCCATGATTTTTGGGATGTACAAACACACAAACATCGCCCTCATCTAACCCTAGCCATGCATTTTAAACAATACAAATCCTAGCCCTCCAAACATCCCCATGTGAAGCCAAGGCCCAATCCCAAGAGGATGCTGACCAAGCCCACATACTTAGGTCAACCCCCAACCCTATTCCCCACATACATATAAATATACAACTTTCCCTTTTCTTTATTTTTTCTAAACCTAAACCCCAAGTTCCTAGCCGACTACAACCCTCCCCTTTCCTATTCATCATCTCCTCCATCACCTTCCTCCAGTCCCTATAGACCTCGCCGGAGCCCTAGCCACCCGACCAAGCCAGACCCGACTCTCCCTCCGACCTCCCTCCTCCCAGGCACCCACTGCCGCCACCACCAGCAGCTGCCCCCCCACCACCAGCCACCACAGCAAGACCTCTCCCTCGACTCCTCCTTCCCCGACCCGACGCCCCCGACTTCCCAGTCCACCCCACGGCCACCACAGCCAACCACCGCCACCTTGGCCACCTCCCTCACCCTCTCCACCACCGTCCTCACTATCTCCACCGGCCCCAGCACCACCATCTACCGCCACCACCATCGCCAACACCCACATCTCCATCACCAACACCCTCATCACTCTCACCCGCGCCCACCTACAGCCCGACCACCGCCGCCTTGGACCACCTCCACCCTAGCTGCCGTCCCCCACGGCCACCCCCACCGTCAGCAACCGCCACCACTACCTCAGCCACCGCCTGCGGCCTGCAGCTACTGCCAGAGTTGCTGTTGCCAGAGCTGTTGCTGCTGCTGCTGTGACCGCACCACCCTGCCGACCCCGTAGCCGCCGGAGATCCGCCCTCACACGCCGGCGATGACCACCCTTGCACAGCGGACACCCCCGAACACAACGTCGGTATACTCCTTTCCTCGTTGTATACGTATAAATGTATATGTATATATATGAAAATATATGTATATATGTATATATGTAATTATTATTTACATGTATTATGTATATGTACATTTATGTATATATGTATGTATTTATATATTTTGCGTATTATGCATATGTATATTTACGTATATATGTGTATGTATTTAGATATTAATTAATTTATGTATTTATATTTAATGTATTATTTTATTTATATTTAATGTATTATTATATTTATAGTTAATGTATTAATGAATTCAAATAAATGAATATGTATAGAGTATTATGTATTAAATAGGTATTATGTATTTTAAGTATTAAATGATATTATACGCATTTAAGTATTAGTTATTATATGTATTTATGATTAATAAAGCTAAAAGGTTAATGTGAAAAATTCCAGTGTCTAAACATCTTAAATTATTAAGGTATTCTTATAGCATGATAGTTAGGACCTGTGTTTTGTGTACACAGAAATCGAGGATACGACACGTGTATGTTTTAGCTACGTGCCCACGTGACCCAGCTAGATGTACAGTTGTGACCCCTGCGTCAGTTCGTTACTGCAACGTAGTGTTTCCTGTCTGTACTATTATAGTGACTGATGAATGTATTATTATATTATATATATATGGTCGCTGGACCCTACAGGCGAGACTTAAGGAGCAGGTTATTGGCACTCACAGGACCCAGGCAAGTATACCTTGCCTTGTTGTACTGTTTAAATTCAGTTATTATTTAGTTGCATATTTATTTATTTTAATATTATATAACTGTGCGCGTCCGAGAAAGACTCGGGTGCAGTCAGCGAAGGCGTTTACGTTTGGACTTGTGTCTGACCTAGTGTCTAGTGGAGCCACCTAAAGTTGTCGAGTTATCGGTATGACTCCCCAGGCCTTGACATATTTCTTACACGTGTTGTGAGTTTCATGTAGGGCACGGACTTGCGTATTCGGTTGGCCACCTGTACGTGTAGGTCGTGCGACGGATAGGGAATAACTGCTATTAGTGATGCATGTTAGAAGACTTAGCAGTTATTAGTAGTCCAGAAGCATAGACTTGTAGTACGGTGGTCCAATTCTTATCCTTGTTTGGTTGTAAGGTTGGGTTATTGTTCTAACGATAGACTATGAGCTAGAGTTACGATGCCGATACTTGCACCCCGTCTCGGTGTAGTAGCTAAAGCGTGTTATGGATACAACATGCATAGATCATTGGACGGGGAGGATGACTAGTAGGCGTATGGGACACCCACCTCCTTTATACAGATACCGCGTTCTTCAGACCGATACGGACATATATATTTATGCAGATACCACGTTCTTTAGAGTGTTGGACGTTACTTGTGGTTTTGAATATACCACACTCTATAGAATATTGGACGTTATTATTTATACAGATACCATGCTCCTCGGAGCTGGACGTTATTATATTGCAGAGTGCCCTTGTTATGGGGGCATATGTGGCATATACTAGCTAGTCGTCACGATTGGTGAATTACGTCTGCATATGTCTAGCCTACACTTTTCCATACGCATAAAGTTGTCCTCAAATTGCATTCACTTAGATGGTTAGCACACTCCCTTTATTTATTTAGTATTTACTTTATAGCATGCTTCTATGTATCTTGTTATGTCCCTCTGAGGACCTGTCCCTTTCCAGGTGTAGATGTTCATGAGTATTCGCAGTAGCACAGATCCGGACTTGTTACTTATATTTTGAGGAGGTCTTTTCTTCGAGCCTCATGATTGTTAGTTGTTGTACATTATTTTGTTTATTTTATATTCTAGTTGGCAGTGGATTTGTTTCCACCCGACTATCATCCCTTGATACTTCACATTGATATTTAGTTACATAGTTATTGGTTATCTATCTGTTTATGATTTCTGTGGATGATATTTAGAGTTATGTCCTGTGACTTGTGATAGTTTATAATACTTGTGAATTATTTTTCATAATACAGCGTATGCATGTGTTATGGTTTCCATATATTGGAGGTGCCATATACATGCGGCTGGCATGCTTACGTATCCTGGTCCTACGTATTTTAGGACTGGGGCGTGACAACAAGACTTAGAGTTAGACTGGGAACGATAACGTGTGCTATCTTCGACCCGAACAGATGGACGCTAGTCGGTAAATAGAATAGATTGTGCTTAACGGTAGTGCTAATACTTGAATTTGAGTTGTAATAGAATTGACTTGGAATTGGATTAACCCTATCGGAAGTATCCTTGTAATTTATAAAACGAGAACCCTTAAGATTTTCACAAGTAGCTTATCCAATTTTACTATCTCCAAGTTTGGTTGAATGCATATGTTTGAGGGACGCCTTGAACGTATGCACGATCTAAGACTCAATGATGTGTTAAACTTGAGCGCTAAGGGTTCGCTATCGCTAAGTTGGTTGACATGCTTGTGTTTGAAGGACGCTTTGAATATATGCACGATCCAGACTTGCGATATGCTGATCTCAATGCTAGTGCAAGTGAATATCCAAATGAACAAGTATAATGACTTATATAAGTTTGCCTCATTCTTAGATCGCTATCCAAGACGGATTATAGCATACCCCGCGTTAAGCAACATGTCTCGCACTAAGGCACAAATGGGACTGACTCAGCACACACGCAACACGGTGCAAGGATCGAGTAGGAGATTGTGTTCAAACGGATTTAGTGGTACCGATTGGTACGTATGGAATAGATTCGATAGTGCGATAGAATGACATGTGCTCAGTAAGTCTCGAGGACGAGACTTTTTTCTGAGTGGTGTATAATATAACGACCCATTCCGTTCAAGCGAACTGCCAATTCAAACGATAAAAGTGCAACGTTCCGACCCGCCTTGCTTCAGCGAGAAGACTCGTTTGAGGTAAAAAGGATTTTCTGACTTGTCCCTTTAGGAGTTCCAGCTTAGGCTTTCAGAGGCTCGCTCAGAGTATCGCTTGACCGAGGCGGATCATCGCTAAGGTGGGTGGCTATGATGAACTTGTCTTTGCTTATCCAACACACTTAAAATATGGATGTTTCATGTTAGTCGCTAGGTGAATCATCCCCTGCAAGCTAATAAGAATCCAACGCACCTTGCTAAGAGAATAATCCCAACTTGTATTGCTTGTCTTAGAATATGGAAATAAAACATTGCTTATACGCAGACCCTCGCATGCCACCTTCGCCTTGTGCAACTAAGACCCCACTTCGCCTCGAGTAAAGCGATATATATATATATATATATATATATATATATATATATATATATATATATATATATATATGCTCTTTGTAGTGTATTGTTCACATGTTTACACTGTACGACCCTAGACTATGTCGCTCGGTAAGTCCCTTTACGGTTTCACTCATCGGCTTACCTTCGGGCCCGAGCCAACGTGAATGCTTAATTTTTCTTATGAATAAAATGCTTGCCTGCTTATATGTTAACTTGTAATGTTGCCTCGACCCAATGTTTGCCACACTAAACTTATGCCAAAATCAAGTAACACTATCGCGAATTGTGTATGCATCTAGTGAGCCAGGAGACTATCAAATAGTTCTTCTGTGCAATATAAACCTGCAAGTATCCGGGACCGTTAGGTCGCCAAGGCAGTCCCCGAACCAGGGTAATGCATCAAGGCAAGTTAAATACTGAACGAGAATTATGTCAAGCAAATCAAGAAAATCACAACTCGCGGAGCAATACTCGGTCAGAGCAAGAATCAAGATTTAAACATATCGTGTACTCATGTTCTCGTATATCTCGTAAAATTGGAAGACCAAGACTTGCATATCGCGGATAACTCGTGCACGAGGTATCTCATTCCTCGGACGATCAGCGGGGCACCGTCATCGTACCTGCCTAGAAGGAATGCATGTCGGTGCTAAGTATGCTCAATACCCATCTTTGTGCGGTAGCAATACACGGTATACAGCCTTAGTAGCACATACTATCTTGGACTCACCGTCTACCCAAATAGTCGCTTGTTCTGGCAGGATGGCGTGCAATTGATCTTCCGTATCACCTGTTCACCCTGAACTGCTTGCCTTGTACAAAGCATTGTGCCCCATTCCACAATCGACTATCAAATGCCTGGTCCTTTATGGCTATGCCAGCGACTCCTGTTCATATAGATAAGTCATCCTCGCTTAGCGGCAATCCGCATGCAAGTCATTGCATCGCATCGAGAACATCTGAAACACCTGAACAATCATAAGAATAAGTAACTTGTACATATGAAATACTTCCACATCTTCTACAACACCTGATAATCCGAGAAACTCGTGCACCCGAACCTTAATCTCATGCACAACACTCTGCTTGCTTATGTTATTGCCCTTGAAATAATTTATGTATTGCTCGTGCTTGAATTAACTTGATTTTCCTGGACAGGGAAGGACAAATGGTAAGTTGGTAAGTCTCGCCGTGTTTTCTCTTATGTCGCACGGTGCACTGCCAAATGAAATAGGTTATTCAACAATTGCTATAAAACTGATCCTAAGGAATTACTAGAAAGGCAACTTAATAGATGGTGCACAGAACCAATATTACGTGTTTGAATTTATCGAGCGGGCGAGTAGACTCCCCACCAGTGCATTCATGTACTGATAACCCACCAGATTGCTTGCAGGGTGCGGAAGAACCTCGTTGGGTGCGAATGTCTCCTTCGTGCGTGCTAAGGCGAGGAGTTCACTCTGAAGCCTTGGAACGTTGCGTCCGGAACTGAAGCACATATACAAGACATAATATTGGAACATCGCCTTTGTATCATTCCACAAATGTAGCCACTTGGCATGCTTTTACTGTTTCAGAGAGAGAGAGGCTTGAGCGACTTGTAATCTCGGCCTAGCGCCGCCTGTAACACTTGTTTATATCAATAAAGAGTTGGTTTTAATTCTATACTTGTGTTATTTAATGCTTCCGCTATTGACGACGCTGTGAACTTGTTACCAATCGCCTATGCGTTTATAATTCCGCTGCACTCAGACAATCTGTGTGACTCTGTGGCTTAGTCCTCTTACCGCCAGCATGAACCATGGCCTTGCACGAGCGCGACACACGCTCATGCGGCATCACGCCCAGATGGGTCAAGCAATCATCCCGCGGGAGCCCTGGCGCGGTGATTCTCGCCTAGCAGGGACGGCCGATTACCTGCGGGAGATCGAGGCGTGACAGTCCTTCCTTAGAACCCCTAGGGGTGGCCCAAACTGAGGTTAGTATTCTTCTCGACTTACTCAATAAGCCAGCATTTCGATGAGACAACAATTCCCAAAGAACGAATTCCGAGATCCCTGGGGGTAGCTCCCATCGCCAGGTCGGGGTAGCCTCGTACGCTGGGGGAAGTATTCCTTTCGAGTCCGAGGAGGAGACGGCGCTGCCAGCTTTCCTCGATAACTACTCTCGCCAGGGGTCTGAGACAGAAAGTGCAGCATCTAATGCCCCTCCATCTCTCCCCACGTGAGGACGATATACATGGCTAGGGATGACCATGAAGGCCCCAGCGACAGCCAGCACCTTGAGACCCTCGAGACTATGATGTAGACAATGGGTGCATCAATGCAAGTCTTAACCCAGACAATATTGAAAATTAAAGCAAATATGGCTTCTCAACCAGCAAGAACACCTGGGCAGGCAAACTTGGACCAAGGGACCAATGGGGATTCAAACACAAATTCCTCACCTGCGGGTAGTAATCCTCACCTGCCTGGCCCGTCTGCACCCTCCGTAGAAGATGAGTCCAAGGAAGCAATAAAGAAGGTCCGGGAACTCCGGGATCGCCTAGACTCCATGGGCAATCGGTACTCGCTCCGTGATCTCGGGGTGCGACAACCATACTCGATAGAATAGAGGGACGTACCGTATCCGCCCATATACAAGCCCTTCAACATAAACATATTTAAGTCTTTTCCTCGCCGGTTCATGAGTTACTTCGAGATTTCAACGGGACACCTTCCCCGCAATGATGATATCCTTACCAGACTTTTCGTCGGGGCATTAGCAGGGGTAGCTTTCGACTGGTTCTACAGTCTCGAAGATAATTGCATCTCATCATTCGATGACCTCAAGCGTCTGTTCCTCAGCAGATTCTATGAGGCAGAAAATGATATGACGATGTCCTTTTCTGATGGATGTCACCCAAGGAGAAAGGGAGCTGATGCAAAATTACATCGAGCGGTTCCGACAAACGGCGCTAAGGTTGCCCTCTAGCAATCTCGAGGCCACACTAATGGAGATGTGCCAAAAAAATATGCTTCCGGCGGTCAGCCTCTGGATGCGCGATAGCCAGTTCAAAGACTGGACGACGTTTATTATAAGCACTGTCAACGTTGAAAAGAAGCTCAAGGATGTCCAGCACTTGGGAATCCATATCCCTACTACTAATAAAAAGGGCAAGCGCCCTGACAGTAGCAATAACAGCAACTGCGATGCGAAAGAGAAGCAAGCCATGGTTGCTAATGTGACCAAGAAGCATGAGAAAAAGCAGTCAGAAGCTCCAAAATCAAATGAGACATATTATTTCGAAGACAGTGATGTCAAGCCGATCTTCAACATGCTGATGCAGGGAGGCAAAATTTGTCTTTCCGACGTCAAACGTCAGCCTGAAGCGGAGGAGATGAACAACCCAAAGTACTGTCACTTCCACCGGTACGTTCACCACACGACACATGAGTGCTACACCTTAAAGCGGTAAATCTAACTACTGATCGATTCCAAGGCTCTCTTCCTGGATTTCGATGATGTGATGGTTGCCGCTAACATGGTGTCCCTCCACTTCGATAACTTTCCATCAACGGAAGCGCAGGACAGAGTCACACCGATCCTTAGGGCAACAATGGAGGTAGTCAATCTTCCCCCAGCTTGGGACCAAGTAGCCGGGCTGACACCTGTTTTTACCCCACGGGGCAAGATTATATGGGTCCACCCGGATCTGGTCCCAGACTTAACGCAGCAAGCAGCGCCTTCCGCCGTCAAGCCTAAAATATGAAAAATCAAGTCCTGCCGCATGGTCTTCCACCGCTGAGGAGGCCTGGGCAGGGACAACCAAGTCGGGCCTTGCTTACCAGCAAGATTATGAAGCTCCCAACGTCATTGCACCTCCAACTACTGCAACTGTCGCGTCTGATCCGGGTCCATCTCAACCCCCACCAGCGGACAAGTCCAAACAAAAAGAGGGACGCTTTGATAAGCCGTTGCATAAGGAAATGACTCAATGATTGGAAAAGCCCTACAACTTTGACGTATTGGTTTAAATCGTCAATACCCCGACAAAGTTGTCATTATTTTAGCTTTTGTGGTTTTCTAGAGACACTCGGGCAGCTCTTAGTGAGACATTACAAAATGCCTACACCTATCTGGCGTAGGTCAAACTGTCCACCGAAGATCCGACTGCTTGCCTTTACTACAATAATATCATGGAGGCAATACCTAGCATCTCGTTCTCGCAATATGATATGTTGCTAAAGAACAATCGGCATGATCATCCCCTATATTACACAGGATACATCGACGCCACTAAGGTGGACCGGATGCACATCGATCCCGGTTCATCAATCAGCATCATCTCACGGAGTCTGCTTCAGACTTTGGGAATCCTGATGCATCGTTTGTCAGCCACCAATACTGCCATTAGTGGCTTCAACGCAGGAAGGAGCTACCATTTGGGCAAGATTCGCCTGAAGTGCCAGATCGGTGACCTAAAAACAGATGTCACTTTCTACGTCATTGACGTAGATGTATCCTACAATGTCTTGCTCGGACGCCCCTGGATACACCAATATATGATCGTGTCGTCAATCCGGCATCAATGCTTAAAGTACGTCGACGATCATGACATTATCAGAACGGAGTTTACAGACATCGACACATTTAAGGGAGTCGAGACGTAATACTCCGACGCCATCCTCTACAAACGAACCCACCGAGACAAAGGTGGAAATGAGGCCGAGGTTACGACAACACCGGATGAACCCATGAGAACCCGTCTCAAGGTTTGCACTCCCGATGCAGCCACTTCCTTCCTCGTCAAATTGCATAGGAAGGCACCAGAATATCGGGTACCATCGACAACGTCCGAACCTCTGGTCGTTCACCTTCATAGGCCAAATCGACCGCAGAGGAAGGACCCCGCACCATCTGCTCCGTCCGAACCGCTGGTCGTTTGCCTTCATAGGTCAAATTGACCGCAGAGGAAGGACCCCGCGATATCTGCTCCTTTAGAACCTATGGTCGTTCATCTTCACAGGCCGCCAAAAAAAGACTCGGCCACGGTTGAAGCCTCCTAGCCTCTGGTGGGAAAACTGTACAGGAAGCCACCAACGCGTGTAACCGCATTGGGGGTAGCCCATGAGGATGACGAACTATAAGAACATGTGGCCACTCTGGTCAACGTCCCTTCGCTCGACGATATAATTCCTCCGGAAGAGATACAATATTTTATCAATAAAGGGTTATCTTTGAACTACTTTGAACGTACACATATCATCACATTGTACTCTCTGGAGAACGGCCTAGGCTTACACTTGCAAACACAAGTGACTTCCACCTATACAGTAAACCAAGTTCTCCCTAGTCAAGGTTCCTACTTCACAGTGCTAGCAAGGAGGAGGGGAGACAAATCTATCATCTTCGGCAGGGTTGAATGCCCTCAGTCCTTCACCTCGGAGGAACAAGAGCCAGAACCCGACACCGGCAAAATAAAACTCTACTGGTTCAGTGGTCAAGACAAACATATCATCCAAAATATAGGTTATGACCTTAAAAATAATCGAGGTTTAAACTGCGACAAGGGACGACGGCTGCCCCTGCGTCTACCTGCTCCAGCAGGCAAGTCCGAGGACTACTATCATAAGACCAAGCATGGCTTAGGGTACGTAACGCCTCCCACAGCCCCTGAAGGTTCAGATGAAGAAGATGAGGTTCAATCACATTTTTCGCAATCTTCTGCTTGGGACTCGAACGTCAGTATCGGGGAGATACTCAAGCAAACATTGTCTGCCAACATGGTGTCAGCTGACCCTGAGGAAGACGACGAAAATCCACAGGAACTCCTTGAAGTCGAACCGTGGGTCCAACGTCTAGACGCACAATGGGAAATATGGTTCGAACAATGAGAACCTCTTACCGAGAATGAAGTCGTACAAGTCAATCTGGATGACGAATTCTTCCTCCTGCCGCGCCATCGACACCGTTGAGACACCCATCCCGCTATTGACCATTCTCGATCTTCCATCCGTCCATCTCAGTCTCCCCCGTCCATCTCAGTCTCCCTTAGCTCCCACCGCATACTCCCACTTGAGATGATCGTCACAACACTTTTATTTCTCATGTAAAGAGACTCTAGAGCCCATCTCTCTTCCCGCCCTCGTTGCAGACATCCGGTTTCGACAGTTGTTATCCCAATACCGGTTATAAGTACATTTAAGTCACCTTTGCAATTTAATTTTCAACTAAGTGATTTCAAAAATTGTCATTATGTATCCCTCATCATGTAGTAGTATCTGATCATCACATAATTTTTCTTTTGGTGTTGAAATAATCAGCAATAACACATATGATGTTTTGTAATTATAGTAGCTATAGAAATACGGTTAAATATTACTAGTCTACGTGCTTCATGTGTTTTGCATGTATTCAATTAGAATATGGTAAGATCTGATGGTAAGACCTGTCATTTTCTATACGGTTAAATATTTCTAGTCATCGTCTTCCTCAGGTGATTATGAGCTTTTTTTTTTTTTTAGTGCCAAGACATATTCAGGGTACATATTTTGTTCTTTTTGTTCATTTTCTATATATATATATATATATATATATATATATATATATATATTAAAAAAAAAATTTGACTTCTCGATATTACTAATTTTAATGGTTATGCATGTCCCTCTTAATTGTAATACCTATTTTAATTCGTATATGTTGAGCAAGGACATATTTGGAATAAAAAAATTCAAGACGAAGTCCAACTTTTTGTATTATATAGTAGTATAAATTCGTATATGTTGAGCAAGGACATATTTGGAATAACAAAAATTCATGACGAAGTCCAACTTTTTGTATTATATAGTAGTATAGATTACTTATCTGTCCCTCTTAATTTTAATGATTATTTGAGCAAGGGCATATTTGGAATAAAAATTCTATAGTTAAGCCTAACTTTTCGTATTATATAGTAGTATAGAATATAATGGTACGTTTGGTTACAAGATGAAAAATAAGTCGAAAATAAATTAATTCTACAAAATTATTTTATTAGGAAAAAAGTTTTATGGAAATTTAATTTTCTTATGAAAAATTTAATTGGATGTTTGATTGTCACTATTTTCCATGAAAACTAGTTATTATTTAGCTAAAAAATGATCCTATGCGTTGAGTCGGTTTCATTTTCCACCATTTTTGAGAAGAATATAAAAAATAATCTTTTTTTGGAAAATAATTTTATAAAAAATATAAGCTATCAAACACTACAATGGATGAAAATCTTATGATATAAATATTTTCATTGAAAAAGAAGTCCAATCAAATATAGCCTTACTGATTTCAAAATTTGTGCATCATGTATCCCTTGGTATCCTTTCATCTCAATCACATAATTCATATTTTGGTGTTGCAACAATTAGCAATAATAACATACATGATATTATGTTAGCTAAAATACGGTTAAATATTATGTAGTAGATAATAATAATAATATAATTGTAATAATAATAAAAAAGAAGTAATAATGTACGAACATTTTCGTACAGAAACTAAAAATTTTCTCAAATTCCATCGAAAGCACAGTTTTTCACAATTCTAAAAAAACACAAAAACGTCATTCCAAAAAAACGTTCTCTAATAAAAAAAATAAAAAATTGCAACCATTAACTTCGTTAGCAAAGAAAAAAAAATGCAATTTGGAACGACGTTTCTAAAGGAGGAAACGTCTCTTTGGCTGCATCTTTCTCTGGGATTTAATTTCTCTCTCTCTCTCTCTCTCTCTCTCTCTCTGCGTGTGGCATTTAATTTACATGCATCTCTTTCTCTGGAAAGATTGGCACGAAAATCTAAGACAGACAACCCATGCATGCATTAGTAAGGGGGAGGGATTTTTTTCCATAATAAATATTTAGATAATGCAAGATTTTTAAACTTATTGCCACACACACAGAGAAAGCAAAAAATTTGCCTTTTGGAATGACGTTTTCTCCTTATGAAAGGTCCTTCCAAGATAAGTTTTTTTTTGCTAATGGAGTTAACGGTGGTGCTGCTATATCATGGAAGTCGAAAAAGTCTTTACTTTCAGAGTTATTTTCACTATCAAGCTGCAACAAGTAAAGCATAATGGCTCTGAAGGCTCTCAGATGATCTTCATATAGTTAGTACACAGATTCAGGTGATACTGATATACTGGAAAAACCAGGAAGCTGCAACAGTGGCAACTGTTCATCTCTTCAACGGTTTAAAGAGAACTATGTGGATATAACACAGGAAACTAAATGAGCACAGATTACGTGGATCATTACAGTGATTTAATGATCTAAGTCAGGTAAATCTGGCAAATCCGTTTATGATAGGCTTCAAGGGCCAATACTGAATACTGAATGAGCGCAGCTAGCATGGATCATTACAGTATTTGATGATCGGAGACAAGAGGGTCTGGCAGATCCGTTCATGTAAGGCCTCCAGCGCCAGATGATCCCAAGAACTATAAAGGAGGGTACTACTCCATGTTATAGTGGCATGACACCACAAGAGGGTGTGAACCTCGGCTTCGGATCATGTCACAGCGGCATAATACCGCATACAGTCAAGGATACAATATATATGGGCTGGGAGGACCTCTGATATTGTGTATTTGCAATCCTACCATTTAGTTTTATGCTTTTAGTTCAAAGAGAAATCTACTATACATCTAGCTATTGGTTCAAAGGAGGACCATTGACTGGGAGAATATCATGAACATTGGATAGTCATCAGGGACATTGTGGAATACGTACCCGAAACCACTGTGGTCAACTATTTGTTCTTGAACAGAACATTTCCTGTGGGAGGATGGTTTTGATGCCTTAATGAGTTTTCGGACATAGTAAATGTCCGGTGTGCATTACAGGAAGCACGTAGTTTCAGCACTACAAGAAACATGTATCCCATGCTACAGTAGCGTAACACCACAGAAGTAAAATATGTAAATCCTCAGCATTAAGTTATGTCATAGCGGCATTGCACCGCATATAGGCATGTAGCCTAATGTTATAGAATTAGGAGTGGTAGGCATCACTACAAAGAGATCGATGACCTCATATTATAGTGGTGTGATACCACAGAGGTAAAAAATATAAATCCTCGGCAGAAAGCTATGTCACAGCGGCGTAATACCGCAAGGAAGCATAATGCTTCATGCTGGATAGTTTGGCACTACAAAAAGGCTGAGACATCATGCTACAGTGGATGACACCACTTAAGGGAGTAAACCTCGACTTTAGGCCATGTCATAGCGGTGTAGCACCACAAGGAAGCGCAAGTCTTCATGTCAATGACTCTTTAAAAGAACTCACCTATAGTATATGGAAAGAGATACAAGTTGTCTCTTGAGGAAAAACTTGTAGACAACCAATATACATACACCAAAACCAGGCATGCATAGGACCTTCAATGTGCAACCAGAAGCACAACTGATGTCATTGTGTGAGTAAAAAAGAATTGTAGCTATGCTACATAATTCAAGGCTTAGTCCATTCTTGTATCATACTGCTATTCGACCAATGCGGAACGATTCAAGTTAAAGCGACATCTATCCTAATGCATGATGGACAGTCACTATGGGGAATGCTCAACCCATATATATTAAGATATGTGGGGGATTGTTGGTGTTGTTTCCTTTGCACCACCAAGTAGGTATCTCAATATAATACTTTGTATAAGTTGAGGTGTGCATATGGGGTATGGTGGGGGCACATGGGTGCCATGTGGGGGTGTTTTCCTAGGAGTAAAAATGATTGAGTCCTCATGAAAATATTTATGCTTTTTGTCATGCTCTTGGAATTATTTCCATAAGAGCTAAGCGATTCAGACTCAGGCAAAAGGGCGCAAAGTGGCGCTTTGTTGGCACACTTTGCACTTAGCACGTCAACATCGTCGCATGGCACTTGTGCGCATTTGATGCGCTCATGCGCTCGGATATGTGCGAGTTGCATGCACGATCGTACATGGGATCGCATACGCGTTCGTATGGGTGCTGCTTGGGCTGCCGCATGGGCGTTGCTTGGGCTACCGCATGCATGGCCGCATGGGTGCTGCTTGGGCTTCCGCATGGGCTTCCACATGGGCTGCTGCTTGGGCTACCGTATGGGAGCTGCTTGGGCTGCCGTATGGGTTACGGCTTAGAGCTTGGAATGGCGCATGCGCTGCGGTTGGAGCTGCTGCGTGAGAGGCCGCATGTGAGGTTGCTTGCGTGGCCGCTACTTTTGGATATATTTGAACGGTTATGGAAAGATATGGACAATTATTCAGATCCATTTTTATAGGATTTAAAATTAATCACAATTAATTTGTTCCTATCTTTCCGTAACTAATGGGCGGCTAGGGTTTCCACCCTCTCTCTATAAATACTCTCTTCGTGCATCTTTAAGAACTTACTTCGAAAATTAGGAGACGAAGAGAGTTGCTGCTGCCGTTGCCATTGGAGTCCAAAAAGTTTGTGCAAGTCCGGAAAAGAGGTGACAACGAGCGTTCCGGAAGTTCTACGTGAACTTGCTGGTTCCTGGAAGCAAATCGTGTAGGGACGAATCTTGCTTTGAGCAACGGTGATCTTCATCAGCCCAGCAAGTAGATTTTCTTCTTCTCTTTTCTTTTCCCTTCTGCTAGTTGTAATTTCATTATGTTCGTCTGCAAATGTGAGTGTAAGAAAGAATGTGAAGTTTATTTTTTCTGATTCTTTTGTAATCTTGAGAGCAAGTTGTAATCAGAATCTTTATATAGTTCTTCGTGGTGATCAATAAAAGTAAGAGTGAAAACTTTTGTGTGAACCTCTGATCTCGACCACGCGTTCTTTCATCTTTGACTAAGCCTCAGGAATAATAATATTTTGTAATTACAGTAGCTACAGAAATACGGTTATATACTACTAGTCTACGTGCACGTGTTTTGCACATATTCAATTAGAATATGGTAAGACCTGTCATCGTCTTCCTCAGGTGACAATGGAATTTTTTGTAGTGCCAAGACTTTAGGGTACATATTTTGTTCTTTTTGTTCATTTTCTGTTGAGAATTTATTATTTTATTTATTTATTATTAACTTTTTTTTGACTTTTCGGCATTACTATTTTCAATGGTTATGACATGCAATTGACATAATAACTTCATGTTTCCTCTCAATACTTAATATATTTATTAAGTAACTATCTCTTATATTAAATTACCTATTTGTCCCTCTTAATTTTAATGCCTATTTTAATTCTTATATGTTGAGCAAGGGCATATTTGGAATAAAAAAAATCAAGGCGAAGTCTATCTTTTCGTATTATATAGTATTATAGATTCGTATATGTTGAGCAAGAGGATATTTGGAATAACAAAAAATCACGATGAAGCCCAACTTTTTTGTATTATATAGTAGTATAGATTACTTATATGTCCCTCTTAATTTTAATGATTATTTGAGCAAAGGCTTATTTGGAAAAAAAATTAGTGTCACGCCCCGATCTCCAGCAGGCAAATCGGCCGTTCCCGCTAGGCGAGAATCACCGCGCCAGCGCTCCCGCAGAACGATCGCTTTGACCTATCCGGATGTGATACCGCACGAACGTGAATCGCGCCCATGCAAGGCCGTGGTTCATTGGCTGGCGGTAAGAGTTCTAAGCCACAGAGTCGCACAGATTGTTCGAGTGCAGCAGAATCATAAACGCATAGCAATTTGGTAACAGGTTCACTAAGTCGACAATATAGCCGAAGCATTGAATAACACAAATTGAAGTAAAGCAACTCTTTATTGATATAAACAAGTATTACAGGTGGCGTATAGCCGAGATTACAAGTCGCTCAAGCCTCTCTCTCTGAAACAGTAAAATCGTGCCAAGTGGCTACAATTTGTGGAATGATTGTAGAGGCGATGTTCACAACATTATGTCTTGTATATGTGCTTCAGTTCCGGACACATCGCTGCTTCGGAGTGATCTCCATGCCTTAGCACGCATGAAGGAGGCATCCACACCGAACGAGGTTCTCCCGTACTCTGTATACAAACTGGTGGATTATCAGTACATTGAATGCACTGGTGGGGAAGCTACTCGCCCGGTCGACAAATCCAAATACGTAATAAAGGTTCTGTGCACCAACTATTAAGTTGTCTTTCTAGTTGCCTTAGGATCAGTTTCATGCAAATATTGAATAACTTACTCGTGTGGCAGTGTGCCGTGTGACATAAGAGAAAACACGACGAGATTTACCAACTTACCATTTGTCCTTCCCTGTCCAAGGCAAACATTATTAATTCAAGCACGGGCAAGTATAAACATTCAGGCGATAGTATATGCAACATGAGTACTGTTATTTCAAGATCGTTCAGGTGTTCAGTTGTTCTTAGACATGATGCAATAACTCCTACGCGGATAGCCGCTAAGCGAGGATGACTTATCTATATGAACGGTTGTCGCTGGCATAGCCATAAAGGACATTAGCCACTGGCGAGAATGGTATACAGCAAAAGTATAATAGGCGCTACAAACTATCTCGTCCAGCATAATGGACTATAGAATAGAGTTCAGCCACCGGAGAGAATGGTATGCAGCGAAAGAATAGTGGGCTCTATATGTCATCTCGTCCAGCACAATAGACTGTACAATAACGTGAGTTCCATCTGGATCGGATCGGCCCCAGTGCCCCGGTGAGCGTCCGTGGAACTATACCTCGTTTCTGAGTTGTCTACGACATGCAGGTCTCTGGGGCTTTCCAATTTCACATCCTTCATAATATAATCAATAATACGAGTAAAGTCATGAATTTCCGCTATGAACGAGCTTGGACAGGTTTCTCGTTTAAAAGTAAACTTGATGTGATCCCAGTACGTTATTCACTTGCCTTGATGCATGTCCCTGGTTCGGGGATGCCTTGGTGACCTAACGGTCCCAGATACTTGCAGGTTCAATTGCACAAAAGGACTATTCGATAGTCTTCTGGCTAACAAGAATGCATGCACAATACAATAACGTTAGACATTCGTAAGCAGACAAGCATGCGTTTCTAAGGAACATAAGCATGCACGTTTGCTCGGACCCGAAGGTAAGCCGAAAGATGAAACCGTAAGGGACTTGGCATGCGAGAGTCTGAATATATATAAGCAATATTTTATTTCTATGTTCTAGCATAAGCAATATCAAGTTGGGATTATTCCCTTGGCATGCGAGAGTCTTATTAGCATGCAAGGGGTGATTCACCTTGCGACTTGCATGTATCATTCCAGATTTTATGTGTGCTGGCTAAGCAAGGACAAGTTCACCGTAGCCACCCACCTTAGCGATGATTCGCCTCGGTAGAGCGATACGTCAAGCGAGCCTCTGAAAGCTTAAGCCGAATTCCTGTAGGGACAAGTCTGGATATCCTTTGCCTCAAACGAGTATTCTCGCCTGAGCAAAGCGGGTCGGGACAATGCACTTTTGCCGTTTGAAATGACAGTCCGCTGGAACGGAACGGGGTGTTACATCCTACCCAACTCAGAAAAATTCTCGTCCTCGTGACTTACTGAGGACAAGCAGTACGTTTCAATTAATTTTGATTTAACAATACAAGGCTGAGGCAAACCTATACAAGTCGTTGTACTTGTTTATTTGGATATTCACTTGCACAAGCGTTTGAGATCAGCATATCGCTTAGTCTGGATTGTGCACACATTCGAAGTGCACTTCTAGCATAAACACGTCAACCGGCTTAGCCATAGCGAAGTCTTAGCACTCGAGTTTCATATTTTCTTAAGTCTTGGATCGTGCACAAGTGTAAGGCGTCCCTCAAACATATGCATTCGACCAAACTTAGGGATAGTGAAATCGGGCAAGCTACTTGCGATAATGTCAAGGATTCGCACAGGTTGGCACAAAGGCCACTCGCAGCACAATAATATACAAGCAATCATATCATTCAAAACGTATTTTGAAAGTAGACTTATTGTTGGAACATTCCATCGAGGCATTGAGAGAGCGCGCGCACATAACCCACGAACGAGCTTTCGAAACTGAGATAATCGAATTAAAGTCAAAAGGCATAGAAGCCAGGCTTTGATACCATTATGTCACGCCCAGATCTCCCGCAGGCAAATCGGCCATTCCCGCTAGGCGAGAATCACCGCGCCAGCGCTCCTGCGGAACGATCGCTTTGATCTATCCGGGCGTGATGCCGCACGAGCGTGAACCGCGCCCGTGCAACGTCGTGGTTCATTAGCTGGCAGTAAGAGTTCTAAGCCACAGAGTCGCACAGATTATTCGAGTGCAGCAGAATCATAAACGGATAGTGATTTGGTAACAGGTTCACTGAGTCGACAATATAGCGGAAGCATTGAATAACACAAATTGAAGTAAAGCAACTCTTTATTGATATAAACAAGTATTACAGGCGACGTATAGCCGAGATTACAAGTCGCTCAAGCCTCTCTCTCTGAAACAGTAAAATCGTGCCAAGTGGCTACAATTTGTGGAATGATTGTAGAGGCGATATTCAGACGATGTTCACAATATTATTCTTGTATATGTGCTTCAGTTCCGGATGTAGCGCTGCTTCAGAGTGATCTCTACGCCTTAGCACACACAAAGGAGGCATCTGCACCGAACGAGGTTCTCCCTTACCCTGCATACAAACTGGTGGATTATCAGTACATTGAATGCACTGGTGGGGAAGCTACTCGTCCGCTCGACAAATCCAAAAACGTAATTAAGGTTCCGTGCAACAACTATTAAGTTATCTTTCTAGTTGCCTTAGGATCAGTTTCATGCAAATATTAAATAGCCTACTCGTGTGGCAGTGTGCCGTGCGACATGAGAGAAAACACAGCGAGACTTACCAACTTACCATTTGTCCTTCCCTGTCCAAGGCAAACATTATTAATTCAAGCATGGGCAAGTATAAACATTCAGGCGAAAGCATATGCAACACGAGTACTGTTATTTCAAGATCGTTCAGGTGTTCAGTTGTTCTTAGACACGATGCAATAGCTCACACGCGGATAGCCGCTAAGCGAGGATGACTTATCTATATGAACGGTTGTCGCTAGCATAGCCATAAAGGACATTAGACACTGGCGAGAATGATATGCAACGAAAGTATAATAGGCGCTACAAACCATCTCGTCCAGCACAATAGACTATATAATTGAGTTCAGCCACTGGAGAGAATGGTATGCAGCGAAAGAACAGTGGGCGCTACATGCCATCTCGTCCTGCACAATAGACTGTACAATAACGTGAGTTCCATCCGGATCGGATCGGTCCCAGTGCCCCGGTGACCGTCCGTGGAACTATACCTCGTTTCCGTGTTGTCCGCAACATGCAGGTCTCTGAAGCTTTCCAATTTCACATCCTTCACAATACAATCAATAACACAAGTACAGTCATGAATTTTCGCTATGAACGAGCTTGGACAAGATTCTCGTTCAAAGGTAAACTTGATGTGATCCCAGTACAGTATTCACTTGCCTTGATGCATGCCCCTGGTTCGGGGATGCCTTGGTGACCTAACGATCCCGGATACTTGCAGGTTCAATCGCACATAAGGACTATATGATAGTCTCCTGGCTAACAAGAATGCATGCACAATACAATAACGTTAGACATTCGTAAGTAGACAAGCATGCGTTTCTAAGGAACATAAGCAGGCACGTTTGCTCGGACCCGAAGGTAAGCCGAGAGATAAAACCGTAAGGGACTTGGCATGCGAGGGTCTGAATATATATAAGCAATGTTTCATTTCCATGTTCTAACATAAGCAATATCAAGTTGGGATTATTCCCTTAGCTAGGTGCGTTGGATTCTTATTAGCATGCAGAGGGTGATTCACCTAGCGACTAGCATGTATCATTCCAGATTTTATGTGTGCTGGCTAAGCAAGGACAAGTTCACCGTAGCCACCCACCTTAGCGATGATTCGCCTCGGTAGAGCGATACGTCAAGCGAGCCTCTGAAAGCTTAAGTCAGATTCCTGTAGGGACAAGTCTGGATATCCTTTGCCTCAAACGAGTATTCTCGCTTGAGCAAAGCGGGTCGGGACAGTGCACTTTTGCCGTTTGAAACGGTAGTCCGCTGGAACGGAACGGGGTGTTACATATAGTAGTATAGAATATAATGGTGCGTTTGATTACAAGATAAAAAAAAAGTAAAAAATAAATTAATTCTACGAAATTATTTTATTAGGAAAAAAGTTTCATGGAAATTTAAATTTTTTTATGAAAAGTTTAATTGGATGTTTGATTTTCATTATTTTTCATGAAAAATAGTTATTATCTTTGAAAAATTATCCTATGCGTTGAGCCTGTTTCATTTTCCACCATTTTAAGAAGAATATAAAAGTGATCATTTTTTGGAAAATAATTCTATAAAAAATATAAGCTATTAAACAGTATAATTGGTGAAAATTTTATCATATAAATATTTTCTTTGAAAAATAGTTATTTTCTTTGAAAAATAATCCTCATGCGACGAAGACGCCTCGTTTGGCGTCCACCTCGTATCAGAAAATTTTGGAGTTTTAAAAACAGATTTTTCTTGATTTTGGAAGTTGATTTTACAGAAATTGGGGGCAAATAAAAATAAACTAAATAGAAAAAACTAAAAAAACAAAAACAAAATATAACTAATTAAAAAAATAAACCAAACCAAACCACCCCAACCCAACCGCGGGCCCCATAGGGCCAATTTCGGCCATCACTGTTGGCAGAAATTGGCCATGTGGGGTCCACATTTCGTTTTTTTATTTTTTGGCCTATGTGTTCGGTCTGTTGTGTTTTCCGCCAACTGAGTTGGCTGACTCTGTCGTTATTTTTAATTTTAGTAAACTTATTTCGTTTGCATTAATTTAATATAATTTAATTTTGCTACAGTAAATTTTCCGTAAAAAAGAAGAAGTAATAATGTACGGACATTTTCGTACAGAGCATAATTTTTTTTTTCAAATTCCAGCGAAAGCACAAAATTTTTCAAAATTAGAAAAAAACACAAAAATGTTCTTCGAAAGGACGTACTTCCTAAGAAAGAGCGTTTTCGAATAAAAAAAATTACAACCATTAATTTCGTTAGCAAAGAAAAAAATAAAATAAACAAAAAGAAAAAGAAAAAGAAAACACAGGTTGGAACGACATTTCTAAAGGAGGAAACGTCCTTCCACATAACGTTTTGTGACGTGGACTGAGTTTGCGCGGGAATCTCTCCACCTCCCCTCTCTATCTTCGGCTGCATCTTTCTCTGTCATTTAATTTCTCTCTCTCTGTGTGTGGCATTTAATTCACTTGCATCTCTTTCTCTAGAAAGGTTTGCACGAGAATCCGAGACAGATAGCCCATGCATGCATTAGTAAGGGGTAGGAATATTTTTCCATAATAAATATTTAGATAATGCAAGTTCTCTAAATTTATTGCCACAGAGAGAGCAAAAAATTGTTTTTGGAAAGACGTTTTCTCTTTGAAAAATGTTCTTCCAAGATGTATTTTCTTTTTGTTTATTATTATTATTATTTTTCTTTGCTAATGGAGTTAAATGTTGCAATTATTTTTTGTTAGAGAGTTCTTTAGAAAGACGTTTTTGTAAAATTCTGTGCTTAGATTGAAATTTGAAAAAACTTTTATGCTCTTTACGATTTTTTTTGAATAATGTATAAATACAAATAAAATAATAAAAATTAAATTAAGTGGAGATGCGGGGTATCGTTCCCCGTACCTATCGCATGCTAAGCGAGCGCTCTACCATCTGATCTACATGCCCATCCTTTTTTTTCGCATGTATTCGAGAAAGTGGGTTTGCTTATTATCCGCCTATCAATTTCCTTCCTCCTCTTATACAATTTCTCAGCTGCCCCAATTGAAAAAGGAAAAGAACACACCCACATCTTAACCATGTTTGTTGGATTGTATCTAGTTTTCGTTTGAGCCCTCAAAAATGGGGTGATAATAGAGTTGATAATTTAGTCCCACATAGCTAGAAAGTGGGATCATGAGGTATAGATTATTGAAATTGGTTCTTGTAGAAGCATAAAAATTATGCATGTCGCATAAGAGCTCATGCACCCTCAATATAAAAGCAAACCGCATAGGAGCTGTACGGGACCTATGCGATTAGAACAACCAACCACATAGGTGGCTCTCATGCTGCCTGATCATCCTCAGAACACGGGGGCCGCATAAAAGAAAGACTGGTCAAAATAAAACAAAAAGTTTATTTTGAAAAAAGGAGAGGGGGGGGGGGGGGGGGGGTTACAACATGTAGCCATCAAGCCCCATACAAAAAAAGAAAAAAGAAAGAAAGGAAGGGTGATCAGTCAAAAGAGCCGCAAGCCTCACGAAGCACATCCCAACATCCGGGAGCGAACGTATGCCAGCACGATGAAACTGGCGGCACACTCCTTCCCTCCATTCCAACGTCTCCCTCTTCTTTGGAGTTACGGGCAGCAAGGCGAAGTTCAGAGCAGACTCTAGAGGCCGAGCAAGAGCCTCCAAAGACAACCCCAACGAGGACAGAAAGCTTTCAGCAGCAGACAACTCACCCTCATCCTGTGACCTCCGTCCAGGCGGATATGCCGTGACAATCGACGAAGAACCGAAAGCTCGTCCCTCACGAGACCCTCCAAGTCTGGACCCTCCGATACCCGATCACTGAGACGTTGTAGAGAGGATACGACGAGGAAGCAATGTGGGTGGCTAGGGTTCCCAACTAGAATCCTCCTTGGACGACACATTTCACGAACTGGAACACGGCGGACCACGATAATGGTATTTATAAAAGAAAGCTACGGTTCGCGCGACGGCAATAATTGCCATGATGAACCTAGAAAGGACGAATCCGACGGTTTGGCTTCTAAAAAGTCTGCATGCAACCAACGATTAAGTTCCCAAGAAGTCTGCAAGAAGGCGGTTAAGCCAAGCCTTAAAAGTGCCAGCTTAACCGCAGAGTCTCCCTGCAGCCCAACAAGCTAATAACCACGCTCCCCCAAAAAATAGGAGGCTCAAATCAGACCGCAAAGTCACCATGCAAAAGTAGCATGGCTATAGAAGGACCTAACATGGCATCTCGTCCGCAGGATCATCTTTGACATAGAATCCTGACGAAAAAGATTTTCTGATCTCCTCAAAAGAGGTGAACACATTAAATGAAAAAAGTCTCACATCAGCACCGAACTTCACTCTCGAAGGATGCGCAGCACCGTGTGTATAACACAACCGGTCTCATGTGTCTCTTTGCGGTCCCATGCGTCTCTGGCTCCATGCGTCCTAGACTCCATGCGGTATATGCATCTTTGGCTCCATGTGACCCAGACTCCATGCGGCCCATGCGTCTATGGCTCCATGTGTCCCAGACTATATGCGGTCCCATGCATCTCTTGCCCCTAGCATCCCAGACTCCATGTGGTCCATGCATCTCTGGCTCCAAGCGTCCCAGACTCCATGCGGTCCATACACCTATGGCTCCATGTGTCCCAAACTCCATGCGGTCCCATGCATCTCTGGCCCCAAGCGTCCCAGACTCCATGTGGTCTATGCGTCTCTGGCTCCACGCGTCCCAAACTCCATGCTTCTCATGCGTCTCTGGCCATATGGATTTCAGACTCCATGAAGACCAAGTTTTGCTGTTACGACAAGAGTGATTCTCTCCAACCAAGCGCGGACTATGTGTCAAGCTGACTAAGTCACGCCCGCAAAGGACGAGAATCGCCCAGATATTTAACAACAAAAAATCCTAACAAGTGCCCACGTGGCAGCTTGGCCTGCTCACGGTTACAACTATATCCCGTTACGAAAGGACATGTGGCACCTTCCAACATCCATGCAGTTCAACATATGCGTGGCCAAGATGACTATAAATAGCAGGGTAAAGCACCCTAACAAAGGCAGGCTGGCTATCTATAAATCTACACTAGAGCAAGAGAGAAGAGCTTGCACGTCGGATCGTTCACGGAGTAAAGAGAGTTGCTACACTCATAACCCTCCATCGTTATCCCACAAAATTTGTACTTAGACTGTCTGTTTAGGACTCTCTCTCTACTCTCTCTAGTTTGTTTATTAAATCAAGTTCTTTCTTAAAGACTTTCGAATTTAATGGCGAACAAGGTGGAGACTCTGTTGGGAACGATATTCTCCTCTGATGAGAAGTTGGTAACACAATCCGATGCGGCCAAGCTCGGTTCAACACAAAAGATGCTGGTAGTTCACTTCGACCAGCAACCGTTCGAGAAAATGCTCTCGGAAGGAAGTGCTAGAAGTGCTAGTCCTTCGCTAAGGCCAAGAATACCCGTATGACGTGGGTAGCAAAGGTCGCTGCACCTCACCCAACCGTGGAGCACATGCTTTCCGCCTCTCGCTCTTTTGCCAATGATGGTCGTCAGGTGAACACCCGGGATGTCCACGTCCATTAGGCAACCCCGTCTTACGCAGAAACTACTTGACATCTAGACTCTGGCAAAGGAAAATACTATGATGCCAAATGTTCTGGGGCTACGACAGTTTCTAGGTGGTCAAGAAGGAAGTCGCATAAGACTGACCATGTGGCACTAGCTCACAACCGCAAGCAGACGGTCGCATGCGGCCCCAACAGCATCAATACATCTATTTTTGACAGTGTCTCATGCGACGCAGATCCTATGTGGCTCACTGAGAATGGCAAAAATCCAAACCTGGACTCTTTGTACTACACGCCTGCAGGCACAAAATCAAAGAGGCCTAGGGTAGTACGATCTTATCAAGCTCAAGCAAATTTCCAGTTAGCTGACTGTCAGCAGGCAACATTAACCATTACACGGGCCCCGGATGGGAAGCTATATAAGATCTCCTCGTGCGTCTAGCCCGCAGCGGCAAATGGACATCGTCGGTCTCAAAAGTCTCCCGTTGTCGATCCAAGGGAAGTTCTTGTATAAAACCCGGATCAAGGAGCAAATACAATACCCACGCACCTGTGCGCTCGGTCCTTCCAGGCCCACAAAAAGGGTACAAAGGTGGAACAACCCTTGCTTGATTTGCGTAATATGATCAATCATAAGCGCAAGGCAAGGGAAACAACTGTGGCCGGTGAAATATCCTCTCCAGGTCATCACTATGCCAAGATCATTATCAATTTCTACCGTAACAAAGTGGCAAAATCCATAAGCAAGCAGTCGGCCAGCGACTGTACTAGACAACACCCATCCGGCAAAAACTCGGTAATTAGATGCAAGTACCAGAGGAGAAAGAGCTTTCCTCCGCCTCATGCTACTCTACTCAGAAGCTTCCCGCCACCAAGGGAGGACATAAGTGAAGTACCTCCAATCCATCGCTCTCTGCCACTGCGTTGGACCTGCGAAAGACGACTACCAGAGGAGCTAACAATTGGACCTGCGGAAGACATTTTCCAGGGTACCCGCTCCAGGACAAAACTGTCAACTACTTGGGGTAGTTCTTCCTCAGAACCCCTGGCCCAAACTGAGGGTAGTATTCCCTCGACTTACTCAACAACCTAGCATTCCGATGAGACAGCGATTCCCAAGGAACGAACTCCGAGATCCCTGGGGGGTAGCTCCCATCGCCAGGTCGATGTAGCCTCCTACACTGGGGGGAGTATTCCTTCCGAGTTTGAGGAGGAGACGGCGCTGCCAGCTTTCCCCATGACTACTCTCGCTAGGGGTCTGAGAGGAAAAGTGCATCATCTACTGTCCCATCCATCTTCCCCCACGTGAGGACGATATACATGGCCAGGGAGGACCATGAAGGCCTCAGCGACCGCCAGCACCTTGAGACCCTCGAGACCATGATGCATACAATGGGTGCATCAATGCAAGTCTTAACCCAGGCAATACTGGAAATCAAAGCAAATATGGCTTCTCAACCAGCAAGAACACTTGGGCAGGCAAACTTGGACCAAGGGACCAATGGGGATTCAAACACAAATGCCCTACGTGCAGGTAGTAATCCTCACCTGCTTGGCCCGTTTGCACCCTTCGCAGGAGACGAGGCCAAGGAAGCAATAAAGGAGATCCGGGAACTCCGGGCTCGCCTAGACTCCATGGGCAATCGGGAATCGCTCCGTGATTTCGGGGTGCGACAACCATACCCGATAGAATAGAGGGACATACCGTATACGCCCAGATACAAGCCCTTTAACATAAAAATATTTGACGGTAAGTCTTTCCCTTGTCGGTTCATGAGTTATTTCGAGATTACAACGAGATACCTACCCCGCAACGATGCTATGCTTACCAGACTCTTCGTTGGGGCATTAGCAGGGGTAGCTTTCAACTGGTTCTACAGTCTCGAAGATAACTGCATCTCATCATTCGATGACCTCAAGTGTCTGTTCCTCAACAGATTCTATGAGGCATGAAATGATATGACGATGTCCTCTCTGATGAATGTCGCCCAGGGAGAAAGGGAACTGACAAAAAATTATATCGAGCGGTTCCGACAAACGGCGCTAAGGTTACCCCCAGGCAGTCCCGGGGCCACACTAATGGAGATGTGGCAAAAAAATGCTTTCGGCTGTCAGCTTTTGGATGCGCGATAGCCAGTTCAAAGACTGGACAATATTCATTATAAGTGCTGTCAATGCTGAAAAGAAGCTCATGGATGCCCAGCACTTGGGAATCCATATTCCTACTACTGAGAAAAAGGGCAAGCGCCTCGATAATAGCGGTAACAACAATCGTGATGCGAAAGAGAAGCAAGCAATGGTCGCTAATGTGACCAAGAAGCATGAGCAAAAGCAGTCAGAAGCTCCAAAATTAAATAAGACCTATTTTTTCGAAGACAGTGATGTCAAGCCGATCTTCGACATGCTGATGCAGGAAGGCAAAATTTGTCTTTCCGACGTCAAACGTCAGCCTGAAGCAGAGGAGATAAATAACCCAAAGTACTGTCACTTCCACCGGTACGTTCACCACCCGACACATGAGTGTTACACCTTAAAGTGGTACATTCAACGGCTGATCGATACCAAGGCTCTCTTCCTGGATTTTGATGATGTGATAGTTGCCGCTAACATGGTGTCCCTCTAGTTCGGCAACTTTCCACCAACGGAAGCCCAGGACGGAGTCACACTGATCCCAAGGGAAACAATGGAGGTATTCAATCTTCCCCCAGCTTGGGAACAAGCAGCCGGGCTGACACCTCTTTCCACCCTACGGGGCGAGATCATAAGGGTCCACCCGGATCTGGTCCGAGACTTAACGTAGCAAGCAGCGCCTTCCGCCGTCAAGCCTAAAATATGAAAAATCAATTCCTGCCTCATGGTTTCTTCCACCATTGAGGAGGACTGGACAGGGACAACCAGGCCGGGCCTTGCTTACCAGCAATATTATGAAGCTCCCGACTTCAATGAACCTCCAACTACTGCACCTGTCGTGGCTGATCCGGGTCTATCTCAACCCCCACCAGCGCACAAGTCCAAACAAAAAGAGGGACACTTCAATAAGTATTTGCGTAAGGAAACGACTTAAGGATTGGAAAAGCCCTACAACTTTAACGTATTGGCTTAACTCGTCAATACCCCAACAAAGTTGTCATTATTTGAGCTTCTGCGGCTCTCTAGAAACACTCGGACTGCTCTTAGCGAGGCATTTCAAAATGCCAACTCATATCTGGCACAGGTCAAACTGTCCATCGAAGATTCGGCTACTTGCCCCTACTACAATAATATCATGGAAGCAATACCTAGCATCCCATTCTCGCAACAGGATATGTTGCTAAAGAACAACTAGCATAATCTCCCCTATATTATACAGGGTACATCGACACCATTAAGGTGGACCGGATGCACATTGATCCTGGTTCATCAATCAGCATCATCTCTCAGATTCTGCTTCAGACCTTGGGCATCCCGATGCATCCTCTGGAAGCCACCAATACTTCCATTAGTAGCTTCAACGTAGGAAGGAGCTACCCTCCGGGCAAGATTTGCCTGAAGTGCCAGATCGGCGACCTAAAAACAGAGGTCACTTTATACGTCATTGACGTAGATGCATCCTATAATTTCTTGCTCAGACGCCCCTGGATACACCAATATATGATCGTTCCATCAATCCGGCATCAAGCTTAAAGTACGTCGACGATCATGGAATTATCAGAACAGAGTTTGCAGACATCGACCCATTTAAGGGAGTCGAGATGTACTACTTTGATGACATCCTCTACAAAGAAACCCACCGAGACAAAGGTGTCAATGAGACCGAAGATGAGGCCGAGGTTACGACAACTCCGAACGAGCCCATTAGAACCCGTTTCAAGTTTTGTACTCCCGACGCAGCCACTCCCCTCATCGTCAAATTGCATAGAAAGGCACCAGAATCTCCGACACCATCCACAATGTCCGAACCTATGGTCGTTCACCTTCGTAGGCCAAATCGACTACAGAGGAAGGACCCCGCACCATCTGCTCCGTACGAACTGTTGGTCATTCGCCTTTATAGGACAAATTGACCGCAGAGGAAGGACCCGACACCATCTGCTCCGTCCGAATCGCTGGTCGTTTTCCTTCATAGGTCAAATCAATCGTAAAGGAAGGACCCCATGCCATCTGCTCCTTTAGAACCTATGGTCGTTCATCTTCGCAAGCCGCCAAAAAAAGACTCTGCCACGTTGAAGCCTCCGAGCCTCTGGTGGCAAAATTGTACAGGAAGCCACCAACGCCTGTAACCGCGCTGGAGGTAGCCCATGAGGATGACGAACTGCAAGAACATGTAGCCACTTAGATCAACGTCCCTTCCCTCGATGATATGATTCCTCCGGAAGAGATACCTTATTTTATCAATAAAGGGTTATCTTTGAACTACTCTGAACGTACACATATTATCACATTGTATTTATGAAGCACGACCTAGGCTTACACCTGCAAACACAGGTGATTTCCACCTATGTAATAAACCAAGTCCTCCCTAGTCAAGGTTTCTACTTCACGGTGCTAGCAAGAAGGAGGGAAGACAAATCTGTCATCTTCGGTAGGGTTGAATGCCCTCAGTCCTTCACCCCGGAGGAACAAGAGCCAGAATCAGACACAGGCAAAATAAAACTCTAACGGTTCAGTGGTCAAGCCAAGCATATCATCCAGAATACGGGTTATGACCTTAAAAATTATCGAGATTTAAACTGCGGACGATGGCTACCCCTGCGTCTACCTGCTCCAGCAAGCAAGTCCGAGGACTACTATCATAAGACCAAGCATAGCTTAGGGTACATAACACCTCCCACAACCCCCGAAGGTTTAGATGAATAAGGTGAGGTTCACTCACACTCTTCACAATCTTCCGCTTGGGACTCGAACGTCGATATCGGGAAGATACTCAAGCAAACATTGTCTTCCAACATGGTGTCAGCTGACCCTGAGTAAGACGACGAAGATCCATAGGAACTCCTTGAAGTCGAACCGTGGGTCCAACGCCTAGACGCACAATGGGAGATACGGTTCGAATAACAAGAACCTTCTACCGAGGACAAAGTCGTATAAGTCAATCTGGATGACGAATCCTCCCCCAAATCTATCTTCATCAGCAAAAGTCTGTGCGAAGAAGACCAGAAATCCCTGCTACAGCTCGTCAGGGATACATTAATATCTTTGCCTAGAGCTATGAAGACATGCCAGGACTGGACCCCCAATTCTTGGTTCATAAGCTCAATATCCTGCCGAACGCTAAGCCTGTCAAGCAACAACAACGGCGGTTTCGGTCGAACATTATAAAAGCCATCGAAGCTGAAGTTAACAAACTGATAGCTAGTGGCTTCATCCGCGAAGAACAACATCCTGACTGGGTAGCCAACATCGTGCCCATCATTAAAAAGAATAGGAAGATTCGGATCTGTGTTGACTTTCGTGATCTAAACGCGGCCTGCCCTAAGGACAAATTTTTTCTTCCGATCACCGACATAATAATCGACAATACTCATGGCTTCGAGCGCATGTCCTTCATGGACGGCTTCTCAGGCTACAACCAAATCAAGATATTTCTCGACAACGAGAAACATATATCATTCCGGACCCCAATAGACGTATACTACTACACGGTCATACCTTTCGGTCTAAAGAACACATGTGCTATATACCAGCGGGCTATGAGCACCATTTTCTATGATCATCTATACAAGACGGTGGAATGCTACGTCGACGACAACACCGTCAAGAGTAGCTCCAAAGATGATCACCTCCAAGACTTGGGGACTGTGTTTGACCTAATGTGCGCACACCGCCTCAAGATGAACCCTACCAAGTCCTTCCTGGGAGTCTCCAGCGGCAAATTCTTGGGTTTTGTCATCACTTCCCAGGGTATTCACATCGACCCCAAAAAAACCAAGGCCATCCTGGAAATGATCCCGCCAAAGAACCTCCGAAAACTCCGCGGCCTTCAAGGGAGGCTAGCATACATCAGGAGGTTTATATCAAACCTCTCTGGATATTGTCAACCGTTCACCCATCTCATGAAGAAAGGTGTCTCCTTTGTCTGGGATAAAAAATACCAACACATATTTGACAACATCAATGAGTACCTATCAAACCCTCATGTGCTGGTGGCCCCAATCATGGAAAAACCCTTCCTGCTCTACGTACGCCCGATGGAGCACTCTCTCGATGCCCTGCTAGCCCAGAATAGTGATATAGGCCACGATCAGGCCATATACAACCTTAGCCGGATGATGATCGACGCAGAGCATAGGTACACCACAGTTGAGAAGGAATGCCTTGCTCTAGTATTCGCCATTCAGAAAACTCGACATTACGTGGCTGGATAGAGCATTCATATAATCTCGTGAGTCAACCCCCTCAAGATCCTCATGACCAAACCAGGGTCACTCAGTTCCCACTTGGCTACCTGGGCGATACTATTATCTCCATATGATATGGTGTTCGTCCCGCAGAAAGCCGTCAAGGGTCAAGCACTGGCCGACTTTCTAGCATCCCACTCGGGGTCAGAAATCTCGAAGCTCTATGAGGAGATTCCAGACGAGACGACGGATTTCAACGTCACTTCACAAAAAGCTGTGTGGCGAATGTTCTTCGATGGCGCTTCAAGAGAGGGCCCAAAGGCGATATTATCGCTGGGGTCGGGATAGTGTTGATCTCCCCATACGGCCTCATCATCAATCGTGCTTACTCTCTCACGGAGCCGTGCTCCAACAATGTGGCAGAGTACAACGCCTTAATCATCGGGCTCCAACTTGCTAAATAAGTTGGAGTAGGATACCTGGAGGCTTACGATGATTCTCAGCTAATAGTCAAATAGATTCGGGGCGAGTATGAAGTTTGAAATGAAGACTTGATCCCCTACCACTAAGCGACACTCAGCATCATTGCAACTTTCAAGATATTCGTCATAGAGCACGTTCCTCGATTGAAAAACATTGAGACTGACGCCTTAGGCGGCCTCATTGCCTTCTTGGCAGTCCCAAGCGACACTCATCAGCTAATCACGGTGATCAGTCAAGAGCTAGTCTGCCAAAAAATAACCGCTACCTATGTCTGAGCTACGCGACAAAAGTACACACTAATGTCCAAGGCTGGAGGCTTCCATTAATTGACTACGTGGTCTATGAAATTCTTTCCGATAACCCAAAGGAAGCCACGTCCATCAGGAGACGTTTCCTTCGGTACTACTACGATACGGCTACTAGAATGCTGTATCGCTGCTCATATAATGTCCTTCTGATACGATGCCTATCTAACGCAGAAGCTAAACAGGCACTTCGGGAAGCCCATGATGGCATCTGCGGTGCCTACCAACTCGATCAGAAGCTGCAGGACTGTCTCTGGCGTTTGGGATACTATTAGCCCATAATGGTAGCGGATGCCGTCGACTATGCAAGAAAGTGCCAAGCATGCCAAATCCATGCAGACTTTATCTACCGGCCCTCAGAGTTCCTACACCCGACTGTTGCTTCCTGGCCATTTGAAGCCTGGGGTATGGACATCATTGGACCGATTAGTCCACCTTCATCCAATAAATACCGGTTCATCCTCGCCATCACCGACTACTTCTCCAAGTGGACGAAAGCCATACCACTCGCGAAAGTCAAGACATCCAACGTGATCAGCTTCATCAAGCATCACGTCATATACCATTTTGGCTTACCACGAAGGATCATTCACGACAATGGTCCCTACTTTGTAAGCCACGCATTTTACCGGTTCTATGATAAAAATTGGATTCAAAATATAGCGTCAACTGCCTACAATCCAACAGCAAATGGTCTGGCAGAAGCCTTCAACAAGACCATCATAAAGCTCCTCAAGAAATTTGTGTCCTTCAGCAAACGCGACTGGAACGAGAAGCTGGGTGATTGTCTCTGGGCCTATCGTACAACCATCTGGACTACTACTGGCAATACGCCTTTCTCTCTGGTGTACGAAAGCAAAGCGATCCTTCCACTCGAGGTCCAAATCTTTTTACTCCGAGTAGCTCTCGCCAACCAATTAGACGTCGACGTCAACTACCACCGATGGCTATAAGAGTTAGAAGCACTCGATGAGAAATATCTTTTAGCTCAACAGCGTATCGAGCTATACCAGGTATGTCTCTCTGGAGCCTTCAACAAATGGGTGAAGAAGATGACCTACCAAGTGGATGATCTCGTCCTAACTAAAAGACAACCAATGGTTATGACCCACAAGACGACCGACAAGTTCTAGCCTAAATGGGAGGGCCCATTCATTGTCTAGTCCGTATTCTCCAACAGCGCCTACCGGTTGTTGAAACCCAATGGCGACTTGCTCATGATACCTAACAACGACAAGTTCCTAAAAAAGTACTACATCTAAACTAGACTTGTACTCCCCTCATCCCCAGTGGGACAACCCGGATATATATCTTTACACTCTTGGTTCTTCATCCCCAGCAAGTGCCTATGCACAATATTTTCCCCTTATTTACAAAATTCTTACAAAAACCATTATCTTTATCCAGTAGCCCTGGATACACAATGGATGATGGATCATCAAAAGTATCCCCAGCGGAGCAATCCTCAAGTCCACTCGCACACTCCCGTAGTGACCACTCGTTCCACCAATCTTCCCAACAGAGCAATCCTTAGGTCTATCTTCATGTTCGGATAGACTACACTCAACAAATCACTCCTCAACGAGTTTTCTGGACATCGGTTCATATCCACATTACCTCTGAACTATCTCCCTAACATCCCTCCCCGGTTGAGTTTTCCATGTCCATAGTACCTCTGAGGAAACTTTTCGGGTCTTGGCTATCGATCTTTACGTCCATATTACCTCTGATATGGTTGTCATCCCCACTTATCACCCGTACTCACCAAAGTACACCAGTGGTGTTAAGTCCATAAAAACTGCCTTGTCCATATTACCTCTGGAAGGACTTATTCCAAATCTATTACTTGCACTAACGTGCACAAAAAGTAATGGGTCCACAAAATCTATCACATCCATATTACCTTTGATAGGGACTATTTTCGAACTTATTACTTGCACCCTAGTCCATAAAAAGTAATAAGCCCACCAAAGTCCCCCAACGGGATTTTCTCAATGGAAGCAAACAACCACTTCCATACTACCTCTGGCGCGCTTCCTTCTTCTTCCACAAAAAATATCGGGATGGTACCTAACCTCTCGGCATGGCTATCGATCAGCTCACGTCTATATCACCTCTGAGCTATCGTCCTCACATCCTCCCTTGGGAGTGCACCATGTCCAAGCGACCTCTGAGAAAATCCACTCATTTAATGTTTTGACAGTTTGACAGGATCGACTATGCGGCATGTCGCTCATATGCGGCCAAAACTCAACCATGTTTCTTATTCAAAGTATTCCAAAATGGCCAATTTTGGAAACTTTGAAGGGGGTCTTGTAGAAGCATAAAAATTATGCAGGCCGCATAAAAGCTCATGCACCCCCAATATAAAAGCAAACCGCATAGGAGCCGTACGGGACCTATGCGACTAGAACAGCCAACCGTATAGGTGGCCCTCGTGCGGCTATATCATCCTCAGAACACAGGAGCCACATAAAAGAAAGATTGATCAAAACAAAAAGTTTATTTTGCAAAAGGGGGGGGGGGATTACAACTTATAGCCATCATGGATCATACAAAATAAAAAAAACAAAGAGAGGAAGGGAGATCACTCAAAAGAGCCGCAAGCCTCATGAAGCACATTCGGAACTGTCACTGCCCAATTCTAGAAAATAGGGTTATTTTTTTATTTGATAAATTGTGTATTATTTATTATTACTTATAATTATATTTAATTAGTGATTGTATTATTTTTATTTGATTGTTTTAGGGTTTGGCTAGTCTGGACCATGTCAGACCCTAGTGGACCCATGTCCGACCCAACCCACACCCTTGTGAGACCTATTTTTGGGTTTAGAATATTTATTATATTTTTAGTGGGTTAGTTGGAGAGATTTGGAGTTAGTTTGGGTGCTTTTGGAACTCGAAACCCAAACCCAAGTGAGAGGAGGGCATTTTGGTCATTTGGACATTAGGAAAACCCCCTTATTATGTGTGGCCGGTTCCCACAACCCCATTCCCGAGCAACCACAGCAGCCCCCCCCCCCCCATTTTTCTACTTCTTCTTCTTCTCCACTCCTTCTTTCTTCTTCTTTCCTTCTTCCAAGTAAGTTTTCTCCATTTTTTTTCCTTTCTCCTTCCATTTCTTACTTTTGTGTGAACCCTAACCTTACATTTTCCCCAACCTAGGTATTTAGAGCCTAGACTTAGTGTGGAGGCTAAATTTGGAGGCTTGGAGCTTGAGGGAGATGATTTCAAGTGGATTGGAGACTTTGGCCTTGGGATTCCAACTCTCAAGAGGAAAATCCTAACTTTCCTCTTGCTAATTACTCTTATATAGTGTACTTAGTGGTTTAGAACCTTCCTAGACCCTAAGTCTACCCGTGGAAGAAAGTTGGAACTAGTTTGGTTGAGTTTGGAGACTTTGACACTAGGTTTTGTGTCAATTTCGGGTGGAATCCGAGATTGGCCCAATTTTAGGTGATGTCCTAGGTTATACGGACCTAGGTAGACATTGTTGGGTGTCTTGAGGGGTAGTGCGTGTCTCCGTTCGGACACGTAAAGTCGTGTCGCAGAGAAACGGGCATTTCGAACATTTTAGGGGTTTTCGTCGTCGTCGGTTCTAAGTGCGTGCGCGTTTTCACCACGGACCTAGAATCGACGAGTTAGCATTTTTTCTAGGATCTAGGCATCGTTTAGAATCCGTAGGTAAATTTTAGGCCGATTCTGAGTTGGTTTGGTGTGCGTTTCAGGAGGTTTTCCGAACCGCACACCGCGTGTTCGTTGAAATGACCGAACGACCATTTCGACTTGGTTTCGTAGTTTCGGGCTTGTGCGCGCATTGGATTAGCTTCGGAGAGTGTGTGCTAAAATTCTTGGGTTATATTATATATATATATATATGTATGTGTGTCTGTGTGCGTGTGGGTCGTTGGGCGAGCGTTGGAGACTGTTGTGTGCGTAGTGTTGTGTTGTGTGTTGTGTAGTATTTTATGTTTATGGGTTTTTGTCTATATATATATATATATATATATATATATATATATATATATATATGTATGTGTGTCTATATATGTATATATATTTATATATATGTGTATATATACCTATATTTGTGTTTGTGTATGTATATTAGTGTGAGTGTGTGTGTATACACATACATATATATATATATATATATATATATATATATATATATATATATATGTATTTGTATGAGTGTGTGTGTGTATATGTATATATATATATGTGTGTATGTATATATATTTGAGTTGTGTGTGCTTATATATATATGTAAATATGTGTGTGTTTGTATATGTGTGTGTACTTATATACATAAGTGTTTATGTGTGTGTGTTCCTAAGTATATATGTATTAGTATGTGTGTGTATATATATATATATATATATATATATATATATATATATATATATATATATATAGTTGTATATATATATATATTTATGTATATATGTGTGTGTGTCTGTGTGTTTAGGTGTGTGCGTGTGTGTGTGTGCGTGTGGCTGCGAGGCAGTGCAGCGCAGCGGGATCAGAGCAGTGCGCGCTGCAGCGTACTGCACAGCAGGGCAGCAGCTGCCAGCAGAGGCAGCAGCAGCAGCAGCAGCAGCAACAGCCAGCAGCATTGCCAGCAGCACAGCAGCAGCGGCTGGACGAGGCAGCCAGCGCATCAGTGCTGCGGCAGCGCCGCAGCAAGCTCAGCAGCAGCAGCGCAGCAGTAACAGCAGTATCCTGCAGCAGAGCGAGGCTCCAGCAGCGCGTTTGCAGGCAGCGCATTTGCAGTAGGCTAGTAGTAGTAGTAGCTTGAGTAATAAATAGATAGATTGGTTGATAAATAGATAAATCGATAGCTAGATTTATAGATAGATAATAGATATATCTAGATAGATAGTTATAGTGATAGATAAATATATGAATAGATAGTTAGATAGATACGTAGATTGATAGATAGATATGTAATAGATAGATAGATAGATAGATAGTTATATCTATCTAAGTGTATAAATATATATACATATAGCTATATATATATGTATAGATACTAGATAGATATATATACATATTTGAGAGTGGGTGTAAGGTATATATGTATGTGTTTGTGAATATATATATATATGCATATAGATATGTAGGTATGTATATATATATATGTTAGATATATTTTAGCCTAGATTATAGCTAGATATATATATCTATTTACTTAAATAGTTAGTTAGAGGGGTATTAGAGCGATACCTCAATACCTTGAGATACCAAGGTATCTCAATACCTGGAGATATCTAAGGTATTGAGTTTCGAGCGGGATTTTTGAGCGATTGCCTAGGAATAGTATTGGAGTGATTTTTATATGTATATGTGTATATATTTACGTGTGCTAGCATATATTTTAGCAGGTTTAGGTGGGGTGCGTGACCTAGATCGAGGTATCGGATACCGAGGGTATCCTGGTATTTCGAGGAGGCGAGTTTGAGAGTTTACTAGCTTAATGAGCTAGTTTTGACCTAGAATTTCACGGGCACCCTAGTTTGACCTAGCTTTGACCATAATTGTCCTCGTTGACCGTAAAAGTCAACATTTGACCTAGTTTGACCTAGAGTTGACATTTTGGACCCTGGGTTGACTTTTTGACCCAAATTTTACCGGTTTGACCCGTTCGACCTAGAATAATCCTAGAAGCTTGTTTTTAATTATTTTATATCAGTTTAACTCCTTAGAACCCTGTTGAATTCTGCTTTTCGCAATAGGTTCTTGCGACACTGGTCCGGATCTCGATCCTCATCAGTTGCTCAGGATATCAGGCAAGTACCTACCACTGATAGTTTTTATTTCATGATAGCGTTTATATCACCTGTTCTAGAACTGTAATACTTGATTCTGACACATTGTTACACGAGCTGGTACTAGTGGATCCCGTCATGAGATGCTATCTCCCTTACCGTGTTCAGCGGGTACTCTATCACGTGTATTTCAGTATGTGCTTCGGGTATTGATTCTCATGTGCTATCATGTGCTTCTTATGCTCTCGCCTTCGTATGCACGAGCTATTATCATATACGTAGCGTGCCGTGGTGGGATCCAAGAGTATTAGTGGGGGAGGGGAGTAGGAGTTGGTTATGTGATCAAAGCCAAATAGTATTCATGTGTATGTCGGTTATGCAACTCACGTATAACGGAGTTATCGTAGTGTTTTTCATGTGCAACCTAAGCCGATCACATAACGAACTTGTGCTCAAGGCACTTAGCTAGTATTCATATTTTCTCAGATGTAGTTACTTCTCTACTTGTATTGTTCTCCAGTTTACTTTGCAACTACTTATTCTGCTTTATCATGTATTTATTACCTGTGCATCTTGTATACTTTTTTATTGCTCGTCATATACACCTTACCATGTATTTGGAGTTGCTTTCAGAGTTATGTACTTCTCTCCAGTCCTGACTGGGTATATTTTTTCCAAAGGATCCTGAGGATTGTTGCCCGACTTTCTACGGGACGGGTGTCGACGAGTGCTGTGACCCCGAGACTGAGGAGGAGCCCTGCGAGAAGACGCCTTTAGCGCCCTAGTTAGCTAGGTGGGTTTCCTGGGATGTTCCCAGTTGATTATTTTGGATGATTGTACTTATTATTTTTGCTGATATTGTAGATATTTTAGCCTTGGACTGTATTATTTTGGATATTGTCTTGCTCTCTTTGGTTCTGGTTTCCTTTTGCTATCATATCGTACTTTTACTCTTCCCCTAGATTATTGTGATTGAGTATTCATATATATATATATTGCGTGGTTGCCCTCATTTTATAGAGGATTCTTCATATATATATATATTATGTGGTTGCCCTCCTTTTGGAGAGGATATTGACAGATTTTTGTGAGTTATATAGATAAATTATAGATGGTTGACCTAGAACGGACCTTATAGTGTTCTACCGCCGATTCTGCGGCGTAGGTTGGACGTACCCACAACTCATGCCCAATTTTTTGGGTGCGGGTCGTGACACGTTTTTGGTGGTGGCCCATGTAGGTCTAGTTTTTTAGGTTTACCTGCAATAGGATATAGGATATAGGCTGAGAAAGAGCGTGCTCAATCACAACTAGGACCCTTCCTGATTTCTCTTGCTATCTTTAATTTTCCTGAAATTGTTTTCTTTTGCAATATTACTGTCCTTCTTTGTTAATATCGTTTCTTTTACTGTATTAACTTCTTTTGATCTGTGTTCAGGATGCCTCCGAAGATACGGTCTCAGCGCACCGTTCCAGCAGCTCCCACCGAGAGGTCTGCCATCTCTCGTCCCTCTCGACTTCGGGCAGCCTTTACCGCTCCACTCACCACTCCTGCGGTTGAGGGAGCGTCTATTTCTCTCGGAGATCCTCTCACTCCTATCGATCCGAGAGTCACCCCAGTTGTTCCGGTAGTACCTCCTCCACCACCGTCTGCACCAGTTGATGCCACGCAGTTGTTCGTGTTCTTCAGAGAGATGATGGACGCTCAGCACTACCAGGTAGATGTTATGAGGATGGGCATTGAGAATGTTCATCAGGTGGCTATGATAGCGGTAGACAGAGTAGCTCAGATCCAGCCATAGGCAGAGCAGGCTCAGCATCCTAGGCCGGGCACTATTATCGACTTTCAGAGGATGCGGCCAAAGGAGTTTCGGGGTACAGAGGGGATCCTGTACGCGGACGACTGGATCGAGCATATAGAGGGTATCTTCAGGCTGGCGCTGATCCCAGCCAGTATGCAGATCGAGGTAGCAGGCAGCCAGATGTTCGATCTTGCCCTCACGTGGTACCGCACAGATACGTGGATAGCAGTACCGGGACTGACTTGGGAGGCTTTCAAGAAGCTTTTCAAGGAGAAGTTCTTCCCGAATGTGGCTCTCAGTGCTTTAGAGAGCCAGTTTGAGGTGCTCGTCCAGGGAAGCATGCTAGTGGATGAGTATGCAGCAGATTTCTGCCGTCTGGGCAGATTTGTTGAGGGTTTGTCTGAGGCAGCGAAGGCACGAAAGTTTTGCAAGTGTTTGGTCATGGCGGTCAAGTCCTTGACTAGGAGTGACCATGAGGTGACCTTCGAGCAGATTGTGAGCGACGCTCAGAGGGCTGAGGATGACTTGGAGCTGAAGACCAAGAGGAACAGAGATTCATCGGGAGCAGACAGCAGTGCAGGCCTAGCCAAGAGGCCGTTCCAGCAGACCCAACAACACCAGGGTCAGGGTCGTGCGCCCTTCCGACAGGCGTCCCAGCAGCAGAGGCAGGGACAACAGCAGGGCCAGAGGCAGTCCATCATTTGCCCTTTCTGTAGGAAGCCAGGGCACTGATGGGACATTTGCAGAAAGAGGCTGGGCAGATATTTATTGTGTGGCTCAGCAGATCACCAGCTGAAGGATTGCCCTTCAGCACTTGCTCGTACAGCTCAGGACGGAGGAGCCGCTCAGAGAGCACCAGCCAGAGCACTTGCAGCACAGCAGAGAGGACAACCTTTGTAGACTTAGCAGCAGAGGTTTGCTCAGCACCAGCAGCAGCACCGAGGAGGACAGCAAGGGCAAAATTTTGCCCTGACCGTAGACGAAGCCGAGCCCGTTGGTGATGTTATCTCAGGTTCTGTTCTTCTTGATTCTATTCCAGCACTTACTTTATTTGATTCCGGTGCTTCCCATAGCTTTGTGTCTGTATCTTTTGTTGTTAGACACCATCTTATTGCTGAACCTTTAGCTAGACTCTACAAGATCACGATCGGGGGTGGTATCATCCTAGTCAGTGATGTCTGCAGAGACCAGAAAGTTACCTTAGGAGGCCGGAAGTTGAGTGTGTGCCTACTTGTAATGCCACTTTCGAGCTACGATATTGTACTTTGGATAGATTGGTTGAGTATGCATTATGCTAGTATAGATTATCATGGAGGCAGAGTGTTGTTTAGTCCGCCGGGTGAGCCAGAGTTTCAGTTTGCCAGAGGAGCAGCGGAGCAGAGTGAGGGAGTCTTCTGCGGAGCCCTGGTGGTAGAGCCGAGGTTGCTACATCCACTAATAGAGGATTACATGGATGTCTTTCCGGAGGAGTTGCCAGGGTTGCCTCCGGACAGAGATGTGGAGTTCTCTATAGACTTGGTGCCAGATGCGGAGCCGATATCCCAGCACGCCTATAGAGTCAGCAATAGTGAGCTGATAGAGTTGAAGAAGCAGGTGGATGAGCTTCAGGATAAGGGATTTATCAGATCTAGTTCTTCTCCGTGGGGTGCTCCGGTACTTTTTGTGCCAAAGAAGGATGGGTCGATACGGATGTGTATCGACTACAGGGCTCTGAATAACCTCACAATCAATAACAAGTATCCGATGCCGCGTATTGATGATCTTTTTGACCAGTTGAGCGGAGAGAGGGTGTTTTCCATGATTGATCTGAGGACAGGCTACCACCAGGTGAAGGTCAGGAAGGAGGATATTCCGAAGACAGCTTTTCGGACCAGATATGGACAGTATGAGTTCATGGTGATGCCGTTTGGGTTGACTAATGCCCCGGCAGTGTTCATGAATTTGATAAACAAGGTATTCCATCAGCATCTGGATAGGTTTGTGGTGGTATTTATAGATGATATCTTGGTGTATTCGAAGACCCCAGAGGAGCATGAGGAGCATCTGAGGATAGTGTTGGAGATCTCAGGAAGGAGAAGCTTTATGGAAAGCTTTCGAAGTGTGAGTTCTTCCTTGACAAGGTTGAATTCCTTGGTTATATGGTGACTGGAGAGGGGATCTCGGTGGACCTGAGAAAGATCATGGCAGTTGAGGCATAGAGTGCTCCGAGTTCAGTAGCCGAGGTCAGGAGTTTCCTGGGACTGGCAGGTTACTACAGGAGATTTGTTCAAGATTTTTCTCGGATTGTAGAGCCATTATCCAGGCTGACTCAGAAGGACGTGGAGTTTGTTTGGTCATAGGAGTGCCAGATCACCTTTGATGAGCTGAAGAGGAGGTTGACGACAGCTCCAGTGTTGACGTTGCCATCAGGTTCTGGAGGTTTCACTATCTATAGTGATGCATCGGGGAAGGGACTGGGTTGTGTGTTACAGCAGAATGGGAGGGTGATTGCCTATGCTTCTAGGCAATTACGTCATCATGAAAAGAACTACCCTACCCACGATTTGGAGTTGGCAGCGGTCATCTTTGCTCTGAAGTTGTGGAAACACTATTTATACGGAGAGCATGTGGAGATCTTCACAGACCACAAGAGCTTGAAGTATGTGTTTACCCAAAAAGAGCTGAACATGAGGCAGAGGAGATGGTTGGAGTTGATGAAAGACTTCGACATATTATTGCAGTACCATCCAGGGAAGGCGAACGTAGTTGCGGATGCGTTGAGCAGGTATTCGGTAGCTATGTGCCTGACTACAGATCGTTATCTTCTGACAGATCTAGAGAGCTTGGGCATTGAGGTGATAGTGCCTGGAGTTGAGATACAGATATGGGGACTGCAGATTCAGTCAGAGTTGGTAGACCGAAGCAGGGCTACACAGTTTGAGGATGAGTCCCTGAGGAGCATCAGGGCGCAGGTTCAGATTGGATTGTCCGATGACTTCACCATTTCTGATGATGGTGTAGAAGCATGAAAAATACGCTGGATAGCTATACGCAGCATGTTGATGCAGGGCAGCGTAAACAGAGGACCTCAGAGCCATCAAACGTGCAAACAGAGTTTTTTTCGCTAAGCACAGCGTAAAATATAGGCTCAAGGACCATCCACATAATGCTGTATGTCCAAGTTGCTTCTGCGTAAAAAGGGCGCTACATTGCCTTTATGGCATAAAACTCATCCGCTTTGAAAGCAGCATTAAAGTGTACGAGGAACGCTTCGTATTCTTCGAAATAAACCTGTCAGATCATGCAATGAACCTGACGTCTGAACTCCTGACAAAGAGTAATGCACGACTACCCAGGCGATGGCTATAATAATGGCGCGATACTACAACACAGACTGTCATTTACTGCCATTTCCTTGGCGTAAATTGCTTCTACGCATATAAAGGAATACGCTGTCCAGTTTTACACAGGCAGATGTGAACTGTTTACGCTCCACAGAAGACAAACAGCCTGCCACGTCAAAAGCTGCTCTTCGTACAGGGCTCGAGACACATCTTTGTATTTAATGTGTAGAGCGATGACAGCTTCTCGAGGCACGTCTCTGTATTTAATGCGCCGAATACTAACAGATACCCGAGGCATGTCTCTGCATTTGATGCGCAGAAGGGTGGCAGACCTTCAAAACACGCCTCTGTATTTGATGCGCAGAAGGATGGCAGACCTTCAAAACACGCCTCTGCATTTAATGCACAGGATAATGCCGGATCTCTTCATTTAATGTAGGAGATTTGATTAAATGTCACCGAACCGTCGTTTAGTGATATTCCCTTTGCGTAAACTGCTTTTACGCATACAAAGAAATATGTTGCATAGTTTTACACAGGCAGATGTAAGCTGTTTACGTTCCACAGAAGACAAACAACCTGCCATATCAAAAGCTGCTCTTCGTACAGGGCTCGAGGCACGTCTCTACATTTAATGCGCAGAGCGGTGACAGCTTCTCGAGGTACGTCTCTGCATTTAATGCGCCGAATACTGACAGATGCCCGAGGCACGTCTCTGCATTTTATGCGCAGAAGAGTGGCAGGCCTTCAAAACATGCTTCTGCATTTAATGCGCAGGATAATGACGGATCTCTGCATTTAATACAGGAGATTTGATTAAATATCACCGAACCGTCATCTAGTGACTTTCCCTTTGCGTAAACTGCTCTTACACATACAAAGGGATACGCCGCCTAGTTTTACACAGGCAGACGTGAGCTTCTTACGCTCCGCAGAAGGCAAACAGACCGCCACGTCAGCAGTTACTCTTCGTACAGGATTCGAGGCGCGTATCTGCATTTAATGCGCAGAATAATGGCAAATCTTAAAGACAAGCCTCTGCATTTAATGTGCAGGATGGGGGCAAATCTCTGCATTTAATGCAAGAGATTTGATTATATCTCCAAGAGCCGTAATTCTGGCTAAAACGTCCACATCATCTCGGCTTCTACGCCCACTCGGCTTCTACGCCCACTCGGCTCCTACGCCTACTCGGCTTCTACGCCTACTCGGCCTCTATGACCACTCGGCTCCTACGCCCACTCGGCTTCTATGACCACTCGGCCTCTATGACCACTCGGCTCCTATGCCTACTCGGCTTCTACGCTTACTCGGCTTCTATGCCTACTTGGCTTCTACGCCATGGTGACAGTTATTGGCTTCTACGTCGACCTCTTCTACACAAAGGATAACTACCTACGTGGCTTCTACGCCGTGATCTTCGCAGCAGTTATACGCGTTGTCCCTTTAGTTGGACACGCGTCACACGCTCACTCAAAAGATTATCTATAAGCAGGCAATGGTTATTGTAACCGTCGTGTAAAAGGGTGCTGTACTTTCCACTACTCAATTTTTACACCGACTGAGTGGTCACTGTCACTAAAACTCTATAAATAGAGACCTCTACCAACAGAGGAAAAAAGATCAGAAATTGGTCAAGAAATCCAGTATCAGACCAAGGTCGAAAGGTCGAAGAATTCAAGGTCGACAAAAAAAAGGAGAAATCGGGAAAGAAAATGGTCGAGAGAGAGAAGAATCCAGAGCTCAGGCAAAGAGAAGTGATCGACGACTTTGGCATCGAGCATCCACTCTCTTTAGCAACCTCCGAAGCTGCTTTCTGTCTTCTACGGCATTTCTTCATCATCGTGTGGTCCAAGGGACAAAGTGATCGACTGTAGATCAGACTCCTATAGCAATATTTACCCAGATTAAAAAATTGTACTCGACATCCTCGTATAGGATTAATTGTACTGCTTGTTTATAAACATAAAGAGCGGGTTTTCGTATAAGACCTCGTTTCCATATTCTCTTTCGTTTATTTTATCAGATAACAAGATGGCGACTCTGCTGGGGACATCTTTCTCTTCTGACGAGGAAGCAATTGCTCAACACGATGTGGTATCCGTGGGATCCGTGAAGAAGATACTGATCGTCCAGTTCGACCAGTCTGCCTACGAAGACATGCTTCGAACAGGGGATAGCTCTCACTCTCTCTCTCTCCAAGACAACAGGAAGCTGCGTAAGGTCTGGATGTCCAAGACATCCTCTACCATTCCTGTCGACTCTCCGATCTCTCCGATTTCTCCGACCAACGAGGTTGTAGCATTGCTCCCTCCGCGCCTTGCGCGTAAAATTCAGTCGCCTGTCTCTGACAAGGCAGACAAAACTTCTGGCAATGCCTCAGCGCTAATCCAGAAGTATACTCCGCGCTCTGTGCGTAAAATTTAGTCTCCCGTCCCTGGCAGAAAAGTCGAAACTTCGGACAATGCCTCAGCGCTAGTCCAGAAGCCTACACCGCGCTCTGCGCGTAGAAACCAGTCTCCCGTCCCTGACGGAATAGACAAAATTTTTGACAATGCCTTAGCGCCAAATCAGAAGTGCCAAACACGCTCAGCACGTAAAAATGCATCTGTCTTCCGCGAAAAAGCAGGTGATCCCTGCAATCTACGCAAGGGAAAGCAAGCGGCAGACTACTCAACTTCTCGGCCTTTACGCCAGCAAGGGAATAATCTGCCAGCCCTCCGGATTACGCGAGGAGCTGACGGCCGACTGAGGACCTCCTCGGCTTTACGCCAGCCCGAATTACGCCAGGAGAAGCCACTCAGCGTAAAGAAGGCTCAATTTACCTCGGGGATTTTTTGTCACCCAGATGGCCAACCTGTTGAATACAGGTGGCACAGGGAAAACTAGGGTTCCCAACATCCGCATGCCCACTGATGTGAACAGAAGGAACAAGTCATCTTCTTCTTCTGTAACTTCTTCTGACCTGCGCAAGTACCTAATCCAGAAACGCAAGGATAGGGGATCTTCCAGCATGTCTATTATGCCTCCTAACGAGCACTCTTGTAATAGTCATAGGGTTATAATTAATTATTGCTGTTCTGAGGCAAAATGGTCGGTTTTCGACCGGTTGAGCTACTTTCCATATTTCCAGGAAGAAGAGCACACACATGCATCGGTGAACATGGCTTCACACATACCTAGAGGATGATCGAGCTCAAGACATCATCCCTCTAGAGCTTCGAGCCGAAGGAGATTCAACCAGCTCCTTAGGGACACTGAAGCTGGGGTGTTTTGAAACACCTGTTCGAGGTCGCGACAACCGACTTCGTACTCTTCTGTTCCGAAGCTGGGGGTCGCCAGTCTCCCGAATCAGATACTGAAAGTATAGAGTCAACTTCTACAGAGACCTATACTAATCTTTCAATGACACCCAGGAAGATGGGAGTTTATGCCATTGGAGATGAACACGAGGAAGCTTCCCCATCGGGGAGCGCTGAGCAGCGCATTACTGTACTGGAGACATCTCTGAAAGAAATGCAATCCATGATGGAGAACATACACCAGATAATGCTGACTCAACACAAAGCTTCTCTGGCTCAAGCGTCGGTCCCTCCAACTCAGATACATGTAGCGGTGGACTTACCAACATCCAACGCGATCCAAGAGCCTGCTCTAGATCAGGAATCAGCAGTTCATCTGCTTCCTCACTCGGAGAATGCATTACCTCCCGTCGGAGTCGCGATGCAATCGATTCCTCATCACTCCGTGGTCCCGCTACCGGCTGAAGATCCGATGCAGGCAGTACGGGAGTTGAAAGCCCAATTTGATGCCCTGAAGCACAAAGATCAGCTCAAGAAATTAGGAATCAACCAACCTTACTCAGCTATCTGGGAAGAGGTCCCTTTCCCTCCTAGATACAAACCACAGACTATGGCTTTGTTCGAGGGAAAAACATCACCGAGTCAGTACATGAACTACTTCAGTATGATGACGGTGTTACTACAGGGGAATGACGCCCTCCTCACTCGGGTGTTCAAGGGCTGTCTCTCGGGAGTGGCTTATCAGTGGTACCGAAGTCTGGCAGACAACTGCATTACTTCCTTTGAAGACTTCAAGGCTTTATTCTTTACGCGATTCTACGAGGGAGGGATGGACATGTCTATGTCCTCTCTCATCGAAGTCAAGCAGAAGGAAAAAGAGAATGTTCGCACCTTCATCGAACATTTTCGTCAAGCCACTTTGCAAATGCCTCCAGGAGTTTCAGACTCGGCATTGGTGGACATCTGCAGGAAGAACCTTCTTCCCATGTGTAACCTCCGATTTCCAATTTCCAATTTCCAAAATAATTAGATTTTAATTCATTTTAATATATTGAGTTTTATAAAATATTTCTCCTTGAAATTTTTAGTTGATTTTGAACGATGTTTGATTTTAGAAGGTAATTTAAAAATCTTGTATAAAAATCATTTTTTCATAAATGTAGCTTTCTTATAAAATAAGTACATAAATAATAATATATATATTTCTAGTTTCAAATATTGATTGGCTTGAATCATAAAATTATTGTTTTAACTAAATAGTTATTTAAAAGACTAGTTCATAAAGTAAAATAAATTTTTGGGATAGTAAATAAAATAAATGTCATACTTTCTAAGATTTTGCAAAATGTATTAATTAGTAGCAAATTGGAAATTTGCTAGCTTTCCTAAAAATATTTCGGAAAATATAATCTTTATTTTTATTTTTTCAAATTTCTATTTCCTATTAACTAGCCCACACCCTCATTTTTTCCCACATGAGAAACCTTTTTTATATTTAATTCTGGGCCATTCATTATTGGGCCAACCCGCAACCCTTTATCCCACACCCTTCTCCCTATTTAAGTTCTCATTCTCACATTTCCCAAGAAACCCTAATCTCCAAATTTCTAGATAGCCTCCACAAATTCCCACAAGCCAAATCCATCACCATTTTGTGTGCTCGTGTCCGTGTGTCCAGCATCCGTGTCAGCCGTGATGGCCTCGGGTCCGACCCCGGGTGTCCCACCGTATCCATTCATTTTCTGTGTCCAGTTATTACAGTTTACAACCAGCTTTTCCGTGTCCGACACACCCGGACACCACCTCCACATCCACCACTGTACACAGCATCACCCGTGTCCAACACCGGACACGTCTACAGTACACCCCCGTCGTGTCCAGCCTCGGACACGATCGACCCCGACCCACCGAACCCTAACCCTAGATCAGGCCGAGCCGGTGGTCGCCGCTGGAACCAGAGACCGCCGCCCCCTCGATCTGGCCGCCTGCCACCACCACCTGGAGTCTCTCGACTAGATCGCCGCCGGAGCCGACGTCGTCGAGTCCGCCGCTGAGCCGAGTCCGCTGGAACGAAGCCGCCGTCGCCGCCCTGTCGCTGCCCTGGGTCGAAGCCGCCGCCGGTGGCCGCCAGATCCGTCGAACGCCGCTCCTCGAGCGCCGAGCCGCCTCCTCGAGCGCCGAGCCCGCCCCTAGAGCGCCGAACCCGCCTCCTCGAACGCCGCCGCCCCTCGGTGTCGACCACCGTCGATGCAGACCGCCACCGCCTCGGCGAGCCCGCGCCGACGACCGGAGGAGCCCATCGTGAGCCTCTTCTTCCCTTTCCCTTTTCCTTTCTTTTTCAATGCTGTGATTGAGAGTAATCAGTATATATTAGTTTAAGTTAATTAGTTTAGTTAATTTTATATTAGTTTAGATATAATTAATAAGTTAGTTAATTATTAATAAGTTAGTTAATTATTAATTAGTAAATTTATATGTAATATGAGTTAGTTAATAATGTAATAGTTAATTAAATTGTAATTAGTTAGTAATTAATGTAATTAGTTTATTAATTGCATATAATTAGTTAGTAATTATATATATAATTAGCTTATTAATTATATATATATACATTTCTTTAGTAATATATCTATATTTAGTTTTATTGTTTTTAATGTATGTATTATATATATATAGATTTGGTAATATTAATATGTAATTTGATTATTTATATAATTTGATTTTATTAAAATGTATTAGCCTAGTAAATTCATGTAACTAGTTTAGTTAAATTTAGCAATCATTAAATAGATTAATTAGTTAATTAATAACCAGTTAGTAATTTCTTAATAAATTAGTAATTTGTAATTAGTTTGGAAATTTATGTAACTTGTTTATTAATTAAATATAAATAATTTAGTAATTTCCTATAATAAGTTGGTAATATATATATGCATATTAGTTTTATTGTTTATAATTTAGTTATGTATTATGTATAAGGAGTTTTGATTGATATATATATACAAATATGTATTTTGGTATAAAAAGTATATATGTATATACATCTATTAGTGTATATACACAAATACGTATTTTTGTAAATTACTAATAGATACTTATATTATATTATATACGTTTTATTGGTAAACTAAGTATTAAGGTATGTTCAGTATTTAAATATAAATAAATGTATATTGGTATATATGTATATATAACTGTATTTTGGTATAAATATGTGTACCTATATATATATAAACATGTATAAACATATTTTTGGTATATATATATATATAGTATATATATATAAAAACTATATTGATATATATGTACTTGTAAAACATATTCTGGTATATTACCTGTATATAGTATAGTATTATTTTGGTATGTATGTATATCTATATAATATAAGTTAATACGTATTTTGGTACATGTATACTAGTCTATATGTATGGGTGATGTATAATTTCTCACATAAATAAAATATATTTCCACTTATGTACATACAGTTATACCTATTATGTATACTTGGGAATAACTATATATATATATGTATTAAATTATTTATTGATAATATGATTAATAGTTAAATTACTAGGTGACCCTAGTTGACTAGTGCCATACCTGATAGAGCCCCTGAGTTCATATATTTGTGATGTGTTAGTGTAGCACCTGATGTAAATGTTGTATTTGATATATTTTAGGACTGTTGGATCCTCCAGACGATACTCTGGGGCAGGACATTGGTTTTACCAGCTAAGGACCCAAGGCGAGTACATTCTCTGATTAGTTTCTAATTTATGATATCTCCTATGTTCACTGTATCTAGTGTAAATATCCATGTTCTTGACACATTGGTTACACGGATTGGTATACACGGATCTCGTCATGAGATGTTATTCCTTATTTATGGTGTAGCTTGTACAAGACTTGTTTCCTTGATATCTTGTGCATGTACAGACACTGATTTCCGGGGAGATTTGCTACCTTCCTAGGGAATCCTGTGCCATAGCGTACCATGATTAGATCTACTATACCAGTCGGGGGTTTGGGGAGTACTTTAGCGTAGATATGTGATCATACCCAACTTTATATGCACCATAGCTCACCCCACATCTCACGTCGAGTGCGGCCTGACCATTTATATGCTCCATAGCTGTTACGTGTGATTAGCCTGATCTCTACATGCACCATAGCTAACCAACGGTTAGCCTGACTTTATATGAACCATAGCTAACCAACGGTTAGCCTGACTTTATATGAACCATAGCTAATCACATGTAACCAGCCTGATCAAGTTCCCAAGCCGATCACATGTTGAAGCTAGTATTCACACACTTAGTCATAGAACTCTTGCTCATTGACATATTGCTTCTTTTCCTGCATTTACTTACAGTATTTCAAGTACTTCTCTCATTGTACATTTCTCGTACTTATACATGCATCTGGTATGTTTCCATCTAGAACTGCTACATAGTTTATGTCATTTATATAGAACTGCTATTTAGAGATGTACTTTGCTCCTTCCTGACTGGAAATATTTTTCCAGACTGTGACCTTAGTAGACTGGCTCTGACATACTTGGGGATTGGAAGTAATGATTGCAGGTATGATTATTGTGTCATTAGACTTGTGTTGTATTCTTTTATTTCTTCATTTTCCTATCGTGCTGTAGTTGTGATTGAGTATTTCTAGATTTATTTTATGTTATCCACGTCTCCTTATGGAGTTGGATACTAGCGTGAGATTGTTTAGATAGTACTTGACCTAGACAGCGTTCTACCGCCGATGCTGCGGCGTAGGCTGGACGTACCCACGCTCTCGTGCCCCTAAATCGGGTGCGGGTTGTGACACGTTTTAGTGGTGGCCCATGCAGGACAGACTTCGCGAGCTGTGCGATGTCGTGGTAGTGCGACGTCCTAGTTGTACTACTGCGTACCTGCTATAGAATATAGGACATAGGATACTAGGATGAGAGAGGATACTCAATCACAAACTCTTGAGAGATTCCTGGGACGACCCCTTGAGAATCTTGTTAAAATTTCCAATTTAACTTTTCCTTGTTTCCGCCCGCTCTCGCTTGTTGTTACTGAACTTGATTCTTGTTGAGCAGTTTTTAAATTAAAATCTTGGTATCATTGTTGAGTTTGATTCTTGCTGACCAGTTATTAACTTAAATTCTTGGTATCGTTGTTGAGTTGATTTTAAATTGAGATGAATTTTTACGGACTAGAATTTATGGTATCATCTGATGACATATATTGATGAGGACAGTGAGAAAGGTAAAACGTCTACTTTGGTTATGGAACCTAGAATTTATCGCAGCCATATTAGCTGTGGTGACGAGAACGTAGGGACCTGACTTGGATGTACATACTATAGTTATGAAGCTTAGAGTCTTTCGCAGCCATACCGGTTGGCGTGGCGAAGATTCTAGACGACATGATTATAGAGTGCATACCTTAGTTACGAAACCTATCGTTTATCGCATCTATGCTTACTGGCGTGGCAAGGATTCTGAGTGTCATAATTTCAGACAGACGTGTATGATTATCAGGTTGTATCCTAAATTGGTTCTTAAAATATCATCTCAAGACTTATCTATTTCTGTTATTCCCGGACTTTGTTCCACCACTTCTTTCTTTACTAGCAGTAAAGATACCTTCTGTCCTCAATTCAGTCTTTGGGCTCCTATTCCTTGAGGATTTCTTGTTAAGTATGATAATTAGTGGCTTGTAATTTTGTTGTGTCTTGTATTAGTATTGACTGTGTTGCTAGTGAGTTGTAAGTGTTTCTTAGTTGGACATGTGAGCAGTAGGCTATAATCTAGAGTTAGCCCTTAGTATAGTACCTTGCACCAATAATTCTAGGAGTGGTGTCATTAGAGACTGAGAGTTAAGGAGAGTATAGAGTATCAGTGATAGTTCTCAGAGTTAGTATCAGAGCCAATTACCCGTCCTGGATAATCATGATAATGTAATTGAGTGATCTATGTAAACAATTAAGTATCCGGGAATTGTGTTAAGGATTATGGAGCATGATGTCCAATTGGATGATTGATATCGGAAGTGTTAAAGGTAAAAAAATGTATATGTATAAAGGATTTAATGAGATGTCATAAGTAGAGAAATATCAGGATTTGTAATGGAAGTTGTGAAGCGTATCACGGATTAGTTTAATAGGCTTTAAAGGATTGAAGGAAATACATATACAACCATCGAGATGAGGAACCATACACATACCCATGAGAGTAAAGAAACATGAGTGTTATAGAGGATACAGGTGATCATGAGTCTAATGAGCTGATGAGATAATCCATTAATGCAGCTAGTGATATAATACCAAGAGTGCCGATGATTCTATATCAAGGATTATTGGAGATGGTGCTAGTAACAGTAAGCACTCGGTGTGATGATAATTAGATGATATACCAGTTGACATAAATTGAAATTATGAAAGAAAACACAGTTGATGGTAACCTTGATCATTGGAGGTAATAGTGCAAGTGATTCGAGCAGTACAAATTTAGTACACAGTTCTAGACAATATAGGTATTGAGTGCACCTTGAGTATCAGAGACCGTGAGCACTGATATGTACATTGAGGAATTATAAATTAAAAGGGTGGAAATGAATTTTAAATTTTCAGAATTTTTAAGGAGTTGAGATTTTATGTTGTTAAAATATTGAGGATTTAAATTTGATTCAATAAACATAGTTAAGGCTACAAAGATTTTAGAAGTGATTAAATTTTATTTCGATGTGAAGTATCTAATTTTGAGGAGGTATATGCATTTTATTTTAAGTTGATCGGGAAGTTAAACCTTGACGATTATTTTGAGGATTAATTTTTGGTAGATGAGAGGTATGAATATTAATATATGATTAGTTGATATGGGTACCAGTGTACATGAATAGGAAATTGTTAGTGTGCTAGAGTTAAGTGTTTGTTAGAAGATAGTACAAGTATATATTAAGCAGGTTCTTTCTTTTCTTTCCTCATGATCTTGTTGTCTTCTGATTGATTGATACCTTAGTACCGTAGCTGTATACATGAGTTCTTGTTATAATGTAGTTAGTAGTACCCCTGATACAGAGACTGCAATACCATGACAAAAGACACCATGATCATACATATTTCCCTTAGGTTGCATGTTGTATGGTTGTAGGTAGAATTCTCTTAGACTTGATTGTTGAGGGTTTTGACCGTAGCAAAGATCTATGACGAGGTTATGACTGACGAAAAGAGACAAGAGGATTAAATTTGTGGAAGCATTTAAATTAAATAAAGAATTTAGGGGTTGTTATAACGGAGTTGATGGATCATTGATTTTATGAAAATCGAGGTATGATTGAAATTCGAGGACAACCATTTACTTAAAGGGAGAATTAAGAAATTCACAGAGCCAAAAAATTTGAGGATTTATTAATTTTAAGGAGGTCTTGATATGATTGAATTGATTATTAAAAATTTGAGAAATTTGAGGAGATTATGATACGACTGTAATTCAATTAAAATATTGAGGATTTGAGTAGTAAAAAAATTTTTACATTGGGATAATAAATTCAGTGGATGAAAAAAAAATATATTAGTTCAAAATTCGGAACCATTATACATACGGATAAAGAAATATGGAGTGACATGAAGCTCATGGTAAAGAAGATTATAATATAATTGATTATGGGATCATATAATTGAAGGTCGTAAGGTAAGATCATGGTATATTGAGGTTGTGATTTAAATTAAAATCTTGACCATGACAGTAACATTTGAAATCGAAGAAAATAATCGAGGTATAGTTGATGTTAAGATAAACAACTCGAATTTGATGATAAGGCTTTTGATTCAGAAATTCTAAGATCTAATCTAATAAAGTTGTGGAATTTGGAACTTTTATAAATGTTAGTTAATGATGAATCACAAGATTGAGAAAAGTAAAATGAACGAGGATAAAAAGGAAGGATTATTTTCAGATGGTAGTAAAGACTATTTTTCCTAGAAATTAAGAGAGGCAATTAGATGTCTCTTGATTACATTCTGAAGGATGTATTTAATTTTCTTAAATCAAATTGCCGACCGTATCTTTCGAATTAGCCATAACTTTCATGTCTATATCATTCATTATACTGGGTCTTTCTTGGTTTAGTTACTTTGAAAAGGTAACGTGCATTATTCAAATTATCTGTTTTTGTGATCGTGTCTACTTCCCAAACCTAAAACTTTCTAGAGGATTCAAGGCCGAGCCATGATTCCTTCAAGTTACTCCTATCTTAAACCATATTTTCTTTTTCTTCATGTTTTCTGCTGTTTGGTAAATATTCTCCTTATAGAAATATTTTCTTCAATGATATATTCATCATTATGAACAACAAAATTTTTCTATCCTAGTCATCCCTAAAATTTCGAGGACAAAATTTTTCTAAGGTGGATAGACTTGTAACCTCCGATTTCCAATTTCCAAAATAATTAGATTTTAATTCATTTTAATATATTGAGTTTTATAAAATATTTCTCCTTGAAATTTTTAGTTGATTTTGAACGATGTTTGATTTTAGAAGGTAATTTAAAAATCTTGTATAAAAATCATTTTTTCATAAATGTAGCTTTCTTATAAAATAAGTACATAAATAATAATATATATATTTCTAGTTTCAAATATTGATTGGCTTGAATCATAAAATTATTGTTTTAACTAAATAGTTATTTAAAAGACTAGTTCATAAAGTAAAATAAATTTTTGGGATAGTAAATAAAATAAATGTCATACTTTCTAAGATTTTGCAAAATGTATTAATTAGTAGCAAATTGGAAATTTGCTAGCTTTCCTAAAAATATTTCTGAAAATATAATCTTTATTTTTATTTTTTCAAATTTCCATTTCCTATTAACTAGCCCACACCCTCATTTTTTCCCACATGAGAAACCTTTTTTATATTTAATTCTGGGCCATTCATTATTGGGCCAACCCGCAACCCTTTATCCCACACCCTTCTCCCTATTTAAGTTCTCATTCTCACATTTCCCAAGAAACCCTAATCTCCAAATTTCTAGATAGCCTCCACAAATTCCCACAAGCCAAATCCATCACCATTTTGTGTGCTCGTGTCCGTGTGTCCAGCATCCGTGTCAGCCGTGATGGCCTCGGGTCCGACCCCGGGTGTCCCACCGTATCCATTCATTTTCTGTGTCCAGTTATTACAGTTTACAACCAGCTTTTCCGTGTCCGACACACCCGGACACCACCTCCACATCCACCACTGTACACAGCATCACCCGTGTCCAACACCGGACACGTCTACAGTACACCCCCGTCGTGTCCAGCCTCGGACACGATCGACCCCGACCCACCGAACCCTAACCCTAGATCAGGCCGAGCCGGTGGTCGCCGCTGGAACTAGAGACCGCCGCCTCCTCGATCTGGCCGCCTGCCACCACCACCTGGAGTCTCTCGACTAGATCGCCGCCGGAGCCGACGTCGTCGAGTCCGCCGCTGAGCCGAGTCCGCTGGAACGAAGCCGCCGTCGCCGCCCTGTCGCTGCCCTGGGTCGAAGCCGCCGCCGGTGGCCGCCAGATCCGTCGAACGCCGCTCCTCGAGCGCCGAGCCGCCTCCTCGAGCGCCGAGCCCGCCCCTAGAGCGCCGAACTCGCCTCCTCGAACGCCGCCGCCCCTCGGTGTCGACCATCGTCGATGCAGACCGCCACCGCCTCGGCGAGCCCGCGCCGACGACCGGAGGAGCCCATCGTGAGCCTCTTCTTCCCTTTCCCTTTTCCTTTCTTTTTCAATGCTGTGATTGAGAGTAATCAGTATATATTAGTTTAAGTTAATTAGTTTAGTTAATTTTATATTAGTTTAGATATAATTAATAAGTTAGTTAATTATTAATAAGTTAGTTAATTATTAATTAGTAAATTTATATGTAATATGAGTTAGTTAATAATGTAATAGTTAATTAAATTGTAATTAGTTAGTAATTAATGTAATTAGTTTATTAATTGCATATAATTAGTTAGTAATTATATATATAATTAGCTTATTAATTATATATATATACATTTCTTTAGTAATATATCTATATTTAGTTTTATTATTTTTAATGTATGTATTATATATATATAGATTTGGTAATATTAATATGTAATTTGATTATTTATATAATTTGATTTTATTAAAATGTATTAGCCTAGTAAATTCATGTAACTAGTTTAGTTAAATTTAGCAATCATTAAATAGATTAATTAGTTAATTAATAACCAGTTAGTAATTTCTTAATAAATTAGTAATTTGTAATTAGTTTGGAAATTTATGTAACTTGTTTATTAATTAAATATAAATAATTTAGTAATTTCCTATAATAAGTTGGTAATATATATATATGCATATTAGTTTTATTGTTTATAATTTAGTTATGTATTATGTATAAGGAGTTTTGATTGATATATTTATACAAATATGTATTTTGGTATAAAAAGTATATATGTATATACATCTATTAGTGTATATACACAAATACGTATTTTTGTAAATTACTAATAGATACTTATATTATATTATATACGTTTTATTGGTAAACTAAGTATTAAGGTATATTCAGTATTTAAATATAAATAAATGTATATTGGTATATATGTATATATAACTGTATTTTGGTATAAATATGTGTACCTATATATATATAAACATGTATAAACATATTTTTGGTATATATATATATATAGTATATATATATAAAAACTATATTGATATATATGTACTTGTAAAACATATTCTGGTATATTACCTGTATATAGTATAGTATTATTTTGGTATGTATGTATATCTATATAATATAAGTTAATACGTATTTTGGTACATGTATACTAGTCTATATGTATGGGTGATGTATAATTTCTCACATAAATAAAATATATTTCCACTTATGTACATACAGTTATACCTATTCTGTATACTTGGGAATAACTATATATATATATGTATTAAATTATTTATTGATAATATGATTAATAGTTAAATTACTAGGTGACCCTAGTTGACTAGTGCCATACCTGATAGAGCCCCTGAGTTCATATATTTGTGATGTGTTAGTGTAGCACCTGATGTAAATGTTGTATTTGATATATTTTAGGACTGTTGGATCCTCCAGACGATACTCTGGGGCAGGACATTGGTTTTACCAGCTAAGGACCCAAGGCGAGTACATTCTCTGATTAGTTTCTAATTTATGATATCTCCTATGTTCACTGTATCTAGTGTAAATATCCATGTTCTTGACACATTGGTTACACGGATTGGTATACACGGATCTCGTCATGAGATGTTATTCCTTATTTATGGTGTAGCTTGTACAAGACTTGTTTCCTTGATATCTTGTGCATGTACAGACACTGATTTCCGGGGAGATTTGCTACCTTCCTAGGGAATCCTGTGCCATAGCGTACCATGATTAGATCTACTATACCAGTCGGGGGTTTGGGGAGTACTTTAGCGTAGGTATGTGATCATACCCAACTTTATATGCACCATAGCTCACCCCACATCTCACGTCGGGTGCGGCCTGACCATTTATATGCTCCATAGCTGTTACGTGTGATTAGCCTGATCTCTACATGCACCATAGCTAACCAACGGTTAGCCTGACTTTATATGAACCATAGCTAACCAACGGTTAGCCTGACTTTATATGAACCATAGCTAATCACATGTAACCAGCCTGATCAAGTTCCCAAGCCGATCACATGTTGAAGCTAGTATTCACACACTTAGTCATAGAACTCTTGCTCATTGACATATTGCTTCTTTTCCTGTATTTACTTACAGTATTTCCAGTACTTCTCTCATTGTACATTTTTCGTACTTATACATGCATCTGGTATGTTTCCATCTAGAACTGCTACATAGTTTATGTCATTTATATAGAACTGCTATTTAGAGATGTACTTTGCTCCTTCCTGACTGGAAATATTTTTCCAGACTGTGACCTTAGTAGACTGGCTCTGACATACTTGGGGATTGGAAGTAATGATTGCAGGTATGATTATTGTGTCATTAGACTTGTGTTGTATTCTTTTATTTCTTCATTTTCCTATCGTGCTGTAGTTGTGATTGAGTATTTCTAGATTTATTTTATGTTATCCACGTCTCCTTATGGAGTTGGATACTAGCGTGAGATTGTTTAGATAGTACTTGACCTAGACAGCGTTCTACCGCCGATGCTGCGGCGTAGGCTGGACGTACCCACGCTCTCGTGCCCCTAAATCGGGTGCGGGTCGTGACACCATGATCTCGGTGTTCACAGGACCATATATGTTCCATTATTGGCCCTCGTTCATCATCTCAGCAGTAGCCGCCGAAGACAACAGTCAGAAGGCGCACGATAATGGCATCATGATCTTGGCCTCTGATAAAGGCAAGAGGTCATCCTCCAACATCGACCATCCTCGTGGTACCAAGGGTAAAGAAGCTCTGGCGATCAACATATCTAGGCAAAAGACTGTGGCTACCACACAGACGAAACCTGGGACTACCAGGCCCATTGAAGTGTACTCTTTTGACGACGATGATATTCCGAGCATATTCGAATGTCTCGTCAAAAGCGGCAAGATTACCCTTCCTGAGGTAAGACGGCCTAATGAGGCCTGCAGTACCAACAACCCCAAGTACTGCATCTTCCATAGGTACATACACCACCCCACAAAGGCGTGTTATATACTGAAAAGGAAGATCCAGGAGCTGATCGATGCTAAGGCCATCACTCTGCGCAACAGCGAGAAGACGGTCACAGCCAACATGATCTCTCTGCAATTTGGCAATCTGCCTCCCCAAGAAATCTCGGATGGTGTTACACCTATTTCCCGGACGATGATGAACATCGTTAATCTTCCTCCAGCTAGAGGTCCAAATCATGACCTGGTACCACTAACTACCCAGCTAGGCAAGATTATGTGGGTTCATCCAGATTTAGTGTCCGGGATCGAGAAAGAGACTCAAGCTGCTAAGGCTAAGTCTAAGAAGAACACGAAGCGCAAACCATGTCACATGGTTGCGGCAGACTCGGCATCAGAAGACGAGGTCTTGGCCACTGGAACCGTTCAGGAAAGGCTTACCTCAAGGATCATGGAGCAAGTTAGGAAGATGCACCGGCAGACGCTTCATCTACCAAGCCGTCAGAACCAGAGCCCGCCGTACCAGGGGCCGATCCTTCGAGACCAACTTCGGCGGACAAAGGGAAGCAAAAAGAAGTGCGTTTCGACAAACCTGTGAAAAATATTCAAAACAAAGGTTTAGAGAAGCCGTACAACTTTGACATCCTGGCCCAATTGGCTAATACACCAGCCAGGTTGTCTATCTTCAAACTACTCAGGCTCTCTCAAGACACTCGTCAAGCCCTGAGTGAAGCGTTGATGCAGGCGGATGCATACTTGACCCAGCTCAAGTTTCCTGACGAAGAACCGGTGGCATGTCCTCAATGCCACAGTGTGATGGTGGTGGTCCCGAATATCACTTTTACTCAAGATGACATGCTGTTAAAACATAACAGGCATGACAGACCCCTCTATTATACCGGGTACGTCGGTTCCATGGAGGTCGACCGGATTCACATAGATCCGGGATCATCAATCAGCATCATTCCTCATAGTCTGCTCAGACCGCTGAGGATTCGTACCAGCGAATTGGCTTACTACAATCGTGGGTTTTAACGCAAGGAAAAGTAAGTCGTTGGGGAAAATTCGTCTCAAAATCCAGATTGGCAACCTCAGCTCGGTGGCTACATGTTATGTCATTGATTCAGAGGTGTCCTACAACATTCTGCTGGGCAGACCTTGGATCCACGACCACAACATCGTTCCTTCAACTCTACATCAATGCTTTAAATATATAGACGTCCAAGGAACAGTACAAACTGAGTTTGCTGACCTGAACCCGTTTAGAGGAGTAGAATCCTACTACTCCAATGTCGTATTGTACTCTCAAGACTACATAAAAAAGGTGTCAGCCGAAGCAGAGAAGGAATTCCACCGGGAGCCAGAAGAACCCTCTGCCGAACAACCGCTGTCAATCAAGGTGAAAGGACGAACTACTCGCCCAAAAGCCATAGAGCCTATGGCTATCCACCTGAACAAAACCAGGTCAGGAAAATGGGGTGATCCTCTAGTGATCACTTTGAACCAGAAGCCTCCATCCTTGGTCATCAACCTTCGACGCAGTAGGCAGCCGATTGATGTAAATACAACCGGGAATGAAGTTTCAGATGATAATAAACATCCTCTTTTCCAGTATATTAACGCTCAAATTCCGAACCAGGAATCCTCTTCCCATGATGATATAGAACCTATAGCGCAAAAATTCTTGGGAGCTATAGATTCCTATCATCCGTATATGTGGGAAGCAGCGTCATCATCCAATGTCACCACGACATATGGAGCAAATGAGGATTCTATCTTCATTATCCTGCCTACTTGTAGTAGTCAGCGTTTAATAGTCTTCGGCCGCATGCGTAATGGACCGACTGCATAAGACGATTCTTCCGACGATGACGTTGGTAAAATGCAGGTTCACAGATACAGACCACAAGCTTTGAAGATTATGCAAAGTATGGGTTATAACTTGAAGCTGGAACCAGGTCCCAACTACGGAAAAGGCAGACGAATGCCGCTGCAAGGCAATCCCTACTATCAACGAACTCGTTTTGGGTTAGGGTATACCACCTCCCTTGCAACTCCTGAGTCAAACTAGGATATCTTTTCCTCTTCTCAAAATGGCTCAGCACCCTCCGACTCATCTCATGCTCTCGAACGAACATTATCAGTAAATATGGTAGTGGCAGATTCCTTCAAAGCAGACGAACAGGAATCTGAACTGTTTGAGAATGACGCTTGGGCTCAGCAAATGGATACACAATATGAGTTTCGCTTTGAGCAGAGAGAACCTCCCACTGAAGATAAAGTTATCCAGATTGAAGTTGGGATAAACTTTCGCCAAAGCCGATATTTATCAGTAACAATCTTTCCGAAGCAGAAAAGGAAGAAGTTATCCAGCTGATAAAAGAATATATCGACATCTTTGCGTAGAATTATAAGGACATGCCAGGCCTTGATCCAAAGGTGGCTACTCATAAGCTCAATATATTGCCTGAATCGAAGCCTGTGAAGCAGCACCAACGTCGGTTCCGCCCGGATATGATGGACGCCATCGAAGCTGAAGTCAAGAAGTTGATAGCCTGCGGCTTCATCCGAGAAGAACAACATCCTGACTGGGTCACCAATGTTGTCCCGGTCATGAAGAAAAATGGGAAAGTACGTGTCTGCATCGATTACCGAGATCTGAATGCAGCCAGCCCTAAGGATGAGTTTCCTCTTCCCATCACAGACGTCATGATTGACAATACATGCGTTTTTGAACGAATGTCTTTCATGGACGGATTTTTAGGATACAACCAAATCAAGATGCATCCTGAGGACGAGAAGCATACTGCCTTCCGGACACCATTGGGGGTATATTGCTATACGGTCATGCCCTTCGGATTGAAGAATGTTTGGGCTATGTACCAACGGGCTATGAGTAACATATTCCATGAGCATTTACGCAAGACAGTGGAGTGTTACGTGGACGATGTAGCTGTCAAAAGCCGCCTCAAGGATAATCACATCCAAGACTTGAAGACAGTATTTGAATTGATGCACCAACATCAGCTCAAAATGAATCCTACAAAGTCCTTTCTGGGGGTATCTAGTGGCAAATTCCTGGGATTTGTTATTACCGCCAAAGACATTCAAGTGGACCCTGATAAAGTCAAGGCCATCTTAGAAATGCGACCATCCCGTAATCTGAAAGAACTCAGGGGATTTCAAGGTCGTCTGGCTTATATCCGGAGATTCATATCCAAACGTGTCACGACCCGTACCCGATGTAAGGATACTAGTCGGAAATAACGCCCAGCCTACGCCGCAGAATCGGCGGTAGAACGCTGTCTAGATAGTCTATCTAAAGTAATGAACCACCAATAATGATAGAATACTCAATCACAGAACTAAGATAGAATGAGCACGAAACAGATAAGAATAGAATAGTCACAATACAACTCATGAGTTTAAAATAATACATCAATGAGTCTGAAGAGTAACAAAATAAGCTGGAGACAAATCCAGTACAAAAGAATAAACTACAGGCTACAACTCCTGGGTCAACTGTCTCAGTTGGGATAAGTCCCTCTTGAGCCAGGGTCTCCGAATCTAAACCCACAACATCCTGGGGTCCATAATAGGTAGGGTACTCCTCAGTGTCATCTGGAAAAATATATCCAGTCAGGAAAGGAGCAGAGTACATCTCTAACAGCAGTTCTAATCCATGATAAAAACTATATAACAGTAAATAGCTGTGGATAAATAAGATGCACAAAATAGATACAAGAGATATATAGACAATAAGGAAATACTGGAAAGAAATACAATGATGAACAATATGCCAATGAAACAATAATACTAATGTCTAAGTGTGTGAGTACTAGCTTAACATGTGATCGGCTTGGGCAAGATACAATGCGGCCTGGCTATTCATACGTGCGGTGCATGATCAACACTATTCGCTTACCAATACTTTATTCAATAGGGATTTGATCATATATCTATACTAATACTCCCCACCCCCAACTGGTATAATAGATCCAACCACGGTATGCTATGGCACTAGATTTCCCAAGAAGAGAGCGACTCCTCCTAAAAATCGGTGTCTGTACATGTACAAGATAACCAATAAAATAATACTTGCACCATATACACTATATACCAAGGAATAATATCTCATGACGAGATCCGGATATACCAATCCGTGTAACCATAGTGTCAAAAAAAATATGTATATCTACACTAGATACAACGAACATAGAGGATATCATAAATGAGAAACTATCAGAGAATGTACTCGCCTGAAGTCCAATGAACAGTCTCACAGATGTCTGACTCGGTGCCTCGAAGACCTAGATATGGAATACCACATTAATACAAGGTCCCGAAAAGAGAACAAGTCAAACTAGTCAACTTCTAGGTCAATAAATCAATTCTAAGTTAAAAGTCAACTATGGTCAACTCTAAAGTCAACTAAAGTCAAACATGGTCAAACCAAGGTCAATCTCACAAGACATCTATATAAATAATATAGAAATAAAATACAACAATTTAGGAATCAAAATTAGATCCCAATTGATACCCACACAAAGTATACTAATAATATAATTAATGCACACTCTAAATAATGTATATACAAACCAATATTTATACAAATAAAATAATATATTATTATTAGTATTATACCTCACAAAAACACCTATATATATACATATATATATATACAAATATAATATATAATATATAATATATAAATTAAATCTGCCAAATTGTCACTGAAAACAGTGAGCTGAAAATACAATTTAAATAAAATAGCTTATAGTGACAGTCTCAACTGTCACAGAAAATCTGTCGCAGAATGCTGAATAATAAACCTACTGCTGACTCAGATCGCTGACAGTTAAAACTGTCGCAGAAACTGTCGCGGAAACTGCTGCTTAATAAACCCGCCCACTGCATTTAATGACAGAACTATCATTAAATGCCCTATTAATGCTACAGCGGCTGCTGTTTTAATGACAGGATTCTGTCATTAAATGCCCTGTCGCCAAAGCTAATATATATATAATCTATATATTAATAACTATAAATCAATATAATTATATATATATATATATATATATATATATATATATATATATATATATATATATATAAAATAATTTAATAAATATATATACTCATATATATATACACATAAACTTGCACATTTAAATATTAATAATTACAAAACATATTGCACATATTAATGTACATATTTTACATGGCTAGAAGCACACATAAAAATACATTCATTAAATCCAAATAATTACATAATAATTATATTTAATATAATTACACATTTAAACACATAAATATATTTTCTAAAATATTTATGTATAATTTATTTTATTAACAAGTATAACATATATAATTGTATGCAAGGAAGCTACATACATATATTTATACACCACTTTAGAACACATAGAAATATCTATAGATCTATACTACAATAAATACCATAATAAATACACTAAAATAATATATAATATATATATATATTTACTAATTATGAATGAAGAATTTAAAGCATAAATAATTAGATCTACACATAAATACACCAAATTGGAGAGTATTACACCGTATCCCACTAGATCTAGGATACGCATATGACACGAGTCCAACACACAACCAATTGTACCCCGAAGGACACAAATATGACACAAATAATATTTATGAACAAATCAAAGTGTCAAAAGTAGATCTATGTGTCCGTGTCAAAATACGACATGTTCAAAGCCCCGTGTCGGAGGGAAACCCCCAAAATGACACGTATCACCAAATAGTTGGGATACAAACCACATGTACCCAAATATGGACACGACACAAGCCCCAAACACATAATCACATGCCCAATTGATCTATAGGATCAATTGACACACACAACAAAATATAAATTCGGAATTCCAACAAAATTGACACAAAAAGTACCATAACTTTCTCCATGGGTCTCCTATGAACATAAAACAAAGTCCTATGGGTAGTACATATATATGGGTTGATTTTACATGATTAAATCTCAGATTTAGAAGCTATTTTAATGGGAAAAACTAAATTATACCTATTGGGAGATGGATTCCCAATGAAACCTCAATTGAGATGAACTTGCTCCCAAATTGTAGATCCTTGCTCCTCTTTGTAGATCCTTGCTTCCTACTTCTAGATCCTTGCTTCTCAACTTTCTAATGGTGAATTGGGAAGAATTTGGAATGAATTTGGTAGAAAATTGGAATGGGAATGGAGGGAATTTGGGAGTAGGAAATTCTAGATCTTGATTTGGAATGAGAATGAGAGGAGAGAGAAATTTCCCCCCTCTTTTAATAGGACGGCCTTCCCCCTCTCCCAAGCAATTATAAAATGTCCAATGTACACCTTGGGGCCTCTCATGAAGAAATAATTAAGGAAGGAAGCTTCTAGTCTAATCACTTAATTAATTTAATCCATCTCCTTAATTATGGGCTTTCTAAATGGGCCAAATCTAACTATTTAATTCATGTTGGTCCATGGGTCCAAACTACACTAGTTGGGTCTACTAAAATAAGTCCAAAATAATTAAATAACATCCAACAATAATTAAATAATACAACAAAAATTATTTACCATGCACAATATTTATTTAAATAGGAAATTACTAAAATACCTTTTTTCCTAAAATGTGGTAGTGACAAGTCTACACTCCTTAAAATAATTTCGTCCTCGAAATTTAAAGGTGAAAACTACCCCCAGAAAATCACAGAATAGAACTAAAGAATCACAATTAACTAATGAATAGAATATAACTAGAAAATAACATACCTCAAGGTACAAACAAATATGGATAACGCTCTCGCATGTCATCCTCTCTCTCTCAGGTAGACTCCCCCGGAGATTGATGCCTCCATGCAACGCGTACCAAAGGAATAGTCTGGTTCCTCAGCACCTTCTCTCTCCGATCCAGAATCTCAACTGGCTGCTCTGGATAGCTAAGAGTAGGGCCCACCTCTATCTCTGAGTGATCCAATACATGACTAGGATCTGCCACGTATCGTCTCAACTGCGACACATAAAACACGTTGTGCACTCCCTCCAATGCAGGTGGTAAGTCTAGTCTATAAGCAACTGCACCGACCCTTTCTAGAATAGTGAAAGGTCCGATGAATCGCGGACTAAGCTTTCCGCCTCGACCGAAGCAAATCGTGCCTCGTGTCGGAGAAATCCTCAGAAACACCAAACCACCCACCTAGAACAAAACACCATCTTAAGAACTTAATCTATAACAAACAAGAACAAGCACAAACAAAATCTAAACTATACCTCAAACTCCAAAGGTCTTCGATGGCTATCGGCCCAAAGCCGCTGTCTGTCCTGCGCCACTCGAAGTCTGTCTCTGATCAACTGAACCTTCTCTGCTGCATCCACAACCATCTCTGGCCCAAGCAAAACTCTCTCTCCAACATCGTCCCAAGACAAAGGAGTACGACACCTCCGACCATATAGAGCTTCAAAAGGTGACATCTCTATACTGGCCTGGTAACTGTTGTTGTAAGCAAACTCTACCAAATGGAGATGGTCCTCCCAAGAACCCCCAAAATCTAGTACACAAGTGCGCAACATATCCTCGAGAGTCTGGATAGTCCTCTCTGACTGCCCATCTGTCTGGGGATGATATGCAGTACTGAACTTGAGCTGAGTGCCCAAACTCTCCTGCAAACTCCTCCAGAAATGAGAAGTGAAACGACTATCCCGATCTGAGACTATGCTGACGGGAACTCCATGTATCCTAACGATCTGCCTCACATACATCTCTGCCAGCTTCTCTGTAGACAAACCCACCTTGAAAGGCAAAAAGTGGGCCGACTTGGTCAACCTATCAACAATGACCCAAATCGCGTCTTTCCCTCCTGGAGATCATGGAAGTTCGGACATAAAATCCATAGTAATGTGTTCCCACTTCCACTCTGGAATGGGTAATGGCTGAAGTAACCCTCCTGGCCTCTGCCTCTCGGCTTTCACCTGCTGGCACACTAAGCATCTGGATACAAACTGTGCCACTTCCCTCTTCATGCCATACCACCACACACTCTCTCGCATATCCCGATATATCTTGTTAGCACCTGGATGTATGAAATACTGAGAGCGATGCGCTTCCTGCAACACCTTCTCTCGCAACTCCCCACTAGGCACACATAATCTAACTCCATGCCTCAAAGATCCATCCTCTGCAATAGTAAAATTATCCTCCAATCCTGCTCTCACTTGAGCTCTGATACTCCTCAAAGATACGTCATCATACTGTGCTGCCTTAATCCTGTCCATCAAATCTGAGTGTATCTGCAATCCCCACATCTGCATAGCACACCCAGGAACAATCACCTCAATGCCCAAGCTCTCCAAGTCCTCCAACAAATATCGATCCTGCGTCAAGAACATAGCTACCGGATACCTGCTCAAAGCATCGGCAACTACATTGGCTTTCCCAGGATGATATTGCAAAGAGATATCAAAATCCTTCATCAGTTCCAACCACCGACGCTGCCTCATGTTCAACTCCTTCTGCGTGAAAACGTACTTCAAGTTTTTGTGGTCTGTGAAGATCTCCACACGCTCACCGTACAAATAATGTTTCCACAACTTCAGGATGAATATGACAGCTGCAAACTCCAAATTATGGGTAGGATAGTTCTTTTCATGAGGACGCAATTGCCTGGATGCATAGGCAATCACTTTCCCATGCTGCTGAAGAACACAACCCAAACCCTTTCCCGATGCATCACTATAAATAGTGAAACCTCCGGACCCTGATGGCAACGTCAAAATAGGAGCAGACGTCAACCTCTTCTTCAACTCCTCAAAAGCAACCTGGCAATCTTCCGTCCAAACAAACTCCACATCCTTTCTCGTGAGTCTGGTCATCGACTCGACAATCCTCGAAAAATCTTGTACAAACTTCCTGTAGTAGCCTGCCAATCCCAAGAAACTCCTGATCTCTGCTACCGAACTCGGAGTCTTCCAAGATTCCACTGCTGAAATCTTCTTCGGATCTACTGAAATACCATCACCAGTCACAACATGCCCCAAGAAGTCTACCTTGTCCAAGAAAAACTCATATTTGGACAACTTCCCATAAAGCTTCTCCTTCCTCAGCACATCCAACACAATCCTCAAATGCTCCTCATGCTCCTCCGGTGTCCTCGAGTATATGAGTATGTCGTCGATGAACACCACCACGAACTTGTCAAGGTACTGGTGGAACACCTTGTTCATCAAGTTCATAAATACCGTCGGAGCATTAGTCAAACCAAACGGCATGACCATAAACTCGTACTGACCATACCGAGTTCTAAAAGCAGTCTTCGGTATGTCCTCCGGCTTCACCTTTATCTGCATGGGCCACCACCAAAAATGTGTCATGACCCGTACCCGATGTAAGGATACTAGTCGGAAATAACGCCCAGCCTACGCCGCAGAATCGGCGGTAGAACGCTGTCTAGATAATCTATCTAAAGTAATGAACCACCAATAATGATAGAATACTCAATCACAGAACTAAGATAGAATGAGCACGAAATCAGATAAGAATAGAATAGTCATCATACAACTCATGAGTTTAAAATAATACATCAATGAGTCTGAAGAGTAACAAAAATAAGCTGTAAACACATGTACTCCCCAGGATATAGGATATTTTATTTGAACATGAATAAAATAAAAATTAAAGTATACAAAATAATATATAAATTAAATCTGCCAAATCGTCAATGAAAACAGTGAGCTAAAATACAAATTAAATAAAATAGGCTTTCAGTGACAGTTCCTACTGTCACTGAAACCACCGTCGCCAAAGCTGCTGTGCAAACTGCACTGCTGTCACCTATTGGTGATAGTTCTCAACTGTCACAGAAAAGTCCGTCGCTGCTGCTGCAAATCCCGCCCACTAAATGGGTTATTAATGACACTGGCGGCTCTGTCATTAATAACGTGTATAATCCTGCATTTTTACCACCAAAAACGACGGAGTAGTGCTCTCCGTACAAATAATTCCTGACTGTACCTTTTCATTCGCTCGGATAGACAGGCTTGACTTGGGAAGACAATTTGAGAGTCTCATTCAGGGGAGCATGTCTGTGGAGGAATACGCTGCGGAGTTCGGTAGGTTGAGCCAATTTGCAGAGTACTTGGTGAGGGATCCAGAGGTTTGAGCTATTCATTTTCGAGAGGGTCTAAACTGGGAAGTAAAGATTCTCATTCCATCTTTTTATGAGACATACTCGGAGATACTTGCGGAGGCACGCAAGGTTGAGCGGGATCTGGGTTTGAAGACCAAGAGAGACCGTGATTCTTTTCTGGGGGCCAACGGCAGTGCAGTATCTGCCAAACGTCCTTATTTCCAGTCCAGACCTTTCCAGTAGCCACAGCAGAACCAGACTCCAGCTAGAGCGCCTTTTCACCAGGCACCTCAGCAGCAGAGACAGTCACAGCAAGCTCCATACAACTTTTGTAAGAAGCCTGGCCACATCTGGGAAGTTTGCAGGAGGAGGCTAGGAGTTTGTTTGTATTATGGTACTGAAGGGCATCAATCAAGGGAGTGTCCTCGTCGTGCAGTTCAGGGAGCAGCTCCAGCTCCGAGGACACAGACGAGACCACCTGCAGCACAGCCGAGGGGACCGCTTCCGACACAGCAGCAGCATTTTGTCCAGCATCAACAGCAGGGAGGTGCTCGGCAGGGACGAGCGTTTGCTATAACCGTCGAAGAGGAGGAACCCACAGGAGATATCATCACAGGTTCTATTCTTCTTAATTCCATTCCAGCTTTAGCTTTATTTGATAGTGGTGCTTCCCATAGTTTTGTATCTATTTCTTTTGCTCTAAAGCATGGTTTGGTAGCTGAGTCTTTGCTTAGGACTTGCAAGATCATGACCGGGGGAGGCATTATCCTGGTTAATAATATTTGCAAGGATCGGAGAGTTACTCTGGGAGGCCGGGAGTTGAGTGCGTGTCTACTTGTAATACCACTTTCGAGCTACGATATTTTACTTGGGATGGATTGGTTGAGTAGGCACCATGCTAGCATAGACTGTAGAGGAGGTAGAGTTTTGTTTGGTTCACCAGGAGAGCCAGAGTTCGAGTTTGCTAGAGGAGCTGCGGAGCAGGAAGAAGGCATTATTTGTGGAGCTATGGTGGAAGATAAGGAGTTGTCGCATCCGTTTATAGCAGAATTCTTGGATGTGTTTCCTGAGGAATTGCCAGGATTGCCACCAGATCGAGATGTTGAATTTTCTATAGACTTGGTGCCAGGTGCAGAACTAATTTCGTAGCATGTCTATAGAGTAAACAACAGCAAGCTGGTCGAGTTGAAGAAGCAGGTGGATGAATTGCAGGATAAGGGGTTTATCAGATCGAGTTCTTCACCATGGGGAGCCCCGGTGTTGTTTGTACCGAAGAAGGATGGATCGGTGCGTATGTGCATTGATTACAGGGCTTTGAATAATCTCACTATCAAGAATAAGTATTCTTTGCCACGGATTGATGATCTGTTTGATCAGTTGAGTGGTGCGAAGGTATTTTCTAAGATAGATTTGAGATCAGGCTACCATCAGGTGAAGGTGAAGCCGGAGGACATACCAAAGACTGCTTTTAGAACTCGGTATGGTCAGTTCGAGTTTATGGTGATGCCGTTTGGTTTGACTAATGCACCGGCGGTATTTATGAACTTGATGAACAAGGTGTTCCACCAGTACCTTGACAAGTTCGTGGTGGTGTTCATTGACGACATACTCATATACTCGAGGACACCGGAGGAGCATGAGGAGCATTTGAGGATTGTGTTGGATGTGCTGAGGAAGGAGAAGTTGTATGGGAAGTTGTCCAAATGTGAGTTTTCTTGGACAAGGTAGAATTCTTGGGGCATGTTGTGACTGGTGATGGTATTTCAGTGGATCCGAAGAAGATTTCAGTAATGGAATCTTGGAAGACTCCAAGTTCGGTAGCAGAGATCAGGAGTTTCTTGGGATTGGCAGGCTATTACAGGAAGTTTGTGCAAGATTTTTTGAGGATTGCCGAGCCGATGACCAGACTCACAAGGAAGAATGTGGAGTTTGTTTGGACGGGGGATTACCAGGTTGCTTTTGAAGAGTTGAAGAAGAGGTTGACGTCTGCTCCTATTTTGACGTTGCCATCAGGGTCCGGAGGTTTCACTATTTATAGCGATGCATCAGGGAAGGGTTTGGGTTGTGTTCTTCAGCAGCATGGGAAAGTGATTGCCTATGCATCCAAGCAATTGCGTCCTCATGAAAAGAAATATCCTACCCATGATTTGGAGTTGGCAGCCGTCATCTTCGCTCGGAAGTTGTAGAAATATTATTTGTACGGAGAGCGTGTGGAGATCTTCACAGACCACAAAAGCTTGAAGTACGTTTTCATGCAGAAAGAGTTGAACATGAGGCAGCGTCGGTGGTTGGAACTGATGAAGGATTTTGATATCTCTTTGCAATATCATCCTGGGAAAGCCAATGTAGTTGCCGATACTTTGAGTAGGTATCTGGTAGCTATGTTCTTGACGCAGGATCGATATTTGTTGGAGGACTTGGAGAGCTTGGGCATTGAGGTGATTGTTCCTGGGTATGCTATGCAGATGTGGGGATTGCAGATACACTCAGATTTGATGGACAGGATCAAGGCAGCACAGTATGATGACGTATCTTTGAGGAGTATCAGAGCTCAAGTGAGAGCAGGATTGGAGGATGATTTCACTATTGCAGAGGATGGATCTTTGAGGCATGGAGTTAGATTGTGTGTGCCTAGTGGGGAGTTGCTAGAGGAGGTATTGCAGGAAGCGCATCGCTCTCAGTATTCCGTACATCCAGGTGCTAACAAGATGTATCGGGATATGCGAGAGAGTGTGTGGTGGTATGGCATGAAGAGGGTAGTGGCACAGTTTGTATCCAGATGTTTAGTGTGCCAGCAGGTGAAAGTCGAGAGGCAGAGGCCAGGAGGGTTACTTCAGCCATTACCCATTCCAGAGTGGAAGTGGGAACACATTACTATAGATTTTGTGTCCGGACTTCCACGATCTCCAGGAGGGAAAGACGCGATTTGGGTCATTGTTGATAGGTTGACCAAGTCGGCCCACTTTTTGCCTTTCAAGGTGGGTTTGTCTACAGAGAAGCTGGCAGAGATGTATGTGAGGCAGATCGTTAGGATACATGTAGTTCCCGTCAGCATAGTCTCAGATCGGGATAGTCGTTTCACTTCTCATTTCTGGAGGAGTTTGCAGGAGAGTTTGGGCACTCAGCTCAAATTCAGTACTGCATATCATCCCCAGACAGATGGGCAGTCTGAGCGGACTATCCAGACTCTCGAGGATATGTTGCGCACTTGTGTACTATATTTTGGGGGTTCTTGGGAGGACCATCTCCATTTGGTAGAGTTTGCTTACAACAACAGTTACCAGGCCAGTATACAGATGTCACCTTTTGAAGCTTTATATGGTCGGAGGTGTCGTACTCCTTTGTCTTGGGACGATGTTGGAGAGAGAGTTTTGCTTGGGCCAGAGATGGTTGTGGATGCAGCAGAGAAGGTTCAGTTGATCAAAGACAGACTTCGAGTGGCGCAGGACAGACAGCGGCATTGGGCCGATAGCCATCGGAGACCTTTGGAGTTTGAGGTATAGTTTAGATTTTGTTTGTGCTTGTTCTTATTTATTATAGATTAAGTTCTTAAGATGGTGTTTTGTTCTAGGTGGGTGGTTTGGTATTTCTGAGAATTTCTCCGACACGAGGCACGATTCGCTTCGGTGGAGGCGGAAAGCTTAGTCCGCGATTCATCGGACCTTTCACTATTCTAGAGAGGGTCGGTGCAGTTGCTTATAGACTAGACTTGCCACCTGCATTGGAGGGAGTGCACAACGTGTTTCATGTGTCACAATTGAGACGATACGTGGCAGATCCTAGTCATGTATTGGATCACTCAGAGATAGAGGTAGGCCCTACTCTTAGCTATCCAGAGCAGCCAGTTGAGATTCTGGATCAGAGAGAGAAGGTACTGAGGAACCAGACTATTCCTTTGGTACGCGTCGCATGGAGGTATCACTCTCCGGGAGAGTCTACCTGGGAGAGAGAGGATGACATGCGAGAGCGTTATCCATATTTGTTTGTACCTTGAGGTATGTTATTTTCTAGTTATGTTCTGTTCATTAGTTAATTGTGATTCTTTAGTTCTGTTCTGTGATTTTTCTTGGGGTAGTTTTCATCTTTAAATTTTGAGGACAAAATTATTTTAAGGAGGGTAGACTTGTCACTACCACATTTTAGGAAAAAGGGTATTTTAGTAATTTCCTATTTAAATAAATATTGTGCATGGTAAATAATTTTTGTTGTATTATTTAATTGTTGTTGGATATTATTTAATTATTTTGGACTTATTTTAGTGGACCCAACTAGTGTAGTTTGGACCATGGACCAACATGAATTAAATAGTTAGATTTGGCCCATTTAGAAAGCCCATAGTTAAGGAGATGGATTAAATTAATTAAGTGATTAGACTAGAAGCTTCCTTCCTTAATTATTTCTTCATGAGAGGCCCCAAGGGGTACATTGGATATTTTACAATTGCTTGGAGAAGGGGGCATGGCCGGCCTATTAAAAGAGGGGGGAAATTTCTCTCTCCTCTCATTCTTATTCCAAATCTAGATCTAGAATTTCCCACTCCCAAATTTTCTCCATTCCCATTCCAATTCCCCACCAAATTCATTCCAAATTCTTCCCAATTCACCATTAGAAAGTTGAGAAGCAAGGATCTAGAAGGAGGAAGCAAAGATCTACAAAAAGGAGCAAGGATCTACAATTTGGAAGCAAGTTTATCTCAATTGGAGGTTTCATTGGGAATCCATCTCCCAATAGGTATAATTCAGTTTTTCCGATTAAAATAGCTTCTAAATCTGAGATTTAATCATGTAAAATCAACCTATATGTATGTACTACCCATAGGAATTTGTTTTGTGTTCATAGGAGACCCATGGAGAAAGTTATGGTGCTTTTTGTGTCAATTTTGTTGGAATTCCGAATTTACATTTTGTTGTGTGTGTCAATTGATCCTATAGATCAATTGGGCATGTGCTTATGTGTTTGGGGCTTGTGTCGTGTCCATATTTGGGTACATGTGGTTCGTATCCCAACTATTTGGTGATACGTGTTATTTTGGGGGTTTTTCTCCGACACGGGGCTTTGTACATGTCGTATTTTGACACGGACACATAGATCTACTTTTGACACTTTGATTTGTTCATAAATATTATTTATGACTTGTTTGTGTCCTTCGGGGCACATTTGGTTGTGTGTTGGACTCGTGTCACATGCGTATCCTAGATCTAGTGGGATACGGTGTAAAACTTTCCAATTTGGTGTGTTTATGTGTAGATCTAATTATTTATGCTTTAAATTCTTTATTTATAATTAGTAAATTTATATAGATATTATATATTATTTTAGTGTATTTATTATGGTATTATTGTAGCATAGATCTATATATATTTTTATGTGTTCTAATATGGTGTATAAATATATGTATATAGCTTTCTTGCATGCAAATATATATGTACTTATGTTAATAACATAAATTATACATAAATATTTTATAAAATATATTTATGTGTTTAAATGTGTAATTATATTATTTATAATTATTATATATTTAATTGTTAATTTAATGAATGTATTTTTATGTGTGCTTCTAGCCATGTAAAATACGTACATTAATATGTGCATTGTGTTTTGTAACTAATAGTATTTAATTATATATATATAATTATATATATTTATCTAATTATTTTTATATATATTTTTTGATTTATATATAGATTTATATATATATATATTTTTTTATATATATATTTTTTGTGTTTTTAGTGACAGTAGGATTAATGACAGAGAACTGTCATTAATTAGGCGGTTACAGCAGCAGCCGCTGTAACAGTGGCGGCGGATTATTAATGATAGAGCCGCCACTGTCATAAATAACCCATGCAGTGAGCGGGATTCGCAGTAGCAGCGACGGATTTTGCTGTGACAGTTGAGAACTGTCACCAATAGGTGACAGCAGTGCAGTTTGCACAGCGGCTTTGGCGACGGTGGTTTCAGTGACAGTAGGAACTGTCACTGAAAGCCTATTTTATTTAATTTGGATTTTAGCTCACTATTTTCAGTGATGATTTGGCAGATTTAATTTATATATTATATATTATATTTGTATATATATATGTGTATATATATAGGTGTTTTTGTGAGATATAATACTAATAATAATATATTATTTTATTTGTATAAATATTGGTTTGTATATATATTATTTAGAGTGTATAATATTGTATTATTAGTATACTTTGTGTGGGTATCAATTGGGATTTAATTTTGATTCCTAAATTGTTGTATTTTATTTTCTATATTATTTATAGATTTCTTGTGAGGTTGACCTTGGTTTGACCATGTTTGACTTTAGTTGACTTTAGAGTTGACCATAGTTGACTTTTGACTTAGAATTTATTTATTGACCTAGAAGTTGACTAGTTTGACTTTTTCTCTTTCCGGGACCTTGTATTAATGTGGTATTCCATATCTAGGTTTTCGAGGCACCGAGTCAGACATCTGTGAGACTATTCATTGGACTTCAGGCGAGTACATTCTCTGATAGTTTCTCATTTATGATATCCTCTATGTTCGTTGTATCTAGTGTAGATATACATGTTTCTCTTGACACTATGGTTACACGGATTGGTATATCCGGATTTCGTCATGAGATGTTATTCCTTGGTATATGGTGTATATGGTGCAAGTATTGTTTCATTGGTTATCTTGTACATGTACAGACACCGATTTTCGGGAGGAGTCGCTCTCTTCTTGGGGAATCTAGTGCCATAGCATACCGTGGTTGGATCTATTATTCCAGTTGGGGATGGAGAGTATTAGTATAGATATGTGATCAAATCCCTATTGAATATAGTCTTCTTGAAAAGGACCTGCATGGGCCACCACCAAAAACGTTAGTATAGATATGTGATCAAATCCCTATTGAATAAAGTATTGGTAAGCGAATAGTGTTGATCATGCACCGCACGTATGATTTATGAATAAAGGATATATAGTAACAAAAATATAATATACAATATAACCGTCGATATGTTGTAATTTGTATATTACGACATGTTCAAAGCCCCGTGTTGGAGGAAAAACCCCCAAAATGACACGTATCACCAAATAGTTGGGATACGAACCACATGTACCAAATTATGGACACGACACTAGCCCCAAACACAAAAGCTCATGTCCAATTGATCTATAGGATCAATTGATACACACAACAAAATGTAAATTCGGAATTCCAACAAAATTAACACAAAAAGCACCATAACTTTCTCCATGGGTCTCCTATGAACACAAAACAAAGTCCTATGGGTAGTACATACATATAGGTTGATTTTATATGATTAATGCAGGTTGGACAAGATACAATACGGCCTGGCTAATCATACGTGCGGTGCATGATCAACACTATTCGCTTACCAATACTTTATTCAATAGGGATTTGATCACATATCTATACTAATACTCCCCACCCCCAACTGGTATAATAGATCCAACCACGGTATGCTATGGTACTAGATTCCCCAAGAAGATAGCTAGTCTCCCCGAGAATCGGTGTCTGTACATGTACAAGATAACCAATGAAACAATACTTGCACTATATACACCATATACCAAGGAATAACATCTCATGACGAGATCCGGATATACCAATCCGTGTAACCATAGTGTCGAGAGAAACATGTAAATCTACACTAGATACAACGAACATAGAGGATATCATAAATGAGAAACTATCAGAGAATGTACTCGCCTGAAATCCAAAGAACAGTCTCACAAATGTCTGACTCGGTGCCTCGAAGACCTAGATATGGAATACCACATTAAAACAAGGTCCCGGAAAGAGAACAAGTCAAACTAGTCAACTCCTAGGTCAATGAATAAATTCTAAGTCAAAAGTCAACTATGGTCAACTCTAAAGTCAACTAAAGTCAAACCAAGGTCAACCTCACAAGAAATCTATATAAATAATATAGAAATAAAATACAATAATTTAGGAATAAAAATTAGATCCCAAATCATACTCACACAAAGTATACTACTAATACAAATAATATATACCCTAAAATAATATATATACAAACCAATATGTATACAAATAACATAATATATTATTACAAATATTATACAAAACACATATATATACACATATATATATACAATAATAATATATAAAATATAATTTAAAACTGTCAACGCGTCACTGAAAACAGTGAACAAAACAAGATAAAATAAAAACAGATTTAATAGTTACAGTCTTGACTGTCACTGAAAATTCGTCGCAGAAACTCCATATATAAAACCGCTGCTGTCACAGTTTGCTGACAGTTTCAAACTGTCACAAAAAAACGTCGCTGAAAGGTTGTCGCTCAAAACTGTCGCAACATTAATGACAGATCTGTCATTAATGCTGACCACTGTACAGCGGCTGTTGTTCAGACCAAATAATGACAGTTTCACTGTCATAGAAACCACTGTCACCAAAACAAATAAAAATATAAAAATATATATATAAATATATAAATATATATATGCAATAATAATCATAATACATATATATAAATAAATAATTATATACTTATATATATATATGCACATATAAACTTATAATTAAATACTAATAGTAACAACACATGCACATGTTAATGTTCATATTTTACATGGCTAGAAGCACACCTAAAATATATACATTAATATACAAATAATTACATAATAATTATAAATAATATAATTACACAATTAAACACATAAATATATTTTATAAAATATTTATGTATAATTTATACTATTAACATAAGTACATATATAATTACATGCAAGAAAGCTATATATTATATTTGTACATCATATTAGCACACACAAAAATATATAGATCTATGCTACAATAATTACTATAATAAATACACAAAATAAATATATAATATCTATATATATTTACTAATTATAATTGAAGAATTTAAACCATATATAATTAGATCTATTCAAAAATCCACACAATTGGAGAGTATCACACCGTATCCCACTAGATCTAGGATACGTATGTGACACGAGTCCAACACACAACCAATTACACACCGAAGGATACAAACAAATCACAAATAATATTTATAAATAAATCAAAGTGTCAAAAGTAGATCTATGTGTCTGTGTCAAAATACGACATGTTCAAAGCCCCGTGTCGGAGAAAAAACCCCCAAAATGACACGTATCACCAAATAGTTAGGATACGAACCACATGTACCAAATTATGGACACGACACTAGCCCCAAACATATAAGCTCATGTCCAATTGATCTATAGAATCAATTGATACACACAACAAAATATAAATTCGGAATTCCAACAAAATTAACACAAAAAGCACCATAACTTTCTTCATGGGTCTCCTATGAACACAAAACAAAGTCCTATGGGTAGTATATACATATAGGTTGATTTTACATGATTAAATCTCAGATTTAGAAGCTATTTAAATGGTAAAATCTGAATTATACCTATTGGGAGATGGATTCCCAATGAAACCTCCAATTGAGAAGAACTTGCTTCCAAATTGTAGATCCTTGCTTCCTTCTTCTAGATCCTTGCTTCCTCCTTCTCTAATGGTGAATTGGAAAGAATTTGGAATGAATTTGGTAGGGAATTGGAATGGGAATGGAGGGAATTTGGGAGTGGGAAATTCTAGATCTAGATTTGGAATGAGAATGAGAGGAGAGAGAAATTTCTCCCCTCTTTTAATAGGCCGGCCTTGCCCCTCTCCCAAGCAATTGTAAAATATCCAATGTACCCCTTGGGGCCTCTCATGAAAAAATAATTAAGGAAGGAAGCTTCTAGTCTAATCACTTAATTAATTTAATCCATCTCCTTAACTATGGGCTTTCTAAATGGGCCAAATCTAACTATTTAATTCATGTTGGTCTATGGGTCCAAACTATACTAGTTGGGTCCACTAAAATAAGTCCAAAATAATTAAATAACATTCAACAATAATTAAATAATACAACAAAAAATTATTTACCATGCACACTATTTATTTAAATAGGAAATTACTAAAATACCCTTTTCCTAAAATATGGAAGTGACAAGTCTACCCTCCTTAAAATAATTTTGTCCTCGAAATTCAAAGACGAAAACTACCCCCAGAAAAATACAGAACAGAACTAAAGAATCACAACTAACTAATGAACATAATATAATAATGAACAGAACATAACTAGAATAACATACCTCAAGGTACAAACAAATATGGATAACGCTCTCGCATGTCATCCTCTCTCTCCCAGGTAGACTCCCCCGGAGAGTGATGCCTCCATGCGACGCGCACCAAAGGAATAGTCTGTTTCCTCAGCACCTTCTCTCTCCGATCCAGAATCTCAACTGGCTGCTCTGGATAGCTAAGAGTAGGGCCCACCTCTATCTACGAGTGATCCAATACATGACTAGGATCTGCCACGTATCGTCTCAACTGCGACACATGAAACACGTTGTGCACTCCCTCCAATGCAGGTGGCAAGTCTAGTCTATAAGCAACTGTACCGACCCTCTCTAGAATAGTGAAAGGTCCGATGAATCGCGGACTAAGCTTTCCGCCTCCACCGAAGCGAATCGTGCCTCGTGTCGGAGAAATCCTCAGAAACATCAAACCACCCACCTAGAACAAAACACCATCTTAAGAACTTAATCTATAACAAACAAGAACAAGCACAAACAAAATCTAAACTATACCTCAAACTCCAAAGGTCTCCGATGGCTATCGGCCCAATGCCGCTGTCTGTCCTGCGCCACTCGAAGTCTGTCTCTGATCAAATGAACCTTCTCCGCTGCATCCACAACCATCTCTGGCCCAAGCAAAATTCTCTCTCCAATATCGTCCCAAGACAAAGGAGTACGACACCTTCGACCATATAAAGCTTCAAAAGGTGACATCTCTATACTGGCCTGGTAACTGTTGTTATAAGCAAACTCTACCAAATGGAGATGGTCCTCCCAAGAACCCCCGAAATCTAGTACACAAGTGCGCAACATATCCTTGAGAGTCTGGATAGTCCTCTCTGACTGTCCATCTGTCTGGGGATGATATGCAGTACCGAACTTGAGCTGAGTGCCCAAACTCTCCTGCAAACTCCTCCAGAAATGAGAAGTAAAACGACTATCTCGATCTGAGTATGGAAAATGCCCTTGTGATATCCTTGTAATACCTGCATGGGTCACCACTAAAAATGTGTCACGACCCGCACCCGGTGTAGGGATGCAAGTCGGGAACAACGCCCAACCTACGCCGCAGCATCGGCGGTAGAACGCTGTCTTGGTCAACTATACTATCTAATTATCTCACTATAAAGCATAAACATCCAATAATATCTCAACTCCAAGAAGGGAGTAATCAACTTAATTCAACACAATACTCAATCACATTTCTATGGCACGAGAGGATATCACAGAAGTCTAACATAACTAAACAGTTAAAAATATAACAACAACAAATAGAAATAATATCCAAACACAAATATATGCCGGAAACAAATTCGGTACCAAAATGCTAAAGAGAACTAACTATGCTAACTAGTGAATCCGGCTAAATCTCTCGACAGTCACTCCAGAACTAGTGGGACTAAGTCTGCACCATCTATAGGCTGAGGTCCGTAGTATGTCGAACACCAATCTTCCGGATCCTCTGAAAAATATTTTCCAGTCAGGAATGGAGCGAAGTACAACCCAATAGCAGTTTCAATTAATTGACAAAAACTATAAAGCAGTAGAATAGAAGATGCTATCTACGATGAGGATATAACTGATAATCAAGAACAATGAGAGAATAGGCAATACTAACAACAGAATATAATCAATGCGTACAAGAATAAAGGAATGAACTATAATGTCAGAATAGAACAAGGTAATCAATGAACTGAATAATGGAATCTACAATAACTATGTGATTTGAGATACTAACTAAATATGTGATCGGCCTGGGAGATTCAATGATTACGCTAAGGAGCTAACTCAACCATACGTGAATTGCATGGTTAGTTAGTAGCCAATGATTACACTACTAGCCGATAGTTTCTTGATCACATATTTAATTGGTATTTCCCCCACCCCGACTGATATGATGGATCGAATCATGACACGTCACTAGCCAATGTATCCAATATTTAATCTACAATATTCAATGTTATCCAATACCAACAAGGACAGTATCCGATACCATCTCCATAATCAAGGTAACATTCCATGACTAACGATCCAATAATAATACCAATCCGTGTACCATCGTGTCAAGAATCATAAGTAACATTTCTAAATACTTGAATTATAGTGGTAATCAAATAATGAAAACTATCAGAGAATGTACTCGCCTGTGGTCCAGAGCAAATGATAAAAATGATGTCCGAACTAGTGTCACAGACCTATATATGAAATATTGCATTAATACAAGTTTTTGTGAAGAGAAATAAATTAAACTAGTCAATTTCTAGGTCATAAAACTATTTCTAAGTCAAAAGTCAAACTAGGTCAACTCTAAGTCAACTATTGTCAACTATAGTCAAATTATGGTCAACTACCTATTTCTAGGTTGCATGAGTCTAACTCAAAGATATTAGGCTCACACACTATGAATCTAGGCCACACAAGCTACATCTTAGGATACTAAGATACCGTATCTCAGGATACGCAAACAAGGGATAAATATAACACATATGTACATATCAAACAATATTATATATATAAAATTCTAATTACAAATGCTAAATGGATACCTTGGTTTCGAACCAACTTGGTATCGCACTACTAAACCTCTATCTTGATATCCAAACCCAATACCTTGTTATCCTCCAATACCTTGATACTTACCTTGGCATCTCAAGGTAAATTCAAAACCTTATTTATACTAACTACCCAACAATAATTATAAACTACTATGCATTTAATATTTATATAATTCTATATACCTTATTTTAGTCACCTTAATACCAACCCATAATTAGTTTACAACTATCCTATTACTTATGCCAATATCTACTACTCATACCTTGGTATATCTTGCTACTTACCTTGATATCTCAAGGTAATTGCCAAAATCTCATATATATACTAACTACCCATCAATAATTACATATATCAATCCAATATAACTCTAGTATGTACTAATAGAATAATACTAACTACCAACTACACACTAACTATTAATACATATATACATACATACATACATAACTACAAATATATAATATAAAAAAAATACTCATAACAATTGATAACTAAAGTATACTAATTATTCTAATAAATTTATATGCTACAACTAAATATATACATATATAATATACTATAATACAAATAGCAATTAGGAACATATTTATATATATATTAATTACCATATATATATATACATATATATATCTATATATATATTAATATCTAATATATTAAAAACTGTCAAACTGTCGCTAAATATCCTATCCACTGTCACAGAAAGCTGCTGTGTATATAGATACACTGCAGTTTTTGTGACAGTTTCCTGCACTGTCACTAAAAACTGTCGCTGAAGCTTCTGATACTCTGCTGATACACTGTTGTTTCAGCGACAGTTTTCTGCAACTGTCGCTGACTGCTGTCGCTGAAAAGCTGCTATTATTTTGCATTTGTTGCTGCTGTTGCGACACTTCTGGCTCGCTGTTGTCGCTGAAAATATATGTATATATATACAATATATATATAAATACATATATATAACCCACCATATATATATATTTATACAATATATATTTAAATACATATATATAACCCATAATATATATTTATACAATAAACATATAAAACTATATATAACTATACATACACTTATACATAGTAAATTGTATAAAATACGCATAGTAACATACACACACATATAGTAATATGTATATATAACTATACATACATGTATACATATATATAATCGTATAATAATATAAATACATAACAATATATAATATAACTATATATATAACCACATATAAATATATCTACTATATTATATATACATATGCTACCACTTATAAATATATATCTACATACATATATATATATATAAATAATCATATATAAATAATCTAATTACTTAAATAAATATACATATATATTATATAAAATATATACATATATTTACATCCCTAACATATTTTATAACATATATATTAATGCATGTAGAAGAAAGCTACATAATATATATTCTATTAATACATATATAATACATAGATCTATGATACAATACACATTATAATAAATATACATAATACATATATAATATATATAGATACATACACAATTATAATTCAAGAATTAAAGCACAATTAATTAGATCTACACATAAACACATAATAATTGGAGCGTATCACACCGTATCCCGCTAGATCTAGGATACGCATGCGACACGAGTCCACCACACATCCAATTTTACCCCGAATGATACAAACAAATCACATATAATATTTATGAACAAAACAAAGTGTCAAATATAGATCTATGTGTCCGTGTCAAAATACGACATGTACAAAGTCCTGTGTCGGAGGAAAAACCCCCAAAACAACACGTATCACCAAATTGTTGGGATACGACCTACACGTACCCAATTGTGGACACGACACTAGCCCCAAACACATAAACATATGCCAAATTGATCTATAGGATCAATTGACACACACAACAAAAGTTATTTTCGGAATTCCCCCAAAATTGACACAAAAAGCACCATAACTTTCTCCATAGGTCTCCTATGAAAACAAAACCAAATCCTATGGGTAGTACATACATATGGGTTGATTATTCATGATTAAATCTCAAATTTAGAAGCTATTTTAAGGGCAAAAACTGAATTATACCTATTGGGAGATGGATTCCCAATGAAACCTCCAAAATTGGTGAAATTGGCCTCCAACTTGTAGATCCTTGCTCCTCTTTGTAGATCCTTGCTTTCTCCTTCTAGATCCTTGATCTTCTAGTCTCCAATAGTGATTTGAAAAGTAATTGGATAAAAATTTGGTAGAGATTTGGTGGAATTTGGTTGAGGGAAATTCTAGATCTAGATTTGGAATAAAAAATGAAGAGAGAGAAAGTTTTTATCCCCTTTATATAGGCCTCACTTGCCTCCTCCCTCAAGCTACTATTTAAAGTCTAAAATACCCCTTGGAGCCTCTCATAAAAAAATTAATTAAGGAGGAAAGCTTCTAGTCTAATGGGTTAATTAATTTAATCATCCTCCTAATTAAGGGGCTTTCTAGTTGGGCTCAATTCTAACAATTAATACATGTTGGTCTATGAGTCTAAACTAAACTAGTTAGGTCCACTAACACAAGTCCAAAAATAAATTTAATATGCTAATAATAAATAAATAATACAATAAATAAATATTTAACATGCACAATATTTAATTAATTATAAAATGACCAAAATACCCTTTTCTAGAAAATACGGTAGTGACAAGTCTATCCCCCTTAAAATAATTTCGTCCTCAAAATTTAAAGGTGATCGTACTCCTTCTAGGTCAAACCCCCAGCAATCATATTCTAATAAGGTCTTATCTCACTAAGAACAGTCCTATGTAAAGAATAACATGCATGGTCATGGTCTCCACCTGTCTTATAACTGTTGTCTCTGTCAGGGTATTCTATAGCTACACTAACTATATAACACAAGCATCCAAAAGGTACTAAAGAATCAATCAATCAAAATAGATGAAAGGAACAGAAAGAAAGAACAGACCCTCTAACCCATCACCTGTAGTATTAGTCTCCTCGACCGTCATTACAAATGCTCCGCCCTGCCGAGGTAGCTCCCTCTGCGGGTGATGAGCAATCTGTGGTGCTACAGGTAGCCTAACCCCACCTCTCTGCCCTCGATCTGCATCCTGGCCTGGACGTTGAATTGTCCAGAGACAATCTTTCACCATATGCTCCGTTGATCCACAATGTATGCATGCTCCAAGTCTCTTCCGGCACATCTCCCAAGTGTGCCCAGTCTTCTTGCAATAGGTGCATTGAGGAGCTTATTGCACCTATCTCTGAGGCTGCTGTGGTATCTGTTGTACTAGAGCTTGTACTGGAGCAACAATAGGTTCTGGCATCTGATATTGTTGCTGATAGGCTCCAAATTGTATTGGAAACTGCTGTTGCTGGAACCGCGGCCTTTTTGTTGGTCCCTCACTACTACTGTCACCCCCAAACATATCACGGTCCCTCTTCGACTTTAAGTTCCACTCCCGCTCGACCTTGCTGCCTCCGAAAGTATCTCAGAATACGTCTCGTAGAAAGACGGAATGAGAATCTTGACTTCCCAATTCAGACCCTCGCGGAAACGGATAGCCCGAACTTCTGGCTCTCTCACCAAGTACTCCGTAAATTGGCTCAGCCTCCCGAACTCTGCGGCATACTCCTCTACGGACATGCTTCCTTGTGTAAGGCTCTCAAATTGCCTTCCTAATTCCAATTTGTCCATCCGAGCAAAGAACTTCTTCATAAAGAGATCCTTGAATATCTCCCAAGATTGCCCCGCATCAGTAAGAATTGGCTCATTCCTGAACCAAGTACGGGCAACGTCGAATAGTTGAAGTCCTACCGCCTCAACCTTCATATGCTCCGCAAGACGGGATACCTTCATGAGTCGCTCGATATCTTCAAGCCAATCGTCAGCATAGACTATACCTTCTGTACCCTTGAAAACTCGAGGCTCAAGCTTCTTGAAATTTTGAATGTTGCCTGGCTTGATCTGAGTATCCTGTGGCTGTGGAGGAGCCACTCTCTGAACTGCTGCTATAGCTACCTGATGGGCATTTTCCATACTCTGCCGCATCATATCTGACTGCCTGTGCTGGGCTTCTATCTGTGCCACTACCTGTATGGGCCACCACCAAAAACGTAATATATTATTACAAATATTATACCTCACAAAACACATATATATACACATATATATATATACAATAATAATATATAAAATATAATTTAAAACTGCCAAAGCGTCACTGAAAACAGTGAACAAAACAAGATAAAATAAAAACAGGTTTAATAGTGACAGTCTTGACTGTCACTGAAAATTCGTCGCAGAAACTCCATATACAAAACCGCTGCTGTCACAGTTTGCTGACAGTTTCAAACTGTCACAAAAAAATGTCGCTGAAAGGTTGCCGCTCAAAACTGCCGCAGCATTAATGACAGATCTGTCATTAATACTGACCACTGTACAGCGGCTGCTGTTCAGGCCCAATAATGACAGTTTCACTGTCACAAACCCACTGTCACTAAAACACAGAAATATATATATATATATAAATATATATATGCAATAATAATCACAATACATATATATAAATAAATAATTATATACTTATATATATATGCACATATAAACTTATAATTAAATACCAATAGTTACAACACATGCACATATTAATGTTCATATTTTACATGGCTAGAAGCACACCTAAAATATATACATTAATATACAAATAATTACATAATAATTATAAATAATATAATTACACAATTAAACACATAAATATATTTTATAAAACATTTATGTATAATTTATACTATTAATATAAGTACATATATAATTATATGCAAGAAAGCTACATATTATATTTGTACATCATATTAGCACACACAAAAATATATAGATCTATGCTACAATAATTACTATAATAAATACACAAAATAAATATATAATATCTATATATATTAACTAATTATAATTGAAGAATTTAAACCATACATAATTAGATCTACACATAAATACACCAAATTGGAAAGTTTCACACCGTATCCCACTAGATCTAGGATACGCATATGACACGAGTCCAACACACAATCAATTGCACCCCGAAAGACACAAACAAGTCACAATTAATATTTATGAATAAATTAAAGTGTCAAAAGTAGATCTATGTGTCCGTGTCAAAATACGACATGTTCAAAGCCCGTGTCGGAGGGAAAACCCCCAAAATGATACGTATCACCAAATAGTTGGGATACGAACCACAAGTAACCAAATATAGACACGAAACAAGCCCCAAATACATAGGCACATGCCCAATTGATCTATAGGATCAATTGACACACACAACAAAATGTAAATTCGGAATTCCAATAAAATTGACACAAAAAGCACCATAACTTTCTCCATGGGTCTCCTATGAACACAAAACAAATTCCTATGGGTAGTACATACATATAGGTTGATTTTACATGATTAAATCTCAGATTTAGAAGCTATTTAAATGGGAAAATCTGAATTATACCTATTGAGAGATGGATTTCCAATGAAACCTCCAATTGAGAAGAACTTGCTTCCAAATTGTAGATCCTTGCTCCTCTTTGTAGATCCTTGCTTCCTTCTTCTAGATCCTTGCTTCCTCCTTCTCTAATGGTGAATTGGGAAGAATTTGGAATGAATTTGGTAGGGAATTGGAATGGAAATTGAGGGAATTTAGGAGTGAGAAATTCTAGATCTAGATTTGAAATAAGAATGAGAGGAGAGAGAAATTTCCCCCCTCTTTTAATAGGCCGGCCTTGCCCCTCTCACAAGCAAGTGTAAAATATCCAATGTACCCCTTGGGGCCTCTCATGAAGAAATAATTAAGGAAGGAAGCTTCTAGTCTAATCACTTAATTAATTTAATCCATCTCCTTAACTATGGGCTTTCTAAATGGGCCAAATCTAACTATTTAATTTATGTTGGTCCATGGGTCCAAACTACACTAGTTGGGTCCACTAAAATAAGTCCAAAATAATTAAATAACATCCAATAATAATTAAATAATACAACAAAAATTATTTACCATGCACAATATTTATTTAAATAGGAAATTACTAAAATACCATTTTTCCTAAAATGTGGTAGTGACAAGTCTACCCTCCTTAAAATAATTTTGTCCTCGAAATTCAAAGACGAAAACTACCCCCAGAAAAACACAGAACAGAACTAAAGAATCACAACTAACTAATGAACTGAACAGAACATAACAATAAACAGAACATAACTAGAAATAACATACCTCAAGGTACAAACAAATATGGATAACGCTCTCGCATGTCATCCTCTCTCTCCCAGGTAGACTCCCCTGGAGAGTGATGCCTCCATGCGACGCACACCAAAGGAATAGTCTGGTTTCTCAGTACCTTCTCTCTCCGATCCAGAATCTCAACTGGTTGCTCTGGATAGTTAAGAGTAGGGCCCACCTCTATCTTCGAGTGATCCAATACATGACTAGGATCTGCCACGTATCGTCTCAACTGCGACACATGAAACACGTTGTGCACTCCCTCCAATGCAGGTGGCAAGTCTAGTCTATAAGCAACTGCACCGACCCTCTCTAGAATAGTGAAAGGTCCGATGAATCGCGGACTAAGCTTTCCGCCTCCACCGAAGCGAATCGTGCCTCGTGTCGGAGAAATCCTCAGAAACACCAAACCACCCACCTAGAACAAAATACCATCTTAAGAACTTAATCTATAATAAACAAAAACAAGCACAAACAAAATCTAAACTATACCTCAAACTCCAAAGGTCTCCGATGGCTATCGGCCCAATGCCGCTGTCTGTCCTGCGCCACTCGAAGTCTGTCTCTGATCAAATGAACCTTCTCCGCTGCATCCACAACCATCTCTGGCCAAAGCAAAATTCTCTCTCCAACATCGTCCCAAGACAAAGGAGTACGACACCTCCGACCATATAGAGCTTCAAAAGGTGACATCTCTATACTGGTCTGGTAACTGTTGTTGTAAGCAAACTCTACCAAATGGAGATGGTCCTCCCAAGAACCCCCGTAATCTAGTACACAAGTGCGCAATATATCCTCGAGAGTCTGGATAGTCCTCTCTGACTGCCCATCTGTCTGGGGATGATATGCAGTACTAAACTTGAGCTGAGTGCCCAAACTGTCCTGCAAACTCCTCCAGAAATGAGAAGTAAAATGACTATCCCGATCTGAGACTATGCTGACGAAAACTCCATGTATCCTAACGATCTGCCTCACATATATCTCTGCCAGCTTCTCCGTAGACGAATCCACCTTGAAAGGCAAAAAGTGGGCCGACTTGGTCAACCTATCAACAATGACCCAAATCGCGTCTTTCCCTCCTGGAGATCGTGGAAGTCCGGACACAAAATCCATAGTAATATATTCCCACTTCCACTCTGGAATGGGTAATGGCTGAAGTAACCCTCCTGGCCTCTGCCTCTCGGCTTTCACCTGCTGGCACACTAAGCATCTGGATACAAACTGTGCCACTTCCCTCTTCATGCCATACCACCACACACTCTCTCGCATATCCCGATACATCTTGTTAGCACCTGGATGTATGGAATACTGAGAGCGATGCGCTTCCTGCAACACCTCCTCGCGCAACTCCCCACTAGGCACACACAATCTAACTCCATGCCTCAAAGATCCATCCTCTGTAATAGTGAAATCATCCTCCAATCCTGCTCTCACCTGAGCTCTGATACTCCTTAAAGATACATCATCATACTGTGCTGCCTTAATCCTGTCCATCAAATCTGAGTGTATCTGCAATCCCCACATCTGCATAGCACCACCAGGAATAATCACCTCAATGCCCAAGCTCTCCAAGTCCTCCAATAAATATCGATCCTGCGTCAAGAACATAGCTACCGGATACCTGCTCAAAGCATCGGCAACTATATTGGCTTTCCCAGGATGATATTGTAAAGAGATATCAAAATCCTTCATCAGTTCCAACCACCGACGCTGCCTCATGTTCAACTCCTTCTGCGTGAAAACATACTTCAAGCTTTTGTGGTCTGTGAAGATCTTCACACGCTCTCCGTACAAATAATGTTTCCACAACTTCAGAGCGAAGATGACGGCTGCCAACTCCAAATCATGGGTAGGATAGTTCTTTTCATGAGGACACAATTGCCTGGATGCATAGGCAATCACTTTCCCATGCTGCTAAAGAACACAACCTAAACCCTTTCCCGATGTATCACTATAAATAGTGAAACCTCCGGACCCTGATGGCAACGTCAAAATAGGAGCAGACGTCAACCTCTTCTTCAACTCTTCAAAAGCAACCTGGCAATCCTCCGTCCAAACAAACTCCACATCCTTCCTTGTGAGTCTGGTCATCGGCTCGACAATCCTCGAAAAATCTTGCATAAACTTCCTGTAGTAGCCTGCCAATCCCAAGAAACTCCTGATCTCTGCTACTGAACTCGGAGTCTTCCAAGATTCCACTACTGAAATCTTCTTCGGATCCACTGAAATACCATCACCAGTCACAACATGCCCAAGAATTCTACCTTGTCCAAGAAAAACTCACACTTGGACAACTTCCCATACAACTTCTCCTTCCTCAGCACATCCAACACAATCCTCAAATGCTTCTCATGCTCCTCCGGTGTCCTCTAGTATATGAGTATGTCGTCGATGAACACCACCACAAACTTGTCAAGGTACTGGTGGAACACCTTGTTCATCAAGTTCATAAATACTGCCGGCGCATTAGTCAAACCAAACGGCATCACCATAAACTCGTACTGACCATACCGAGTTCTAAAAGCAGTCTTCGGTATGTCCTCCGGCTTCACCTTCACCTGATGGTAGCCTGATCTCAAATCTATCTTAGAAAATACCTTCGCACCACTCAACTGATCAAACAGATCATCAATCTGTGGCAAAGGATACTTATTCTTGATAGTGAGATTATTCAAAGCCCTGTAATCAATGCACATACGCACCGATCCATCCTTCTTCGGTACAAACAATACCGGGGCTCCCCATGGTGAAGAACTCGATCTGATAAACCCCTTATCCTGCAATTCGTCCACCTGCTTCTTCAACTCGACCAGCTCGCTGTTGTTTATTCTATAGACATGCTGTGAAATTGGTTTTGTACCTGGCACCAAATCTATAGAAAATTCAACATCTCGATCTGGTGACAATCCTGGCAATTCCTCAGGAAATACATCCAAGAATTCTGCTATCAACGGATGCGGCGACTCCTTGTCTTCCACCATAGCTCCACAAATAATGCCTTTCCCCTGCTCCACAGCTCCTCTAGCAAACTCGAACTTTGGCTCTCCTGGTGAACCAAACAAAACTCTACCTCCTCTACAGTCTATGCTAGCACGGTGCCTACTTAACCAATCTATTCCGAGTACAATATCGTAGCTCGGAAGTGGCATTACAAGTAGACACGCACTCAACTTCCGGCCTCCCAAAGTAACTCTCCGATCCTTGCAAATATCATTAACCAGGATATAGGATATTACAAGTGCAATTAACGTGTTCAAAGCCCCGTTATTAATGCAGTGATACATATATAACGTTTTTGGTGGTGGCCCATGCAGGTCCTTTTCAAGAAGACTATAAACTTTTCAGTGGCCCATGGGTGAAGTTCGGTATGCATGGGCCACCACTAAAAATGTTTTCCAGTCAGGAATGGAGCGAAGTACAACCCAATAGCAGTTTCAATTAATTGACAAAAACTACAAAGCAGTAGAATAGAAGATGCTATCTACGATGAGGATATAACTGATAATCAAGAACAATGAGAGAATAGGCAATACTAACAATAGAATATAATCAATGCGTACAAGAATAAAGGAATGAACTATAATGTCAGAATAGAACAAGGTAATCAATGAACTGAATAATGGAATCTACAATAACTATGTGATTTGAGATACTAACTAAATATGTGATCGGCCTGGGAGATTCAATAATTACACTAAGGAGCTAACTCAACCATACGTGAGTTGCATGGTTAGTTAGTAGCCAATGATTACACTACTAGCCGATAGTTTCTTGATCGCATATTTAATTGGTATTTTCTCCGCCCCGACTGATATGATGGATCGAATCATGACACGTCACTAGCCAATGTATCCAATGTTTAATCTACAATATTCAATGTTATCCAATACCAAAAAGGACAGTATCCGATACCATCTCCATAATCAAGGTAACATTCCATGACTAATGATCCAATAACAATACCAATCCGTGTACCATCGTGTCAAGAATCATAAGTAACATTTCTAAATACTTGAATTATAGTGGTAATCAAATAATAAAAACTATCAGAGAATGTACTCGCCTGTGGTCTAGAGCAAATGATGAAAAATGATGTTCGAACTGGTGTCACAGACCTATATATAAAATATTGCATTAATACAAGTTTTTGGGAAGAAAAATAAATTAAACTAGTCAACTTTCTAGGTCATAAAGTCATTTCTAAGTCAAAAGTCAAACTAGGTCAACTCTAAGTCAACTATGGTCAACTATAGTCAAATTATGGTCAACTACCTATTTTTATGTTACATGAGTCTAACTTAAAGATATTGGGCTCACACACTATGAATCTAGGCCATGCAAAATAAATCTTAGGATACTAGAATACCGTATCTCAGGATACGCAAACAAGGGATAAATATAACACATATGAACATATCAAACAATATTATATATATATAATCCTAATTACAAATGCTAAATGGATACCTTGGTTTCGAACCAACTTGGTATCGCAATACTAAACCTCTATCTTGATATTCGAACCCAATACCTTGATTATCCTCCAATACCTTGATACTTACCTTGACCTTGATACTTACCTTGACATCTCAAGGTAAATTCAAAACCTTATTTATACTAACTACCCAACAATAATTATAAACTACTATGTATTTAATATTTATATAATTCTATATACCTTATTTTAGTTACCTTAATACCAACCCATAATTAGTTTACAACTATCCTATTACTTATGCCAATACCTACTATTCATACCTTGGTATATCTTGATACTTACCTTGATATCTCAAGGTAATTGCCAAAATCTCATATATATACTAACTACCCATCAATAATTACATATATCAATCCAATATAACTCGAGTATGTACTAATAGAATAATACTAACTACCAACTGCACACTAACTATTAATACATATATACGTACGTACATACCTACAAATATATAATATATAAAAGATACTCATAATAATTGATAACTAAAATATACTAACTATTCTAATAAATTTATATGCTACAACTAAATATATACATATATAGTATACTATAATACAAATAGCAATTATGAACATATTTATATATATATTAATTACCATATATATATATATATATATATATATATATATATATATATATATATATATATATATATATACACATATATATAACCCACCATATATATTTATACAATATATATTTAAATACATATATATAACACATAATATATATATATATACAATATACATACAAAACTATATACAACTATACATACACTTATACATAGTAAATTGTATAAAATACCACATAGTAACATACACACACACATATAGTAATATGTATATATAACTATACATATATGTATACATATATATAATCATATAATAATATAAATACATAACAATATATAATATAACTATATATATAACCACATATAAATATATCTACTATATTATATATACATATGCTACCACTTATAAATATATATCTACATACATATATATATATATATATATATAAATAATCATATAATAACTATAAATAATATAATTACTTAATTAAACATACACATATATTATATAAAACATATACATATATTTACATCCCTAACATATATTATAACATATATATTAATGCATGTACAAGAAAGCTACATAATATATATTCTATTAATACATATATAATACATAGATCTATGATACAATAAACACTATAATAAATATACATAATATATATATAATATATATAGATACATACACAATTATAATTCAAGAATTAAAGCACAATTAATTAGATCTACACATAAACACACAACAATTGGAGAGTATCACACCGTATCCCACTAGATCTAGGATACGCATTCGACACGAGTCCACCACACATCTAATTATATCCCGAAGGACACAAATAAATCACATATAATATTTATGAATAAAATAAAGTGTCAAATGTAGATCATGTGTCCGTGTCAAAATACGACATGTACAAAGTCCCGTGTCGGAGGAAAAACTCCCAAAATAACACGTATCATCAAATTGTTGGGATACGACCTACATGTACCCAATTATGGACACGACACTAGCCCCAAACACATAAACATATGCCAAATTGATCTATAGGATCAATTGACACACACAACAAAAGTCATTTTCGGAATTCCTCCAAAATTGACACAAAAAGTACCATAACTTTCTCCATAGGTCTCCTATGAACACAAAACCAAATCCTATGTGTAGTATATACATATGAGTTAATTATTCATGATTAAATCTCAGATTTAGAAGCTATTTTAAGGGGAAAAATTGAATTATACCTATTGGGAGATGGATTCCCAATGAAACCTCCAAAATTAGGGAAATTAGCTTCCAACTTGTAGATCCTTGCTCCTCTTTCTAGATCCTTGCTCTTCTAGTCTCCAATGGTAATTTGGGAAGTAATTGGGTGAAAATTTGGTAGGGATTTGATGAAATTTGGTTGAGAGAAATTTTAGATCTAGATTTGGAATGAAAAATAAAGAGAGAGAAAGTTTTTATCCCCTTTATATAGGCCTCACTTGCCCCCTCCCTCAAGCTACTATGTAAAGTCTAAAATACCCCTTAGGGCCTATCATGAAAAAATTAATTAAGGAGGGAAGCTTCTAGTCTAATGGTTTAATTAATTTAATCATCCTCCTAATTAATGGGCTTTCTAGTTGGGCTCAATTCTAACAATTAAAACATGTTGGTCCATGAGTCTAAACTAAACTAGTTAGGTCTACTAACACAAGTCCAAAAAAATAAATCTATCATGCTAATATTAAATAAATAATATAATAAATAAATATTTAACATACACAATATTTAATTAATTATAAAATGACCAAAATATCCTTTTCTAGAAAATATGGTAGTGACAAGTCTATCCCCCTTAAAATAATTTCGTCCTCGAAATTTAAAGGTGATCATACTCCTTCTAGGTCAAACCCCCAGCAATCATAGTCTAATAAGGTCTTATCTCACCAAGAACAGTCCTATGCAAAGAATAACATCCATGGTCATGGTCTCCACCTGTCTTATTACTATTGTCTCTGTCAGGGTATTCTATAGCTACACTAACTATATAACACAAGTATCTAAAAGGTACTATATATAATTTATTTTATTAACAAGTAGTAACATATATAATTGTATGCAAGAAAGCTACATACATATATTTATACACCACTTTAGAACACATAGAAATATCTATAGATCTATACTACAATAAATACCATAATAAATACACTAAAATAATATATAATATATATATATATATATTTACTAATTATGAATGAAGAATTTAAAGCATAAATAATTAGATCTACACATAAATACACCAAATTGGAGAGTATCACACCGTATCCCACTAGATCTAGGATACGCATGTGACACGAGTCCAACACACAACCAATTGCACCCCGAAGGACACAAACATGACACAAATAATATTTATGAACAAATCAAAGTGTCAAAAGTAGATTTATGTGTCCGTGTCAAAATACGACATGTTCAAAGCCCCGTGTCGGAGAAAAACCCCCAAAATGACACGTATCACCAAATAGTTGGGATACGAACCACATGTACCCAAATATGGATACGACACAAGCCCCAAACACATAATCACATGCCCAATTGATCTATAGGATCAATTGACACACACAACAAAATATAAATTCGGAATTCCAACATAATTGACACAAAAAATACCATAACTTTCTCCATGGGTCTCCTATGAACATAAAACAAAGTCCTATGGGTAGTACATACATATGGGTTGATTTTACATGATTAAATCTCAGATTTAAAAGCTATTTTAATGAAAAAACTGAATTATACCTATTGGGAGATGGATTCCCAATAAAACCTCAATTAAGATGAACTTGCTCCCAAATTGTAGATCCTTGCTCCTCTTTGTAGATCCTTGCTTCCTTCTTCTAGATCTTTGCTTCTCAACTTTCTAATAGTGAATTGGGAAGAATTTGGAATGAATTTGGTGGGAAATTGGAATGGAAATGGAGGGAATTTGGGAGTAGGAAATTCTAGATCTAGATTTGGAATGAGAATAAGAGGAGAGAGAAATTTCCCCCCTCTTTTAATAGGCCGACCTTGCCCCTCTCCCAAGCAATTATAAAATGTCCAATGTACCCCTTGGGGCCTCTCATGAAGAAATAATTAAGGAAGGAAGCTTCTAGTCTAATCACTTAATTAATTTAATCCATCTCCTTAATTATGGGCTTTCTAAATAGGCCAAATCTAACTATTTAATTCATGTTGGTCCATGGGTCCAAACTACACTAGTTGGGTCTACTAAAATAAGTCCAAAATAATTAAATAACATCCAACAACAATTAAATAATACAACAAAAATTATTTACCATGCACAATATTTATTTAAATAGAAAATTACTAAAATATCCTTTTTCCTAAAATGTGGTAGTGACAAGTCTACCCTCCTTAAAATAATTTCGTCCTCAAAATTTAAAGATGAAAACTACCCCCAGAAAATCACAGAACAGAACTAAAGAATCACAATTAACTAATGAATAGAATATAACTAGAAAATAACATACCTCAAGGTACAAACAAATATGGATAACGCTCTCGCATGTCATCCTCTCTCTCCCAGGTAGACTCCCCCGGAGAGTGATGCCTCCATGCGACGCGTACCAAAGGAATAGTCTGGTTCCTCAGCACCTTCTTTCTCCGATCCAGAATCTCAACTGGCTGCTCTGGATAGCTAAGAGTAGGGCCCACCTCTATCTCTGAGTGATCCAATACATGACTAGGATCTGCCACGTATCGTCTCAACTGCGATACATGAAACACGTTGTGCACTCCCTCCAATGCAGGTGGCAAGTCTAGTCTATAAGCAACTACACCGACCCTCTCTAGAATAGTGAAAGGTCCGATGAATCGCGGACTAAGCTTTCCGCCTCTACCGAAGCGAATCGTGCCTCGTGTCGGAGAAATCCTCAGAAATACCAAACCACCCACCTAGAATAAAATACCATCTTAAGAACTTAATCTATAACAAACAAGAACAAGCACAAACAAAATCTAAACTATACCTCAAACTCCAAAGGTCTTCGATGGCTATCGGCCCAATGCCGCTGTCTGTCCTGCGCCACTCGAAGTCAGTCTCTGATCAACTGAATCTTCTCCGCTGCATCCACAACCATCTCTGGCCCAAGCAAAACTCTCTCTCCAATATCGTCCTAAGACAAAGGAGTACGACACCTTCGACCATATAGAGCTTCAAAAGGTGACATCTCTATACTGGTCTGGTAACTGTTGTTGTAAGCAAACTCTACCAAATGGAGATGGTCCTCCCAAGAACCCCCAAAATCTAGTACACAAGTGCGCAACATATCCTCGAGAGTCTGGATAGTCCTCTCTGACTGCCCATCTGTCTGGGGATGATATGCAGTACTGAACTTGAGCTGAGTGCCCAAACTCTCCTGTAAACTCCTCCAGAAATGAGAAGCGAAACGACTATCCCGATCTGAGACTATGCTGATGGGAACTCCATGTATCCTAACGATCTGCCTCACATACATCTCTGCCAGCTTCTCCGTAGACAAACCCACCTTGAAAGGCAAAAAGTGGGTCGACTTGGTCAACCTATCAACAATGACCCAAATCGCGTCTTTTCCTCCTGGAGATCATGGAAGTCCGGACACAAAATCCATAGTAATGTGTTCCCACTTTCACTCTGGAATGGGTAATGGCTGAAGTAACCCTCCTGGCCTCTGTCTCTCGGTTTTCACCTGCTGGCACACTAAGCATCTGGATACAAACTGTGCCACTTCCCTCTTCATGCCATACCACCATACAATCTCTCGCATATCCCGATACATCTTGTTAGCACCTGAATGTATGGAATACTGAGAGCGATGCGCTTCCTGCAATACCTTCTCTCGTAACTCCCTACTAGGCATACACAATCTAACTCCATGCCTCAAAGATCCATCCTCTACAATAGTGAAATCATCCTCCAATCCTGCTCTCACTTGAGCTCTGATATTCCTCAAAGATACGTCATCATACTGTGCTGCCTTAATCCTCTCCATCAAATTTGAGTGTATCTGCAATCCCCACATCTGCATAGCACACCCAGGAACAATCACCTCAATGCCCAAGCTCTCCAAGTCCTCCAATAAATATCGATCCTGCGTCAAGAACATAGCTACCGGATACCTGCTAAAAGCATCGGCAACTACATTGGCTTTCCCAGGATGATATTGCAAAGAGATATCAAAATCCTTCATCAGTTCCAACCACCGACGCTGCCTCATGTTCAACTCCTTCTGCGTGAAAACGTATTTCAAGATTTTATGGTCTGTGAAGATCTCCACACGCTCTCCGTACAAATAATATTTCCACAACTTCAGGACGAATATGACAGCTGCAAACTCCAAATTATGGGTAGGATAGTTTTTTTCATGAGGACGCAATTGCCTGGATGCATAGGCAATCACTTTTCCATGCTGCTGAAGAACACAACCCAAACCCTTTCCCGATGCATCACTATAAATAGTGAAACCTCCGGACCCTGATGGCAACGTCAAAATAGGAGCAGACGTCAACCTCTTCTTCAACTCCTCAAAAGCAACCTGGCAATCTTCCATCCAAACAAACTCCACATCCTTCCTCGTGAGTCTGGTCATCGGCTCGACAATCCTCGAAAAATCTTGCACAAACTTTCTGTAGTAGCCTGCCAATCCCAAGAAACTCCTGATCTCTGCTACCGAACTCGAAGTCTTCCAAGATTCCACTGCTAAAATCTTCTTCGGATCCACTGAAATACCATCACCAGTCACAACATGCCCCAAGAATTCTACCTTGTCCAAGAAAAACTCACATTTGGACAACTTTCCATAAAGCTTCTCCTTCCTCAGCACATCCAACACAATCCTCAAATGCTCCTCATGCTCCTCCGGTGTCCTCGAGTATATGAGTATGTCGTCGATGAACACCACCACGAACTTGTCAAGGTACTGGTGGAACACCTTGTTCATCAAGTTCATAAATACCGTCGGGGCTTTAGTCAAACCAAACGGCATCACCATAAACTCGTACTGACCATACCGAGTTCTAAAAGCAGTCTTCGATATGTCCTCCGGCTTCACCTTCACCTGATGGTAGCCTGATCTCAAATCTATCTTAGAAAATACTTTCGCACCACTCAACTGATCAAACAGATCATCAATCCGTGGCAAAGGATACTTATTCTTGATAGTGAGATTATTCAAAGCACTGTAATCAATGCACATACGCACCGATCCATCCTTCTTTGGTACAAACAATACCGGGGCTCCCCATGGTGAAGAACTCGATCTGATAAACCCCTTATCCTGTAATTTGTCCACCTGCTTCTTCAACTCGACCAGCTCGCTGTTGTTTACTCTATAGACATGCTGTAAAATTGGTTCTGCACCCGACACCAAGTCTATAGAAAATTCAACATCTCGATCTGGTGGCAATCCTGGCAATTCCTCAGGAAACACCTCCAAGAATTCTGCTATGAACGGATGCGGCAACTCCTTGTCTTCCACCATAGCTCCACAAATAATGCCTTCTCCCTGCTCCGCAGCTCCTCTAGCAAACTCGAACTCTGGCTCTCCTGGCGAACCAAACAAAACTCTACCTCCTCTACAATCTATGCTAGCACGGTGCCTACTCAACCAATCCATCCTGAGTACAATATCGTAGCTCAGAAGTGGCATTACAAGTAGACACGCACTCAACTCCCGGCCTCCCAGAGTAACTCTCCGATCCTTGCAAATATCATTAACCAGGATAATGCCTCCCCCGGTCATGATCTTGCAAGTCCTAAGCAAAGACTCAGCTACCAAACCATGCTTTAGAGCAAAAGAAACAGATACAAAACTATGGGAAGCACCACTATCAAACAAAGCTAAAGCTGGAATGGAATCAAGAAGAATAGAATCAATATAGCACAAGATGTAAGACATCAAGGAAATGACAGTTTAAGGGTTCAAGTATCAATGTCAAAGGAGAATAGTTGAATCAAAAGAATTTTCCTAGATGTGATTGAGTATCTCAGCCTATATCCTATATCCTATTGCAGGCTCGCAGTAGTACAACTAAATTGTCGCACTACCACGACATCACATACTTGTGAAGCTAGACCTGCATGGGCCACCACCAAAAATGTGTCACGACCCGTACCCGATGTAAGGATACTAGTTGGAAACAACGCCCAGCCTACGCCGCAGAATCGGCGGTAGAACGCTGTCTAGATAGTCTATCTAAAGTGATGAACCACCAATAATGATAGAATACTCAATCACAGAACTAAGATAGAATGAGCACGAAACAGATAAGAATAGAATAGTCACAATACAATTCATGAGTTTAAAATAATACATCAATAAGTCTGAAGAGTAACAAAATAAGCTGGAGACAAATCCAGTACAAAAGAATAAACTACTAGGCTACAACTCCTGGGTCAACTGTCTCAGTTGGTATAAGTCCCTCTTGAGCCAGGGTCTCCGAATCTAAACCCACAACATCCTGGGGTCCATAATAGGTAGGGTACTCCTCAGTGTCATCTGGAAAAATATATCCAGTCAGAAAAGGAGCAGAGTACATCTCTAACAGCAGTTCTAATCCATGATAAAAACTATGTAACAGTAAATAGCTGTGGATAAACAAGATGCACAAAATAGATACAAGAGATATATAGACAATAAGAAAATACTGGAAAGAAATACAATGATGAACAATATGCCAATGAAACAATAATACTAATGTCTAAGTGTGTGAGTACTAGCTTAACATGTGATCGGCTTGGGCAAGATACAATACGGCCTGGCTAATCATACGTGCGGTGCATGATCAACACTATTCGCTTACCAATACTTTATTCAATAGGGATTTGATCACATATCTATACTAATACTCTCTACCCCCAACTGGTATAATAGATCCAACCACGGTATGCTATGGCACTAGATTTCCCAAGAAGAGAGCAACTCCTCCCAAAAATCGGTATCTGTACATGTACAAGATAACCAATGAAACAATACTTGCACCATATACACCATATACCAAGGAATAACATCTCATAACGAGATCCGGATATACCAATCCGTGTAACCATAGTGTCAAGAGAAATATGTATATCTACACTAGATACAACGAACATAGAGAATATCATAAATGAGAAACTATCAGAGAATGTACTCGCCTAAAGTCCAATAAACAGTCTCACAGATGTCTGACTCGGTGCCTCGAAGACCTAGATATGGAATACCACATTAATACAAGGTCCCGGAAAGAGAACAAGTCAAACTAGTCAACTTCTAGGTCAATAAATCAATTCTAAGTTAAAAGTCAACTATGGTCAACTCTAAAGTCAACTAAAGTCAAACATGGTCAAACCAAGGTCAATCTCACAAGACATCTATATAAATAATATAGAAATAAAATACAACAATTTAGGAATCAAAATTAGATCCCAATTGATACCCACACAAAGTATAATAATAATATAATTAATGCACACTCTAAATAATGTATATACAAACCAATATTTATACAAATAAAATAATATATTATTATTAGTATTATACCTCACAAAAATACCTATATATATATATATATATACAAATATAATATATAATATATAATATATAAATTAAATCTGCCAAATCGTCACTGAAAACAGTGAGCTGAAAATATAATTTAAATAAAACAGCTTATAGTGACAGTCTCAACTGTCACAGAAAATCTGTCGCAGAATGCTGAATAATAAATCCACTGCTGACTCGGATCGCTGACAGTTAAAACTGTCGCAGAAACTGTCACGAAAACTGCTGCTTAATAAACTCGCCCACTGCATTTAATGACAGAACTGTCATTAAATGCCCTATTAATGCTACCGCGGCTGCTATTTTAATGACAGGATTCTGTCATTAAATGCCCTGTCGCCAAAGCTAATATATATATAATCTATATATTAATAACTATAAATCAATTTAATTATATATATATATATATATATATATATATATATATATATACATATATAAAACAATTTAATAAATATATATACTTATATATATATACACATAAACTTGCACATTTAAATATTAATAATTATAAAACACATTGCACATATTAATGTACATATTTTACATGGCTAGAAGCACACATAAAAATACATTCATTAAATCCAAATAATTATATAATAATTATATTTAATATAATTACACATTTAAAACATAAATATATTTTATAAAATATTTATGTATAATTTATTTTGTTAACAAGTAGTAACATATATAATTGTATGCAAGAAAGCTACATACATATATTTATACACCACTTTAGAACACATAGAAATATCTATAGATCTATACTACAATAAATACCATAATAAATACACTAAAATAATATTATATATATATATATATATATATATATTTACTAATTATGAATGAAGAATTTAAAGCATAAATAATTAGATCTACACATAAATACACCAAATTGGAGAGTATCACACCGTATCATACTAGATCTAGGATACGCATATGACACGAGTCCAACACACAACCAATTGTACCCCGAAGGACACAAACATGACACAAATAATATTTATGAATAAATCAAAGTGTTAAAAGTAGATCTATGTGTCCGTGTCAAAATACGACATGTTTAAAATCCCGTGTCGGAAGGAAACCCCCAAAATAACACGTATCACCAAATAGTTGGGATACGAACCACATGTACCCAAATATGGACACGACACAAGCCCCAAACACATAATCACATGCCCAATTGATCTATAGGATCAATTGACACACACAACAAAATATAAATTCGGAATTCCAACAAAATTGACACAAAAAGTACCATAACTTTCTTCATGGGTCTTCTATGAACATAAAACAAAGTCCTATGGGTAGTACATACATATGGGTTGATTTTACATGATTTAATCTCAGATTTAGAAGCTATTTTAATGGAAAAAACTGAATTATACCTATTGGGAGATGGATTCCCAATGAAATCTCAATTGAGATGAACTTGCTCCCAAATTGTAGATCCTTGCTCCTCTTTGTAGATCCTTGCTTCCTCCTTCTAGATCTTTGCTTCTCAACTTTCTAATGGTGAATTGGGAAGAATTTAGAATAAATTTGGTAGGAAATTGGAATAGGAATGGAGGAAATTTGGGAGTAGGAAATTCTAGATCTAGATTTGGAATGAGAATGAGAGGAGAGAGAAATTTCCCCTCTCTTTTAATAGGCCGGCCTTGCCCCTCTCCCAAGCAATTGTAAAATGTTCAATGTACCCCTTGGGGCCTCTCATGAAGAAATAATTAAGGAAGGAAGCTTCTAGTCTAATCACTTAATTAATTTAATCCATCTCCTTAATTATGGGCTTTCTAAATGGGCCAAATATAACTATTTAATTCATGTTGGTCCATGGGTCCAAACTACACTAGTTGGGTCTACTAAAATAAGTCCAAAATAATTAAATAATATCCAATAATAATTAAATAATACAACAAAAATTATTTACCATGCACAATATTTATTTAAATAAGAAATTACTAAAATACCATTTTTCTAAAATGTGGTAGTGACAAAACTCTCTGGAAGATGTCAGCCCTTTTCTCATCTCATGAAGAAAGGTATATCCTACGTATGGGACGAAGCCTGTCAGCAAGCGTTCGGTGATATCAAACGCTACCTCACTAGTCCGCTAGTTCTGGTGCCTCCAATCATAGGGAGACCATTCATGCTGTATGTTCGAGCGATGGATCATTCTCTGGGAGCTCTTTTCGCACAAAATAATGATATGGGCCATGAACAGGCTATCTACTATCTCAGCAGGATGATGCTCGGAGCCGAACACCGGTACAACCCAGTGGAGAAAGAATGCTTGGCTCTGATGTTCGCTATCCAGAAAATGCGGTACTATGTCACAGGCCAAACCATTCATATTATCTCCAGGATCAATCATCTTCGGGTATTGATGAACAAGCCAAGTGTTCTTAATTCCCGACTCGCGACTTGGACGATGTTATTAACACCGTATGACATGGTGTACGTCCCTCAGAAGTCCGTCAAAGGCCAAGCGTTGGCTGACTTCCTGGCTGCTCATCCGATCTCGGAGGCCTCCAAACTGTACGAGGACATTCCCGACGAATTTGCAGAATATAATTCCGTAATGGAAAGTGATGCATGGCAACTATTCTTCGATGGTGCCTCCAGGACTGGTCCCAGGGGAAATGTGGTTTCGGGAGTTAGAATTGTCCTAGTTACTCCTGATAAGCTCGTCATCTATCGGACATATTCTCTTAGCGAGCCCTGTTCTAACAATGTGGTGGAGTATAACGCTCTACTAATCGGGCTCCAAGTCGCTAAAGAGTTGGGCGTCGAATCTCTGGAAGCTTTCGGTGATTCTCTGCTGATCGTCAATCAAGTCAGAGGAATATATGAAGTCCAGAATCCAGACCTCATCCTCTATCACCGAGCAACGGTCGAGATAGCCATGACATTCAAAGGATTCTTCCTGGAACATGTGTCTCGATCTCAGAATCTGAAAGCTGATGCCCTAGCCAGTCCAGCTGCAGATTTAGCTACCCCTATAAGAAGGCAGAATTCGATGATCCTTCTTAGCAGAGATTTATTCTGTATAAAAAATAACTTTCACATAGAACGCAGCTACGTTGTGAACACAGATCCTCCCAGGAGAGACTGGAGAAGTCCCTTTATAGGTTTTATAGCATACGAAATCTTGCCAGAAGACCCTAAAGAAGCAGTATCCGTCAAAAGATGATCATTACGCTTCTATTTTGAGGCATCCTCACAGTGTCTATATTGCCGGACCTACGACGGACTGCTATTGAGATGTCTCTCAGATGATGAGGCACAGCGGATCACCCGTGAAGCTTACGACGGCATATGCGGAGTGCATCAACCCGGTCCTAAGCTACAGGATCGCATCAGGAGAATGAGCTATTACTGGCCTACTATGATCACAGATGCAATAAAGTATGCAAGACAGTATAGAGCCTGTCAGGTCCATGCAGACTTTATCCATCAACCTCCTGAACATCTACATCCTACGGTTGAGTCCTAGCCTTTCGATGCATGGGGTATGGATATCATTTGTCCTATTCACCCGTCTTCTTCCAGAGGTCACCGGTTCATACTGGCCATCACGGATTATTTCTCCAAATGGGCAGAGGCGATCCCTCCTGCTGAGGTAAAGGCATCTAATGTGATCAGCTTCATCAAGCATTACGTTATTTATCGCTTTGGGATACCCCGGAGAATAATTTATGACAATGGGCCTCAATTCATCAGCCAAGCATTTTATCGATTTTGCGATAAAAATCGGATACAAAATGTGGCCTCTACGACATATAATCCAGCTGCTAATGGTTTGGCGAAAGCTTTCAACAAAACCATTATCAAGCTCTTGAAAAATTTCGTCTCTTCGAACAAGAGGGATTGGAATGAGAATCTGGGAGAATATCTCTGGGCATACCGCACAACGGTATGAGCACCGACAGGTTGTACCCCATTCTCATTAGTTTATGGGAGCGAAGCAGTTTTCCCCATCGAGATCCAAATTCCATCACTCAGGATAGTTGTGGCTAATGAGTTAACTCAAGAAAAGAATGACCTGTTAAGGCTCCAAGAGCTAGAAAGATTAGACGAAAAATGCCTCCAAGCTCAACAATGCATCGCGTTCTACCAAGCATGCATTTCCAAAGCTTTTAATCAAAAAGTAAAGGAAAGAGTGTTCAAAGTCGGCGAGCTAGTCTTAGCTGTGAGAAGGCCAATGATTCTTACTCACAGGAGTAAGGGCAAATTCCAGCCCAAATGGGAAGCCCTTATGTGATCGAGACGACGTTCTCAAACGGCGCTTACAGGTTAGCCAAGCCTAATGGAGACCTGTTAATGGCTCCTATCAATGGCAAATTCCTGAAAAGGTATTATATCCTAAAATAAAATCACTCACATACATCTAAAATGTTTATCTAATAGTAACCCACCACTTCTAATCTAGGCAATTAATAGAGTCCATCTTGTTTTAGGTTCCTACTGGTAATATCTTAATCTATTCTCATTATAATATCTAGAAATTAACTACTATAATCTTTACTACTCAGGTAACCATCTACTTACAAATAATCTATCAAATATGACTTCTTCGTCTTGACAAAAATCTTCTCATGGGGAGATCACTGTGCACGAGTGTTCGTCTTTCCGAGTTAAAAAAAGAATCAAAGAATAAGAGTTTAAATAAAGTATGGATGATTACAATTTCGAGGTTCAAGTATGATATTAGAAATCAAAGAAAGTTCCAATACCAATTATGGATTGACATCCTAATAACCTTATCCTAACTGCAGGCTCACTCGGCACAATAATGTAACCGAAACGATATGCTCAGACCTGCATGGGCCACCATAAAAATATGTCATGCCACAGTCCTAAAATACGTAGGATTAGGAATACGTAATATGCCAGCTACGCATTCGACCAGACTCTGGTCTAACTCGAATAGGTATAAGCTGTATAATAAGGGTAACTATCTAAGAATACTAAAAATATCTATGTCACAATCCACATAAAGAACAAAATATCAAGAATGAACTACATGTGCTAAAGTCGGCCGCCCATTAACACATAAGCTCAAATAGACTCGAGAAAGAAATATGAGTCTATAAAAACTAGGCTACATCAGCAGATGAATAAACAATATGAATAAATAACCATAACTCTGGTAGAAATGATATAAGTACCTTGCACAAATGCCTGCATGATAAGCAACACACATAAGCAACTCTAAAGGCTCCATAATCGTCTATGCTGCAAAAACTGGCAGGGGACCAGGTCCTCAAAGGGACGTAACAAGGTACAAGAAAATAACAAGCTAGAAGTAAACAGTGTAATAAAACTATAATCCAGGGTAAGCTACTGTAACCAACTATGTGATATGCAAATGAGAGTATGGTATCATACCCCGGGCTGGTACTCACGGAAGATCTCAAGGGACACTTCCGTAATCTAATTGTACACTTAAGGCTCCGTGTGGGAGAACCAAGAGGAAGCTATATATATATATATATATAATGTCTTAGATTCCGTATAGGGAACCTAAAGCCTAATACACAATAAATAGTAATAAGTAAAATATGCCCAGAGCATGATGAAGACTCTCCCCACCCAATGTAACCTCACGTCTTAATCAGGACACTCAAGATCATGACCTCTAACTATCAGCACAAGTCATAGTCAATATATATAACTATAATTATTACTATAGCATGCAACCTGTAATCCTATCTAGAGTCCAAGTACCACGAACAAGTCAAAAAAGACTCTGCCATATGAATATCGTGTCAAGTATCCTACGGTCAGATGTGCAAATAATATATGCATAAATCATGGGTTCGAAAGAATGACTCTCTAACTACGATACTCGACTCTGCAGGGGATGTCGGTACCTGAATCTTGTTCGACACAAAGTATCGTATGAAGATCCTAGGCTCAACAAGTACATCAATCAAGACACACAAATATAATATCTAATACATAAATAATATCAAATAAATAATTTAGAACTGTAAACATCTTGGCAAGGTACACTTGCTTGGTTCTGTAGTCAGTGGTGGTAAAGATGATCCCGCGTCCACTCCTACGAAATTTAATTGACCTAAACACTAATTAAATACTTAAGGGTTCAATCATGAATTATTGTAATTATAACTTAATTCAATAATTTCTTCGATGCCATACAAAACCAAATCCGTTATTATTTCTAACAACTTTGATTACTTTTACAAGGTATCCGGACCTACTTTCTTGGTTTTTGACTTCCAAAATTTAAGTCGCCAATTAAAGGTCATAAACATAAATTATATTAAATTATATATTCCAGATTTAAACATGATTTATATGAATTTTTAGCAATAAATTTTAGATCTGACAAAATTAACATATTTTAAGATTTTGGCCACTTTAGGTTGACTAGTTTTATCCGAAACTTGTTCGAGACATTGTCAGTCCATTAGTATAGTTTATATTTATTAAAAATCATTTTATATCATATTATATTATGATCTAATCTTAAAAAATATTTACCTCTTTATTTCCACTAAAATAATCTCTATTTACTAGCAAAACAACGTCATAAAGTCACCCAAAAATCTTGGCTAGTGGTCCTTAATTATAGGGTTCAGATTTGACATTAAAATAACAAGGAATAAATTTAAAAATAATTATTTTCCAGTAATTAAATACCTAATAATTAATATAATTCTCTCAATTAATCGTATCAAAAGTTTTAAACTAGTTCTACCGACAAACAAATTATCACCAAACTATCATGAAAAATCCATATATTCTAAGATGAGAACAAGATGGAAAAATATGTATTTTAAATCAATAATTTTACATAACCTAAAAGTATCATTTCTTGGAATTTGAGAAAGAAGGATTTAAGATTTGCCGAAACTTTTGGAGGATTGGAGGATGGTGCTTCTTCTTGTCCAAGAAATACTCCTCCTTGCTTGTGCTTGGCTTGCTACTCCTTTTGTGATAGGTTGTTGATGATAAAAAAGGGTTCTTGATATTTTTGTAGCGAAGATAGGGTTCTTCTTGAAGGTTTAATTGTGTTTGGATGGAGATATGGTGGAAGGATGATGAAAAATAGAACTTTTGGAAGAGATGAGAGAATTTTTGGTAAAGGAGAGGATGTTGTGAGGGTGAGATGGAAAGATGGGCTATTTTCATGCGTGAGAGAAAGGAGAGGGGTCAGCTATCTATGGAAAAGGGATTTGATATGGTTAGGGTTAGGATTTGGGGGTAAGTTGATATATATATATATATGGCCTTTTTAAATAGATTTAAATATTGGAGGGGGTTATCCTAATGCTAATGAGGTTCGGCGAAGGGGGGCTGCTCTTGGCCAAAAATAAGAGGGTGGGGTTGGTTGTTATGTTTATGATTGGATATGGTTTGGTTGTTGCGTTGGTTAGGGAAGAGGTTAAGTAGTTATTTGCCAACTAGGATGCCACCTATACCACTTTCTCTAGATTAAACTCCTATAAATATAAATTAATTAATTTAAATATCATTTATATATATATTTACATAGGAATATTTGTGTGCACTACATGCCTACATGTGTTTGGGTTGTGTTTGGGTCAAGTTCTAGTCAAAATGAGACAATTTTACGGTAACCATAATATAGACTTTTGTTAATATTTTTGGAGCATGGGAGAGATCAAATAAATACAACATCCATGTTCCAACTATATTAGACTCAACTAAAATAATATTATAAATTTTGTTGGAAGGAAAAAGGTCGTGCATTGCTCAAAATATCAAAGTTATGGCAAAGTGTCATATATATTAAAAAGGATTTTAGAACTTAATTCTTTAAATCTATCTAATTAAACAAAATAATAAAAATAATTACAAATTACTAAATTATCCCTATTCCAAAATGAGGGGGCTCACACAAGATTTACTGCTCGAATCACGAAGAGAAGCCAAAGAGTTTTTACCCCCAAATATATAAATATGCGGGTTGAGGAGAGAGAATTTCTTTTACTGTTCTTAAATATCTTTGTCTCCTTCTTCCGTAAGAAAATCGTAGATTTCTTTATAAAACCCATATTTCTAAAAAAATAGTAATTTTTTTATTAATTAATAATTTAATTATAGTAATTAGTGGCTAATTAGGAGAAATAGATTTTATTAATTTTTATTTTAGGTGCTTGTGCACTTAGAGGATTTATGGGACCATTAGGAATTTTTTGGAATTTATTTCATGTAAGAGACCCCTTAAGCAGTTGCTAGCTTAACGGTGTACATAATTATAATCTAGAATTTTTCTTATGAGTATATATATATATATATATATATATATATATATATATATATATATATATATATATATATATATATACTCATAAGAAAAATTCTAGATTATAATTATGTACACCGTTAAGCTAGCAACTGCTTAAGGGGTCTCTTACATGAAATAAATTCCAAAAAATTCCTAATGGTCCCATAAATCCTCTAAGTGCACAAGCACCTAAAATAAAAATTAATAAAATCGCGCAGCGTAACTAAGAGAGCCATTCCATTTAGGGCGCTCCCAGTTGCTGCTGTTGGGCCTGAACACATTTGGCTAAGCCACCCGAACTTGGAGGAGGGGCCAGCAGTCTCCGTGACGGAAAAGCGGCATCGTTGACTCCAGAGAAGTAAGCGAAGGGCCGTCGGTAAGCAGCTCCGAGACAGGGCTGGGAGGTATGAGTCGGATTGTAGGAATTCGAGAAGTGATATATATATATGCATATATATATTAATTGAAAAAGTATTATAAAAAGGAAGAGAAAAGAAAAGAAAATAAAATAAACTAAACTAATTACTATATAAACTATTAATTCCATTACTACTAAAACCATTACCACTTCTACCTACCAACTTAGAACCTATCTCCTTAGCATTCACAGCCAACCCGCGTAAGCCATAGCAGCCAAGCCCTTTTTGCTAGCAAATAATCACCCACTATTGCAAATAGCAACAAACCAACCCAATGACACCCGTTGACCGAACCCCCCTTCTCTCCTTTCATATATATCTACATATATGTCATTAATTCATCTAAAATCTTAAACCTAAATTATCCAGACCCTTCCTCTTCCCATGTAGACATAGAGAGCGCCACCATCGCAGCTGGAGAATCCCACCTTGCCGTCCAAACCAATCCCGACGACCGCGACCCCGTTCACTGCAGATTCCCACAGCGAGGTACCTGTGTTCCGAAATTGTTTTCCGTCGACTCGCTCAACCAAACGCCACCCCGTCTTCACCGGTATGCTCACCCCTTAACCCTATTCCATATCTGTATGATCGTAGACCTCGAACAACATGAAATCCTAGGCAAAAATAGTGCCAAAGTTGGCACAAACAGACCGAATTCTGGAAATGCAAAAAACTGCGGTGACCACCCATGTTTCGGAGTTCGTATCTCCCACCACAGAGATTCGAATTCGATAATTATTTTTGGTATGTGTAGACCACTTGACCTAGTTTAATTTCTGTTAAATAACCCTAGATTATTAACTGCTGTAGACAGAATTAAATTCGTCGGAAAATTCCGTGAACCAACTTTTCCATATTTTCAAAATTTGTGAAACGGTGCGCGCCCCGCCAAACGGGATAGCCCCGCCGTCTACCAAGTGTACCGAACGGTGCACGCAGTGTAACCGGACACGTAAAAATTTACGAAAACTGATTTGGACGCGTGTGTGTGCCGAAATCAGCCCGTATTCGCGGACATACCCCGTGCCGAAATCAGCACGTAAATTTTATTTATTGCATGTGTAGTTCCTTTCGGTCATTACTATATATTAGATATGTTGACACACACTTGACACTTAGTATCATGAGAGGACAATCATTGGGCGTATGGATTTTTAACCACTCTGGTAAACCGTAGTAAGTAGCACGCACTATGGTGGTCGTGTCCGATGGTTGCTACCCCCGTGGTATGTCGATTGATAGAGTCCGAGGGTCGCTACCCCCGAGGTATGTCGGCTGATGATGTCCACTGACGAGTGCATGAGTTGTGAGGATTAGATCGAGTAGCATACCCTTGCCCATACGTCGAAAAGTTGTCCACACTTGCATTTATATAGATTGTCTTGTAAAGCGTACTTATTTATTTTCAAATTATATGCGTGTTTACTGTATTCAAATTGGCTCACTTTTCTGTATCATGTTACGTCCCTCTGAGGACCTGGTCCTCTGCCAGGTGTATCTGTTCTTGAGTATTTACAGAAGAGCAGATTTGGATGGTTATATATGTTTCGAGGATATCTTCTCTTCGAGCCCCGTGGTTGTTAGCTGGTATTCTTATATTATGTTTATTGTGTTGTACTTTTCCATTTGAGTTGGTAGTGGATTTGTTTCCATCCAACTATCATCCTTAGATACTTATGTTGAGATCTAGCTATATAGATGTTGGTTATTAATTTATATCGATTTTCGTAGATGAGATTTAGATTATACCCTGTGACTTGTGACATATGCATATACCACTTGTGAATTGATATTCATATTACAGCGTACGTGTGGATTTTGGTTTCCATATATTGGAGTGCCATATCCATGCGACTGGCATGCTTACATGTCCTAGTCCTACGTACTTTTGGGATTGGGGCGTGATATATTTTTTTGGTGGCCCATGCAGGTCGAGAGCATTTTGTCTCGGTTACGTTATTGTACCGAACAAGCCTGCACCTAGGACTAGAGTATAGGATCTCATCCACAATTGACTATGATTTATCTTCCTCCTATCTGTTATATTTGAACAATTGTATCCTGCTTGATTCCTGTACTTCCCTAATAGTTCTTTCAATATAGTCTTCTGCTAGAATATAGAAGTCCCTGTTGCTAAGATGATAAGTAGGATAACCTTCCTATTAAGAGTACAACGAGAATATATACACACCACTAAGTTTAGAATATTCAGTGAACCCTAGAATTCCTTATCTATAGATTGGTTTACCATTACCCCTTGATGTATTATGAAGACTTGAGAGTAGTATAGACACTACTAGAGTTAGTTAGAAGCTTTACCACAATGTTTGACCCTAGTATTGAGGAACCAATAGAAAACCAAAATTGAATATTAGGACTGAACCTAACCTTCATAGCTAGATAGTATTGGAGAACTATAAACTTAGATCATTGTCTTATTATTAGTAGACAGCACCTAGGAGGCCAAAGGGAATGAATATAACTTTTTCCTTGAACATACCTCAAATACAGATATTAGCATACCACTCCTCCTTAGAAAACCATGATGCTATCTAGAGCCCCTATTTTAATTTCATATATTGTTCCTCTGCGACCTTAGCGTTCGCTAATTGCGCGACGACTAAATTTTGTTCTTCTACTCTTCATTTTTCAACTCGTGCCATCTGACACTTCTGATTGTAGGCCAGGTGATTTATTCTGTGTTAAGGACATATAGTTGCTGGGATTATAGTGGTTAATGTTAAATTTTAAAATTGTGTGCTTAGTAGTTAGAACTTGATGGTTTAAGCTATTCTTGTAGATTGAGACCTGACGCTTATCCCTTAGTTTTAAATTGCATAACATGTACCCCCACCTCGATACGAGTTAGATCCTTTTCCCTTGACGGCCAGTAACTTTCCATTCTTACTATTGACACTTGCTCTATAAGCGCTATGACTAAGACTTAGGACGACCATGATCTATGTAATGAAAGAGGATACCTTAATGAATACCAAGATGTCACTACCCAATTCTAGAAAATAGGGTTTTTTTTTTATTTGATAAATAGTGGATTGTATTTAATTAATTATATTTATATTTATTAAGTGCTTGTATTATTTTTTAATGATTGTTTTAGGGTTTTGGCTAGCCTGGACCCATGTCCTACCCTAGTGGACCCATGTCCGACCCAGCCCACACCCTTGTGAGAATTATTTTGGGGCTTAGATTTATTTATTATATTTTTAGAAGGTTAGTGGGAGAGATTTGGAGCTAGTTTGAGTGTTTTTGGACCCCGAAACCCAAAACCGAGTTACGAGAGGGCATTTTGGACCTTTGTACATGTAAACCCCCTATTTTTATGTGTGGCCGGACCCCCCTACCTACCCATTCCCGTGGAATTCCAGCAGCAGCCCCCTCTCTCTTCATTCTACTTCTTCTTCATTTCTTCTTCTCCACTTCTTCTTCCTTCTTCCTTCTTCTCCAAGGTGAGTTCCCTCTTCACTTTTCTTCTTTCTTCTTTCATTCCTTCTTTCTTAAGCTAACCCTAACCTTACATTTTCTCTAACCTAGATGTGTGGAGCCTAGACTTTGTGTGGAGGCTAGTTTTGGTGGCTTGGAGCTTGAGGGAGGTAATTTCTAGGGGTTGTGAGACTTTGGCCTTGGGATTCTAACTCTCAATAGGTAAAACCTAACTTTTTCCTTCCTAATTACTTTTGTGTAGTGTAATTAGTGTTGTAGAACCTTCCCAGACCCTAAACCTACCCGTAGGAGGAAGTTGGAACTAGTTTGGGTGAGTTTAGAGACTTTGACATTAGGTTTTGTATCGAATTCGGGTGGAATCCGAATTTGGCCCAATTTTGGGTGATGCCCTAGGTTAGATGGACCTAGGTAGACGTTGTCGAGTGTCTAGAGGGTGAGTGCGTGTCTCCGTTTGGACACGGAAAGTCGTGTCGCGGAGAAACGGGCGTTTCGAGCGAAATTGGGGCTTTTCGTCGTCGCCGATTCTAAGTGCGTGTGCGTTTCCACCCCGGACCTAGAATCGATGCGGGAGTATATTTTCTAGGATCTAGACATCGTTTAGAGCGCGTGGGTAAATTTTGGGCCAATTTCGAGTTCGTTTGGTGTGTATTTCAGGAGGTTTTTCGAGCCGCGCACCACGTATTCGTCGAAATGACCGAACGGCCATTTCGACTTGGTTTCCTCATTTCGAGCTTGTGCGCACGTTGGATTAGTATCGGGGAGTGTGTGCTAGATTTCTCGGGCTATATTTTATATATTTTAGGGTATTGGTGAGTGTCGGGGTCGTTGGGCGTGAGTGGGGCGTGTGGTTTGGGTGTTGTTGTATTGTGTTAGTATATATGTATCTATCTATATATATATATATATATATATATATATATATATATATATATATATATATATATATATATATGTATGTGTGTATTTAGATCTATGTGCTTGTGTGTGTATATGCCTATGTGTATATATATATATATATATATATATATATATATATATATATATATATATATATATATATATATATGTGTGTGTAAGTGTGCTTGTGTGTGTGTATATGTATATATATATTTTGGGTGTATGTATATATATATATATATATATTTGAGAGTGTGTGTAGATATATATATATATATCAAGTGTATATATATATATGTAGCTATGTATATATATTTATGTGTGTGTGTGTTGTTAGTGTTGTGAGTGTGTGTGTGTATTAGTGTGTGAGTGTGTTAGTGTGTGTGTTAGAGTGTGTAGATGAGTGTGAATATATATAGATATCTAGTTATATATATATATATATATATATATATATATATATATATATATATATATATATATATATATATATATATAGGAGTGTGTGTGTGCGTTTGTAGCTAGAGGGGGGGTGGTTCCAGCCACTGCAGCAACAGCAGCTGCTGCTGCACTGCAGCAGCAGCACAGCAGCAGCAAGAAACTGCAGCAGCAGCAGTACCAAGAGGAGCAGCAGCAGCGCAGCAATAACAGCGAGCAGCAGCAGCATTTTGAGCACAGGGAGCAGTAGCAGTAGAGCTAGTGAGGGAGAGTGAGAGATTGATATATATATATACCTATGTTGATAGATAGGAAGATGGTTAGAAATGAGTTTAATAGATAGATAGATTAGTAGTTTGATAGGTAACTAGATAGCTAAATAGATAGTAGGATAGATAGATAGATAGATAGTATTATAGATTAGATAATTAGATAGGTAGATATTTATTTAGATAGATAGATACTAGATAGGTAGATAGCTAGATACTTAGATATACCTATCTAGGATATAGGTGTCTATATACCTATAAGTTATATATGTATATATGTGTATAGGTAAGGTAAAGGGTATATATGCATATGTGTGTGGATAGCTATATATATAGGTAGATACCTACTTAGATATATATAAATATGGTAGATATCTATATTACCTAGCCTAGATTAATAACTAGGTGCATAATCAATAGCTAGATAGCTAGTTAGAGGGTTTTAGAGCGAAACCTCAATACCTTGAGATACCGAGGTATCTCGATACCTTGAGATATTCAAGGTATTGAGTTTCGAGCGGGGTATTTGAGCATTATCCTAGAAAATGCTATGGAGTAATTTTTGTATGTTTATATATATATAATTACGCATGCTAGCCTAGGTTTTAGCGGGTTTAGACGGGGTGCGTGGCCTAGGGCGAGGTATCGGATACCGAGGGTATCCCTGTATCTCGATTAGGCGAGTTTGTGAGTTTAGTAGCTTAATGAGCTCGGTTTGACCTAGAATTTCAGGGACACCCTAGTTTGACCTAGCTTTGACCATAATTGTCCCCGTTGACCGTAAAAGTCAACGTTTGACCTAGTTTTGACCTAGAGTTGACTATTTGGACCCCAGGTTGACTTTTTGACCCGATTTTCACCGGTTTGACCCGTTCGACCTAGAATAGCCCTAGAAGCCTATTTTTAATTATTTTATATTAGTTTAAATGCTTAGAACCCTGTTTAATTCTGCTTTTCGCATTAGGTCCTTGCGATACCGGTCCGGATCTCGATCCTCATCAGTTGCTCAGGATATCAGGTGAGTACCTACCTCTGATAGTTTCCATTTCCTGATAGCGTTTATATCACTTGTTCTAGAACTGTAATACTTGATTCTGACACATTGTTACACGAGCTGGTACTAGTGGATCCTATCATGAGATGCTATCCCCCTTACCGTGTTCAGCGGGTACTCTATCACGTATATTTTATCATGTGCTTCGGGTATTGATTCTCATGTGCTATCATGTGCTTATTGTGCTCTCGCCTTCGTGTGCGTGAGCTATTATCATGTACGTAGCGTGTTGTGGTTGGATCCAATGGTATTAGTGGGGGAGGGGAGTAGGAGTTGGTTATGTGATCAAAGCCAAACAGTATTCATGTGTATGTCGGTTATGCAATTCACGCATAACGGAGTTATCATAGAGTTTTTCATGTGCAACCTAAGCCGATCACATAACGAACTTGTGCTCAAGGCACTTAGCTAGTATTCATGTTTCTCACCTGCAGTTACTTTTCCACTACTTGTATTGTTCTCCAGTTTACCTTACAGCTACTTATTGTGCTCCAGCATATATTTATTTCCTGTGCATCTTGATTACTTTTCTATTGCTCGTCATATACACCTTACCATGCATTTGGAGTTGCTTTCAGAGTTATGTACTTCGCTCCAGTCCTGACTGGGCATATTTTTTCCAGAGGATCCTGAGGATTATTGCCCTACGTTCTACGGGCCGGGTGTTGACGACTGTTGTGACCCCGAGATCGAGGAGGAGTGCGCCGAGGAGACGCCGATAGCACCCTAGTTAGCTAGGTAGGTTTCCTGGGTTGTTTCCAGTGGTTTGTATTTAGGATGACTGTACTTATTCTTTTGTGGCTGTGAGTTATTGTAGCTATTATGGCCTTGGACTGTATTATTTTGGGATTGTCTTGCTCTCTTGGTTCTGTTTCCTTGTTTATATCATATCGTGCTTTATTTCTTTCCCTAGATTTTGTGATTGAGAGTTCATATATATATATTGCGTGGTTGCCTCCTTTGGGAGAGGATTATATATATATATTGCGTGGTTTTGCCCTCCTTTTGGAGAGGTCATGCCGGATTTTTATGTGAGATATAGATAGATATGGTTGACCTAGAACGGACCTTTACAGCGTTCTACCGCCGATTCTGCGGCGTAGGCTGGATGTACCCACGGCTCATGCCCGATTTTCGGGTGCGGATCGTGACACATTTTTGGTGGTGGCCCATGCAGGTCTGCTTTTTAGGGTTACCTGCAATAGGATATAGGTGATAGGCTGAGAGAGTGTGTGCTCAATCACAACTAGGACCCTTCCTACTTCCTTTTGCTATCTTTAATTTTTCTGAAATTGTTTCTTTTGTAATTTTACTGTCCTTCATTGATGTTATCGTTTCATGCACTATTTTGACTTCTTTTGATCTGTGTTCAGGATGCCTCCGAAGACCAGATCTCAGTGCACCGCCCCAGCAGCTGTCACCGAGAGGTCTGCCACCTCTCGACCTGCTCGACTTTCGGCAGCCGCTACCGCTCCACTCGCCACTCCTGCGGTTGAGGGAGCGTCAGCTTCTCTTGGAGATCCCCTTACTCCCATTGATCCGAGAGCCACCCCAGTTGTCCCGGTGGTACCTCCTCCACCACCGCCTGCCCCAGTAGATGCTACGCAGTTGTTCGCATTCTTCCGAGAGATGATGGATGCGCAGCACCGCCAGGCAGATGTTATGAGGATGGGCATTGAGAATGCTCATCAGGTGGCTTTGACAGCGATCGACAGAGTGGCTCAGATCCAGCCACAGCCAGAGCAGGCTTAGTATCCTAGGCCGGGTACTATCATCGATTTTCAGAGGATGCGGCCTAAGGAGTTTCGTGGCACAGAGGGGATCCTGTACGCCGACGACTGGATCGAGCATATAGAGGGCATTTTCAGGCTGGCGATGATCCCAGCTAGCATGCAGATAAAGGCAGCGGGCAGCCAGATGTTCGACCTTGCCCTCACTTGGTTCCGCACGGATACGCGGATAGCAGCTCCGGGATTGACTTGGAAGGCTTTCAAGAAGCTTTTCAAGGAGAAGTTCTTCCCGGACGTGGCTCTCAGTGCCTTAGAGAGTTAGTTCGAGGCGCTCGTCCAGGGGAGTATGCTAGTGGACGAGTATGCCGCGGAGTTCTGCCGTCTGGACAGATTTGTTGAGGGGTTATCAGAGGCAGCGAAGGCGCGGAAGTTCCGCAAGGGCTTGGTCATGGCGGTCAAGTCCTTGACTAAGAGCGACCGCGAGGCGACCTTCGAGCAGATTGTCAGCGACGCTCAGAGGGCTGAGGATGATTTAGAGCTGAAGACGAAGAGGAGCAGAGATGCTTCAGGAGTAGGTAGCAGTGCAGGCCCAGCCAAGAGGCCATTCCAGCAGACCCAGCAGCACCAGGGTCAGGGTCGGGCGCCCTTCCGGCAGGCGCCCCAGCAACAGAGGCAGGGTCAGCAGCAGGGCCAGAGGCAGCCCATCGTTTGCCCTTTCTGTAGGAAGCCAGGGCACGGATGGGACATATGCAGAAAGAGGCTGGGCAGATATTTATTGTGTGGCGCAGCAGATCACCAGCCAAAGGATTGTCCTTCAGCGCTTGCCCGTACAGCTCAGGGCGGAGGAGCCGCTCAGAGGGCACCAGCCAGAGCACCTGCAGCGCAACAGAGAGGTCAGCCTTTGCAGACTCAGTAGCAGAGGTTCGCCCAGCACCAGCAGCAGCACCGAGGAGGACAACAGGGGCGAGCTTTTGCCCTGACAGTGGACGAGGCCGAGCCAGTTGGTGACGTTATCTCAGGTTCTGTTCTTCTTGATTCCATTCCAGCACTTGCTTTATTTGATTTAGGTGCTTCCCATAGCTTTGTGTCTGTATCTTTTGCTGTTAGACACCATCTTGTTGCTGAACCTTTAGCTAGACTCTGCAAGATCACGACCGGGGGTGGTATCATCCTAGTCCGTGATGTCTGCAGAGATCGAAGAGTTACCTTGGGAGGCCGGGAGTTGAGTGTGTGCCTACTCGTAATGCCACTTCCGAGATACGATATTGTACTCGGGATGGATTGGTTGAGTACGCATTGTGCTAGTATAGATTGTCGTGGAGGCAGAGTTTTGTTTAGTCCGCCAGGTGAGCCAGAGTTTCAGTTTGCCAGAGGAGCAGCAAAGCAGACCGAGGGAGTCTTCTGCGGAGCCCTGGTGGTAGAGCCGAGGTCGCTATATCCACTGATAGAGGAATACATGGATGTATTTCCGGAGGAGTTGCCAAGGTTACCTCCGGACAGAGATGTGGAGTTCTCTATAGACTTGGTGCCAGGCGCGGAGCCGATATCCCAGCACGTCTATAGAGTCAGCAATAGTGAGCGGGTAGAGTTGAAGAAGCAGGTGGATGAGCTTCAGGATAAGGGATTTATCAGATCTAGTTCTTCTCCGTGGGGTGCTCCAGTACTTTTTGTGCCAAAGAAGGCTGGGTTGATACGGATGTGTATCGACTACAGGGCTCTGAACAACCTCACAATCAAGAACAAGTATCCGCTGCCGCGTATTGATGATCTATTTGACCAGTTGAGCGGAGCGAGGGTGTTTTCCAGGATTGATCTGAGGACAGGCTACCACCAGGTGAAGGTCAGGAAGGAGGATATTCCGAAAACAGCTTTTCAGACCAGATATGGACAGTATGAGTTCTTGGTGATACCGTTTGGGTTGACTAATGCCCCGACAGTGTTCATGAATCTGATAAACAAGGTATTCCATCAGCATCTGGACAGGTTTGTGGTGGTGTTTATAGATAATATCTTGGTGTATTCGAAGACCCCACAGGAGCACGAGGAGCATCTGAGGATAGTGCTGGAGACTCTCAGGAAGGAGAAGCTTTATGGAAAGCTCTCGAAGTGTGAGTTCTTCCTTGACAAGGTTGAATTCCTTGGTCATGTGGTGACTGGAGAGGGTATCTCGGTGGATCCGAGAAAGATCATGGCAGTTGAGGCATTGAGTGCTCCGAGTTCAGTAGCCGAGGTCAGGAGTTTCTTGGGACTGGCAGGCTACTACAGGAGATTTGTTCAGGATTTTTCCCGGATTGCAGAGCCGTTGTCCAGGCTGACTCGGAAGGACGTGGAGTTTGTTTGGTCAGAGGAGTGCCAGATCGCCTTTGATGAGCTGAAGAGGAGGTTGACGACAGCTCCAGTGTTGACGTTGCCATCAGGTTCTGGAGGGTTCACTATCTATAGTGATGCATCGGGGAAGGGACTGGGTTGTGTGTTGCAGCAGAATGGGAGGGTGATTGCCTATGCTTCCAGGCAATTACATCCTCATAAGAAGAATTACCCTACCCACGATTTGGAGTTGGCAGCGGTCATTTTTGCTCTGAAGTTGTGGAAACACTATTTATACGGAGAGCGTGTGGAGATCTTCACAAACCACAAGAGCTTGAAGTATGTGTTTACCCAAAAAGAGCTGAACATGAGGCAGAGGAGATGGTTGGAGTTGATGAAAGACTTCGACATATCATTGCAGTATCATCCAGGGAAGGCGAACGTAGTTGCGGATGCATTGAGCAGGTATCCGGTAGCTATGTGCCTGACTACAGATCATTATCTTCTGGCAGATCTAGAGAGCTTGGGCATTGAGGTGATAGTGCCTGGAGTTGAGATACAGATGTGGGGACTGCAGATTCAGTCAGAGTTGGTAGACCGGATCAGGGCTACATAGTTTGAGGATGAGTCCCTGAGGAGCATCAGGGAGCAGGTTCAGATGGGATTAGCAGATGACTTCACCATTGCTGATGATGGTTCTTTGCGCCACGGTACCAGGTTGTGCGTGCCGAGTGGGTCGTTGCGCGAGGAGGTTCTCCAGGAAGCGCATCGATCCCAGTACTCTATGCATCCCGGTGCCAACAAGATGTATAGAGATCTGAGACAGCATGTATGGTGGTACGGGATGAAGCGGGAGGTAGCGCGCTTCGTATCCCGATGCTTATTGTGCCAGCAGGTGAAGGCGGAGAGGCAGAGGCCAGGAGGATTACTCCAGCCGTTACCCATTCCGGAGTGGAAATGGGAGCATGTGACCATGGATTTTGTTTTTGGACTTCCCCGTTCTCCAGGCGGGAAGGATACGATTTGGGTCATCGTGGACAGGTTGACCAAATCTGCCCACTTTCTACCATTCAAAGTGGGTACATCTACAGAGAGACTAGCAGAGATATATGTGCGCCAGATAGTCAGACTGCATGGAGTTCCAGTGAGCATAGTGTCAGACCGGGACAGTCGCTTCACTTCGCATTTCTGGAGGAGTCTGCAGGCTAGCTTGGGCACCCAGCTCAAGTTTAGTAGTGCGTATCACCCGCAGACAAATGGTCAGTCAGAGAGGACCATTCAGACACTTGAGGACATGCTTCGGACTTGTGTTTTGGATTTCAGAGGCTCTTGGGAGGATCACTTGCACTTGGTAGAGTTTGCTTACAATAACAGCTACCAAGCCAGTATCGAGATGTCACCTTTTGAGGCATTGTATGGACGGAGGTGTCGCACTCCGTTATCATGGGATGATGTAGGTGAGAGAGCTTTACTTGGCCTGGAGATGGTGGTTGATGCAGCGGAGAAGGTCAAGCTCATTAGAGATAGACTTCGGGTGGCGCAGGACAGGCAGCGGCATTGGGCCGATAGCCACCGGAGACCTTTGGAGTTTGAGGTATAGCTTAGAATCTAGATTTTGTTCTTGTATTTGTTTGTGATTGCTTGTTTTAGACTAAGTGCAGAGACCTTGTTTGTGCTAGGTTGGAGATCTGGTGTTCCTGAGGATTTCTCCGACGCGGGGCACTATTCGCTTCGGTGGAGGCGGAAAGCTTAGCCCACGTTTCGTTGGACCCTTCCGTATCCTTGAGAGGGTCGGCGCCGTGGCGTATAGGCTTGAGTTGCCGCCTACACTGGAGGGAGTTCATGATGTGTTCCACGTGTCGCAGTTGAGACGGTACGTGGCGGATCCCAGTCACGTATTGGATCACTCGGAGATTGCGGTGGGACCTACCCTTAGCTATACAGAGCAGCCGGTAGAGATTCTGGATCGGCGGGAGAAGGTGTTGAGGAACCAGACTATTCTCTTAGTTCACGTCGCGTGGAGACATCACTCTCCAGGGGAGTCAACCTGGGAGAGGGAGGATGAAATGCGCGAGCGATACCCCTATCTCTTCGAGCCCTGAGGTATGGTTCTTTTCTTGCATTCATGTCCTAGTTTCGTCTTTTAATTTCGAGGACGAAATTATTTTAAGGAAGGTAGACTTGTCACTACCCAATTATAGAAAATAGGATATTTTTTTATTTTTATTTGATAAATAGTGGATTGTATTTAATTAATTATATTTATATTTATTAAGTGCTTGTATTATTTTTTAATGATTATTTTAGGGTTTTGGCTAGCCTGGACCCATGTCCGACCCTAGTGGACCCATGTCCGACCCAGTCCACACCCTTGTGAGAATTATTTTAGGGCTTAGATTTATTTATTATATTTTTAGAAGGTTAGTGGGAGAGATTTGGAGCTAGTTTGAGTATTTTTGGACCCCGAAACCCAAAACCGAGTTACGGAAGGGCATTTTGGACCTTTGTACATGTAAATCCCCCATTTTTATGTGTGGCCGGACCCCCCTACCTACCCATTCCCGTGGAATTCCAGCAGCAGCCCCCTCTCTCTTCATTCTACTTCTTCTTCTTCATTTCTTCTTCTCCACTTCTTCTTCCTTCTTCCTTCTTCTCCAAGGTGAGTTCCCTCTTCACTTTTCTTCTTTCTTCTTTCATTCCTTCTTCCTTAAGCTAACCCTAACCTTACATTTTCTCTAACCTAGATGTGTGGAGCCTAGACTTTGTGTGGAGGCTAGTTTTGGTGGCTTGGAGCTTGAGGGAGGTGATTTCTAGGGGTTGTGAGACTTTGGCCTTGGGATTCCAACTCCCAAGAGGTAAAACCTAACTTTTCCCTTCCTAATTACTTTTGTGTAGTGTAATTAGTATTGTAGAACCTTTCTAGACCCTAAACCTACCCGTAGGAGGAAGTTGGAACAAGTTTGGGTGAGTTTAGAGACTTTGACATTAGGTTTTGTGTCGAATTCGGGTGGAATCCGAATTTGGCCCAATTTTGGGTGATGCCTTAGGTTAGATGGACCTAGGTAGACGTTGTCGGGTGTCTAGAGGGTGAGTGCGTGTCTCCGTTTGGACACGGGAAGTCGTGTCGCGGAGAAACGGGCGTTTCGGGTGAAATTTGGGCTTTTCGTCGTTGTCGATTCTAAGTGCGTGTGCGTTTCCACCCCGGACCTAGAATTGATGCGGGAGCACATTTTCTAAGATCTAGACATCGTGTAGAGCATGTGGGTAAATTTTGGGCCGATTCCGAGTTCGTTTGGTGTGCGTTTCAGGAGGTTTTCCGAGCCGCGCACCACGTGTTCGTCGAAATGACCGAACGGCCATTTCGACTTGGTTTCCTCGTTTCGGGCTTGTGCGCGCGTTGGGTTAGTATCGGGGAGTGTGTGCTAGAGTTCTCGGGCTATATTTTATATATTTTAGGGTATTGGTGAGTGTCGGGGTCGTTGGGCGTGAGTGGGGCGTGTGGTTTGGGTGTTGTTGTGTGTTGTGTTGTGTTAGTATATATGTATCTATATATATATATATATTTATATATATATGTATGCGTGTTTATATATATATATTTATATATGTATGTGTGTATTTAGATCTATGTGCTTGTGTGTGTATATGCCTATGTGTATATATATATATATATATATATGTATATGTGTAAGTGTGCTTATGTGTGTGTATATGTATATATATATTTTGGGTGTATGTATATATATATATATAGTTGAGAGTGTGTGTAGATATATATATATATTAAGTGTATATATATATATGTATCTATGTATATATATTTATGTGTGTGTGTGTGTTGTTAGTGTTGTGAGTGTGTGTGTATATTAGTGTGTGAGTTTGTTAGTGTGTGTGTTAGAGTGTGTAGATGAGTGTGAATATATATAGATATCTAGTTATATATATATAGATATATATATGTATGTATATATATATAGGATGATATATATATGCATATATATATAGGAGTGTGTGTGTGCGTTTGTAGCTAGAGGGGGGGTGGTTTCAGCCACTGCAGCAACAGCAGCTGCTGCTGCACTACAGCAGCAGCACAGCAGCAGCAAGAAACTGCAGCAGCAGCAGTACCAAGAGGAGCAGCAGCAGCGCAGCAATAACAGCGAGCAGCAGTAGCATTTTGAGCACAGGGAGCAGTAGCAGTAGAGCTAGTGAGGGAGAGTAAGATATTGATATATATATACCTATGTTGATAGATAGGAAGATGGTTAGAAATGGGTTTAATAGATAGATAGATTAGTAGTTTGATAGGTAACTAGATAGCTAAATAGATAGTAGGATAGATAGATAGATAGATAGTATTATAGATTAGATAATTAGATAGGTAGATAGTTATTTAGATAGATAGATACTAGATAGGTAGATAGCTAGATACTTAGATATACCTATCTAGGATATAGGTATCTATATACCTATAAGTTATATATGTATATATGTGTATAGGTAAGGTAAAGGGTATATATGCATATGTGTGTGGATAGCTATATATATAGGTAGATACCTACTTAGATATATATAAATATGGTAGATATCAATATTACCTAGCCTAGATTAATAACTAGGTGCATAATCAATAGCTAGATAGCTAGTTAGAGTGTTTTAGAGCAAAACCTCAATACCTTAAGATACCGAGGTATCTCGATACCTTGAGATATTCAAGGTATTGAGTTTCGAGCAGGGTATTTGAGCATTAGCCTAGGAAATACTTTGGAGTAATTTTTGTATGTTTATATATATGTAATTACGTGTGCTAGCCTAGGTTTTAGCGGGTTTAGGCGGGGTGCGTGGCCTAGGGCGAGGTATCGGATACCGAGGGTATCCCGGTATCTCGATTAGGCGAGTTTATGAGTTTAGTAGCTTAATGAGCTCGGTTTGACCTAGAATTTCAGGGGCACCCTAGTTTGACCTAGCTTTGACCATAATTGTCCTTGTTGACCGTAAAAGTCAACGTTTGACCTAGTTTTGACCTAGAGTTGACTTTTTGGACCCCAGGTTGACTTTTTGACCCAATTTTCATCGATTTGACCCGTTCGACCTAGAATAGCCCTAGAAGCCTGTTTTTAATTATTTTATATCAGTTTAAATGCTTAGAACCCTGTTTAATTCTGCTTTTCGCATTAGGTCCTTGCGACACCGGTCCGGATCTCGATCCTCATCAGTTGCTCAGGACATCAAGCGAGTACCTACCTCTGATAGTTTCCATTTCATGATAGCGTTTATATCACTTGTTCTAGAACTGTAATACTTGATTCTGACACATTGTTACACGAGCTGGTACTAGTGGATCCCGTCATGAGATGCTATCCCCCTTACCGTGTTCAGCGGGTACTCTATCACGTGTATTTCATCATGTGCTTCAGGTATTGATTCTCATGTGCTATCATGTGCTTATTGTGCTCTCGCCTTCGTGTGCACGAGCTATTATCATGTACGTAGCGTGTTGTGGTTGGATCCTATGGTATTAGTGGGGGAGGGGAGTAGGAGTTGGTTATGTGATCAAAGCCAAATAGTATTCATGTGTATGTCGGTTATGCAACTCACGCATAACGGAATTATCTTAGTATTTTTCATGTGCAACCTAAGCCGATCACATAACGAACTTGTGCTCAAGGCACTTAGCTAGTATTCATGTTTCTCACCTGCAGTTACTTTTCCACTACTTGTATTGTTCTCCAGTTTACCTTACAGCTACTTATTGTGCTCCAGCATATATTTATTTCCTGTGCATCTTGATTACTTTTCTATTGCTCGTCATATACACCTTACCATGCATTTGGAGTTGCTTTCAGAGTTATGTACTTCGCTCCAGTCCTGACTCGGCATATTTTTTCCAGAGGATCCTGAGGACTATTGCCCTACGTTCTACGGGCCGGGTGTTGACGACTATTGTGACCCCGAGATCGAGGAGGAGTACGCCGAGGAGACGCCGATAGCACCCTAGTTAGCTAGGTGGGTTTCCTGGGTTGTTTCCAGTGGTTTGTATTTTGGATGACTATACTTATTCTTTGTGGCTGTGAGTTATTGTAGCTATTATGGCCTTGGACTGTATTATTTTGGGATTGTCTTGCTCTCTTGGTTCTGTTTCCTTGTTTATATCATATCGTGCTTTATTTCTTTCCCTAGATTTTGTGATTGAGAGTTCATATATATATATTGCGTGGTTGCCTCCTTTGGGAGACGATTTTATATATATATTGCGTGGTTTTGCCCTCCTTTTGGAGAGGTCATGCCGGATTTTTCTGTGAGATATAGATAGATATGGTTGACCTAGAACGGACCTTTACAGCGTTCTATCGCCGATTCTGCGGCATAGGCTGGACGTACCCACGGCTCATGCCCGATTTTCGGGTGCGGGTCATGACACAAGACCCCTTCTCGTAGACCTTAACAGGAGTTTCTACGGTATCCTTAAGGCAATTACAGTATTAGTTAATTGTTATAAGTTGGGTAGCATACCTCACAACCTAGTATCACATAGTCTTTTGCCCTATTATTGAAGTATGATTGAACAACATTAACTGTATGCTATCTTAGGACGACAGTGTTTTTTTCAGACTGTAGAACTTAGAGGCTATACCCCTACTTTGTCGACTATCGACTTAGACAGGGAATTAGTATGACAACTGTAGAGATTATAGAGTCTTATCTTTTGTGAACTTGAATTGTTATGTACCTTCTTTCATCATAATCCAGCATATTTATGTTTTCTGTACTACCTTGACTTATGCTGCTATTATAGCCTAGTTTTTGCAAGCTTATTCTTTTATCAAGCTTGCTTATGGCATATGTATTATTGGGTGCACACAATGATACAATTGCCTAATCAGAATCGGTGTATTAAGGTCTAGCTAACCTTAGTGCGCTTGGTTCGCTTTTCGCATGACTACTTTACGTAGATTGAGATATATGGTAGTAGACGGATATACTTTCCCCTAGACATGTCTGACACATCGTATCGATTACATAACTGTACTGATACGAGCATGTAAATAGGAAATTACCAAAAATAGGATTTCAATCCACAACTGTCCTGACAACTCTCTTTTCGAATTCCTTAATCTCTATGAACCTCGTACTTGTATTCTGTCACCTTTACCTTGAATTCTTTATTACTGCTCTCCGTCTTCCCTTATTTTGGAAAGACGAAACCTCGTACTGGTATAAGTTGACACTAATAGTACTAGATATACCCCATAAGGCTAATCATATGACTTAGTGACCCTCTTTTATAATTGATTAAGGTATTTCATAGGTGATATATTTGGTGTTAAAACTTTGAGGATTGAATAATATGATTAAATAATTTGAGGAATAGTTTTCCTAGATGTATAGCCTTAGGTGATAGATGGATAAATTTTAAATTTCGGTAGATTGTGAACCCTCACCCAAAATTGGACCTACTTGGCTTAGATAGTGAGACTAAGACTAGATTGAATCCAGTTAGAAATAGAATACGGTATTTTTATTTAGTTTTGCAATATTGTATCACTTGGCGCACCTTACCGTGCTCCGATAATTGGAGCACTACACTAGTCACTGCCTTCCTACAAATTCCATACCCTTATCCTAGACGTGCCCATCATCCAATTCTCATCTATGTGTAATTTTCTAATTGTTGGGCACTTTTATGCAAAAGAGCATTTAGGTGTCCACACCATTGGACATGACACATGAAGAAACCTATTTTTCGCTCAGGTGAATTTTCCCATAATTTTTTGGGATGTGCAACACGCAACATCGCCCACTCCTTTAAACTTGGCCTTGCATTTTAAACAATGCAAATCTTATACCATCCTTGACATTCTATCGTGGCTTAATTTTAATTTCGAGGACAAAATTTTTATAAGTTGGGTAGAATGTAAAACCCATATTTCTAAAAAAACCGTAATTTTTTTTAATTAATAATTTAATTATAGTAATTAGTGGATAACTAGGAGATATAGATTTTATTAATTTTTATTTTAGGTGCTGGTGCACTTAGAGGATTTATGGGACCATTAGAATTTTTTTAGAATTTATTTCATATAGGAGACCCCTTGAGCAGTTGCTAGCTTAACGGTATGCATAATTATAATCTAGAATTTTTCTTATGAGTATATATATATATATATATATATATATATATATATATATATATATATATGCATATATATATTAATTGAAAAAGTATTATAAAAAGGAAGAGAAAAGAAAATAAACTAAACTAAACTAATAACTATATAAACTATTAATTCCATTACTACTAAAACCATTACCACTTCTACCTACCAACTGAGAACCTATCTCCTTAGCATTCACAGCCAACCCGCGTAAGCCATAGAAGCCAAGCCCTTTTTGCTAGCAAATAAACACCCACTATTGCAAACAACAACAAACCAACCCAATGATACCCGTTGACCGAACTCCCCCTTATCTCCTCTCATATATATCTACATATATGTCATTAATTCATCTAAAATCTTAAACCTAAATTATCCAGACCCTTCCTCTTCCCATCTAGACCTAGAGAGCGCCGCTACCGCAGCCAGAGAACCCCGCCAGGCCGTCCAAACCAATCCCGACGACCGCGACCCCGCGTACTACAGATTCTCACAGCGAGGTACCTGTATTCCGGAATTGTTTTTCGATGACTCGCTCAACCAAATGCCACTCCGTCTTCACCGGTATGCTCACCCCTTAACCCTCTTCCATATCTATATGATCGTAGACCTCAAACAATATGAAACCCTAGGCGAAAACAGTGTCAAAGTTGGCACAAACAGACTGAATTCTGGGAACACAGAAAACTGCGATGATAACCCATGTTTCGGAGTTCGTATCTCCCACCACAGAGATCCAAATTCGATGATTCTTTTTGGTATGCGTAGACCACTTGACATAGTTAAATTTTTGTTAAATAATCCTAGATTATTAACTGCTGTAGACAGAATTAAATTCGTCGGAAAACCCCACGAACCCACTTTTCTAGATTTTTAAAAGTTGTAAAACGGAGCGCGCCCCGCCAAACGGGACCGTACCATCATTTACCAAGTATACCGAATGGTGCACGCAGCGTAACCGGACACGTAAAAATTTACGAAAACTGATTCGAACGCGTGTGCGCGCCGGAATCAGCCCGTATCCGCGGATACACCCCGTGTCGCAAGTTTTGTGGAAGTCACGCGTATTTTGTGCACGCTCGTCAGATTTCGACGAAACTTATACCACTGGACTCGTGGTAACACGCTGGTCCTGTGACCCAATTTTCACGCAATTCTGAAATGGTTGACCAAGTCGCTAATTGGCGGGCCCCATAGTTGACTTTTTGGACGTAATTGTGTTCGGCTCATCGAAATCCATATTTGGACATACCGTTGGGTTCGTATTGACATCTAGAGTTTGTTTGACCTATAATTTGTCCCATTTAGAGACCGTTACCGTTGGCACATTTTTCGGTACAAAGTGGGCCACACGTGGACCCCGCTTTGACCTAAAATTACCGTTTTGCCCCTGTGTCCAAATTGGACGAAAGGGAAGTACTTTTTAGCTATTTTGCTTATTTTGGGAACGTTGGTGACATCTATTTCAGTATCCGAAGACATTTGTTCTGAGACCATAGCTCCTGATCCTGTGTGCTTGACTTCTGGACATTACACCTTGCAGCTTTCTTACCAGGCAAGATACATTGCCAAATTGCTTACAGTATTTGCATGCTTAGTATATTTTTGTATATTTATTGTATTTATATTTATTTATTGCATGTGTAGTTCCTTTCAGTCATTACTATATATTAGATATGTTGACACACACTTGACACTTAGTATCATGAGAGGACAATCATTAGGCGTATCGGCTTTTAACCACTCTGGTAAACCGTAGTAACTAGAACGAACTATGGTGGTCGTGTCCGATGGTCGCTACCCCCGTGGTATGTCGATTGATGGAGTCCGAGGGTCGCTACCCCCGAGGTATGTCGGCTGATGATGTCCACTGACGAGTGCATGAGTTGTGAGGATTAGATCGAGTAGCCTACCCTTTCCCATACGTTGAAAAGTTGTTCTCACTTGCATTTATATAGATTATCTTGTACAGCATACTTATTTATTTTTAAATTATATGCATGTTTACTGTATTCAAATTGGCTCGCTTTTCTGTATCTTGTTACGTCCCTCTGAGGACCTGGTCCTCTGCCAGGTGTATCTGTTCTTGAGTATTTGTAGGAGCGCAGATTTGGATGGTTATATATGTTTCGAGGATGTCTTCTCTTCGAGCCCCGTGGTTCTTAGCTGATATTCTTATATTATGTTTATTGTGTTGTACTTTTCCATTTGAGTTGGTAGTGGATTTGTTTCCTTCCAACTATCATCCTTAGATACTTATGTTGAGATCTAGCTATATAGATGCTGGTTATTCATTAATATCGATTTTCGTGGATGAGATTTAGATTATACCATGTGACTTGTGACATATGCTTATACCACTTGTGGATTGATATTCATATTACAGCGTACGTGTGGATTTTGGTTTCCATATATTGGAGTACCATATCCATGCGGCTGGCATGCTTACGTGTCCTAGTCCTACATACTTTTGGGACTGGGGCGTGACATTCTTCTTCCTTTGAATCTTTTAGCAATGGCCCCAAGGAAATCTCAGACGAGCAGTAAGGACAACAAGGATAAAGCAGAACTTCTTCTTCTCAGATAATGACGACGAGGAGGCCGGCATCACATCAGGAGATGTAGCACATCCTCCTCTGTTAGGCATGGCGACTGTCTTCTTCTTCCCAATTTTTTATTTTTTTTACATGTACAATGTAAGCTTTTAACAATGACAGAAGGATAAAAGATAGAAGAAGAACGAAGACATATAATACAAAGACACGTGTACACGCGCACTTTTCTCTCGTTCAGAGAAGAAATAGACACTTTGGCGCATTTTTCCTCGTTCAGAGCGACAACAGTCATCTTGGAGCACTTTTTCTCGTTCAGAGTGAAAACAGCCATTTTGGAGCACTTTCTTATTTATTGGTGAGTCGGCGCACTTTTTTCGTTCAGAGTGGAAACAACCATTTTGGCGCACTTTTCCAATTACTAGTCAGTGCACTTTCGTCTATTTTGATAGATTAGTGCATAAAATAATCTTATCTCTCTTCTTCATGAGATTTGTTGACTCCTCGTTTGTTGCTTTTGTAATTGACTTGGGTATGGATCCTTTAGCTGAACTGATGGGATCCACTAGTGGACTTTTGCACACTAATTACCTGGAAGATTTATCGCACATTGAGTTTTCCCAATCTGATAAGAGGATATCCAGCACATGCCAATTTTTGATAGCCGGGCAAGGAGAACGGATGTTGACATCTTTGATAAGAGGAGAACCTCTCACTTCCTTCGCGAATGAGACATATTCTAAGCCGACTTTCTTGTTTGGTGATGCCATTCATCAATCATCTCAGCCTAAGAAAAAGAAGGAGAAGTGGTTATTCAATGTCCATGATAGGGTCATGTATCTCCCAGAGATGTCAACAAGTTTTCCTCTGTCTGTCTTTTCCCATGCTACTTATCCACGGAAGATGGAGTGGAATTTGACTCCCCCTACTAATGGAGCTAAGTCGAGGAAGATTAGCTACAAACATGGTCGTTTCTTCAGTTCCAACGATGGATATTCAGTTTAAATGCGAGGACTTCATCCAGGGAACGTACCAAGCAAAGATTATTCGTTGATTCAACCTATTCAGTGTCCTTTGTTCGCAAATACTTACATTGATGCTGAAGGCATTTATCCTCAGAAGAACGTTCGACTGCCAGGATGGTTGACCAATAAAAATATCTATTGGCATCGAACAACAACATGGATATTGGATCAGTATATCGAGAATCTCGTATCTTCGGACTTATATAATGCCTTGTTAGCGACTTGCTACGACATTGCTCCTAATTCCAATATGTTCTTGGCTTTATTAGAGGGATACAACTCTAGTACTGGAACTATTTTCACTCATCGTGGTGATTTGGGGTTTGCGTTACACAAGATAAAATTCATATATGCACTACCAACAGGGAAGATTCCTTATGAGGAGTATGTGCCTACCAATGCAGAACTGGCAGATTTTGCAAAGAGTGAGCCACGTCTGTCATGCCTCAGTCCCAAAAATACGTAGGACTAGGACACGTAAGCATGCCAGCCGTATGGATATGGCAACTCCAATATATGGAAACCATAACCCATACGTACGCTGTAATATGAATATCAATCCACAAGTGGTATAACATCTATCACAAGTCACAGGGTATAATCTAAATCTCATCCACGAAAATCAAATATAAATAAATAACCAGTATCTATGAAACTAGATCTCAATATAAGTATCTAAGGATGATAGTTGAATGGAAAAAAATCCACTACCAACTCGAATAGAAAAGTACAACACAATAAACACAATATAAGAATGCTAGCTAACAAGCACGGGCTCGAAAAGAAGACATCCTCGAAACATATGTAACCATCCGAATCTGCGCTCCTGCAAATACTCAAGAACAGATACACCTGGAAAGGGACCAGGTCCTCCGAGGGATGTAACAAGATACATAGAAGCAAGCCAATTTGAATACAGTAAACATGCATAATGTTTAAAAATATATAAGTACGCTGTACAAGACAATCTATATGAATGCAAATAAGGACAACTTTTCGACGTATGGACAAGGGTAGGCTACTCGATCTAAATCTCACACTCACACACTCGTTAGTGGACATCATCAGCCGATATACCTTGGGGGTAGCGACCCTCGAACTCCATCAATCGACATACCTCGGGGGTAGCGACCATCGGACACGACCACCATAGTGCGTGCTAGTTACTACGGTTTACCAGAGTGGTTAAAGCCCATACACCTACTGATTGTCCTCTATGATACTAAGTGTCAAGTGTGTGTGTCAACATATATAATATATAGTAATGACTGAAAGAAACTACACATGCAATAAATAAACAGAAATATAATAAATATATAGAAATATACTAAGCATGCAAAATACTGTAAGCAATTTGGCAAGGTAGCTTGCCTGGTAAGAAAGCTGCAAGGTGTACTATCCAGAAATTAAGCACACAGGATCAGAAGCTATGGCCTCAGAACAAATGTCTATGGATGCTGAAATAGATATCACCAACATTCCCAGAATAAGCAAAATAGCTAGAAAGCACTTCCCTTTCGTCCAATTTGGACACAGGGGCAAAACGGTAATTTCGGGTAAAAATGGGGTCCACGTGTAGTCCACTTTGCACCAAAAAATGTGCCAAGGGTAACAGTCTCTAAATGGAATAAATTATAGGTCAAACAAACTTTAGATGTCAATACGAACCCAACGGTATGTCCAAATATGGATTCCGATGAGCCGAACACAATTTTGTCTAAAAAGTCAACCGTAGGGCCCGCCAATTGGTGACTTGGTCAACTATCTCAGAATTGCGTAAAAATTGGGTCACAAGACCAGCGCGTTACCACGAGTCCAATGGCACAAGTTTAGTTGCAATCTGACGAGCGTGCACAAAATACGCGCGACTTTCGTAAAAGTTACGACACGGAGTTTATCCGCGGATGGCCTGATTCCAGCGTGCACACACATCCGAATTAGTTTCCGCGAACTCTCACGTGTCCGGTTACGCTGCGCGCACTGTTTGGTACACTTGGTATAAGGTGGAGCAGTCCCGTTTGGCGGGGCGTGCTCCGTTTCACAACTTTTGGAAATCTGGAAAAGTGTGTTCGCGGGATTTTCCAACGAATTTAATTCTGTCTACAGCAGTTAATAATCTAGGGTTATTTTATAAAAATTAAACTAGGTCAAGTGGTCTACGTATACCAAAAAGAATCATCGAATTCGGATCTCTGTGGTGGGAGATATAAATCCGAGAACATGGGTGATCACCGCAGTTTTCTGCGATCCCAAAAATTGGTCTTTTCCGCCAACTTTGGCGCCGTTTACGCCTATGGTTACGCGTTTGAGGTCTACTATCACACATATATGGAAGAGGGTTAAGGGTTGAGCATACCGGTGAAGACGGGGTGGTTTTGGTTGAGCGAGGCGGCAAAAAATAACTCTGGAATACAGGTACCTCGCTGTTGAATTCTGCAGTGCACGGGGTGCGCGGGATTGCGGTCGTCGAGATTGGTTTGGACGGCCTGGCACGGTTCTCTGGCTGCGGTGGCGGCGCTCCTTAAGTCTATATGGGAAGAGAAAGAGTTTAGGGTGATCTAGGTTTAGGGTTTTGTTGAAATATGTTAATATATATATAAGAAGAGAGAGAAGGGGGGGTTGTATTCGCGGGTTAGGGGTCTGCTTGGGCGCGGGTTTTGCTGTCTCACAAAGGGGTGCATGCTGGTTATTGATTGCAAAAAGGGTGTTTGCTTATTAGCAAATATGTGCGGCTGCTTATTTTTTTGCAAGGGGGCGGCTGTTGCATAGGAATGGGTTGGATAGTAGTTGGGGTAGTTAAGGAAAAGTAGGGAATAGTTAATAATGGTTTTTTTTCTTTTCTAATCTTTTTTTTTCCATTTTTTTTCTTTTTTTCTTAAATATATATGTATATATATATATATTTATATATACGTATATACTCATAGAAAAATTCTAGAATTACACTAATGCATACCATTAAGCTAGCAACTGCTCAAGGGGTCTCCCTACATGGAATAAATTCAGAAAAATTTCTAATAGCCCCATAAATCCCCTAAGTGCACAAACACCTAAAATAAAAATTAATAAAAATCTATTTCTCCTAATTAGCCACTAATTACTACAATTAAATTAATAATTAATTAAAAAGGCCATATCCGGTTTCTAGGAGTAAGAGTTTTACAACGTCTAGTTGAAGTGTATCAAGAACTGATGTGCCACTACCTGGCTTGTAACCACTACTAAAACACTGATTCATGCACTGTCTTTATCAGAAAGTGGTTTAAATACCTCTTTAACAATAGAAGCATGAAGAAATGCACAGAGATTCGACCGCTTCGACCTTTGAGTTCTACTAGAGTTGAAGAACTCATGTCAAGTCATAATGCTGAAGATAAGTACTTTGAGGATCGTGTGGGATGTTTTTTAACAGCTACGTCGACTATTAGCTATCTCAGACACATTCATACAAAGATCTCATCTGAAGCTTTGTTGACCGAATATTTTTCTTTATGGCTCCGAAGATGGGTGGTCCCTGGAGGTTTAGGCTCAGTGGTTCATCTCCATAGGAATATTTTATTCCCTGCAGTCTGTCTTGTTTTTAAGCATCGACTGGCATTGCTACTAGCTTTGGTGTACCGTTTGAATTTATGGGAACTTGCTCATAATTTGGTAATAGATCCTCGACAAGAGGAATTTCCTCGAACAAAGCTTCCATTTATATATCTGATGGGTTGGTTGATTTTACACAACCAGAGTTTGATGCCTCCTTGCTTGACTCAGGATGACGGGACAAAATACATGTTCCTTTGTAGATATAGGCTTTCTAAATGGACCTATACTACACATTTTTTAGACTAGGCAAGCTTTAAACATGGGGAACAGTTAGAACTTTTAATATGTTGTCCCTGATGTAGCAATTGAACACCAAGGTTCAAGTTTTATTGACGAGGGAACCACCATATCGAGATTTCCATCAGAGGTTTTTTCATGGCTGATGTTTATCCGGCCATCCCACTTGGTATATAGAAATATCCATGGTTGCACTTTTGAACCATATTTACCTAGCCGTTTCACAAAACAATTTGGCTATAATCAATTGCATATTGGAAATTCTACTCCGTATCTTGCAAACTCTGGAGGTTTAATCGACGGCGCCCGAGGGTGGAGATATTTTATCATGGGTTGTACATGAGCTACTTTTACTCTGCCTGCACCCAATCTTCCTTTACGTTTATTGTATTCCTTTCCTCAGTTTTATTGTTCTATCAACTAGTTCTATAGGAATTTTGATATGAGGGTAAGCTTCCGAACTCCGGTCGAAGGAGTCACTCCGGAATCAATAAGATCTTCTTTAGTCAAAGAGGATGATGATGCGCCACTGTATGAGGTATTGAATCTCTTCAACATGTACAACCAGATGCACCCGCTCCTTTCATAGTGGTTCATAAATCTAGTGTCACACCCCAGTCCCAAAATACGTAGGACTGGGAATACGTAAGCATGCCAGCCGTATGTATATGGCAACTCCAATATATGGATACCATAATACACACGTACGCTGTAATATGAATATTAACTCACATGTGGTATATATATTGTCATAAGTCACATGGCATAACTAGATCTCATCCATAGAATCAAATAACCAACAACTATATAACTAAATCAAGTATAAAATGCTTGATAAGAACGAGTAGTTGGGTGAAAATAAATCCACTACCAAACTAGAATATAAGAGAAATAAAATAAGCACATCTAATGAACAACGAGGCTCGAAGAGAAGACCTCCTCGAAAGAGAGAGAAGTAGCAAGTCATGATCCGTGCTCCTGCGAATAGTCAAGATCGTCTATACTTGGAAAGGGACCAGGTCCTCAAAGGGACATAACAAGATACATAGAAGCATGCCAATTGAATACAGTAAAATATGCATAATAGACAAAAAATATATAAGTACGCTGTACTAGACAATCTATACGAATATGCATAATGAGGACAACCATTTCGACGTATGAGTAGGTGTAGGATACTCTATCTATCTCACAACTCACACACACGTCCATGAACATCAGAAGCCGTCATACCTCGAGGGTAGCGACCATCGCGACACCAGAAATCGACATACCTCGAGGGTAGCGACCAGCGTGACACAACTACCGTAGTGCATGCTAGTTACTACGGTTTACCAGAGTGGGTAGCCCATACTCCTACTGATTATCCTCCCCTCCCATGATACTATGTGTCAAGTGTGTGTCAACATATATATAATATATAATTATGACTGAAAGAAAATACATATATAATGAATATATAAAAAATATGATAAGCATGCAAAGTACTATAAGCAATTTAGCATGGTATCTTGCCTGGCAAGAAAGCTGTAAAGTATAAGCGTCCAGACGTCAAGCACAAGGGATCAGAACTATGGCATCAGAATTAACGTCTCCGGATGCTGAAATAAATATCACCAACATTCTCAGAATAAACGAGATAGCTAGAAAACACTACCCTTTCATCCAATTTGGACACAGGTACAAAACGGTAATTTTAGGACAAAGTAGAGTCCACCTATGGCCCACTTTGCACCGAAATGAGTGTCAGAGGTAAAGGTCTCTAAATGGAACAAATTATTGGTGAAACAAATTTTAAATATCGATACAAACTCAATGGTATGTCCAATTTTGGATTTCGGTGAGCCGATCACAAATTTACCCTTCAAGTCAAACCGTAGGGCCCGCGAATAGACGGCTTGGTCAACTGTCTTAGAATCGCATGAAACTTGGGTCACAGGACCAACGTGATACTACGAATCTAATGGCGTAAGTTTTGTCTCATTCTGACGAGCGTACACAAAGTGGATGGTATTTTGCAAAAGTCACGATACAGAAACTTTTTACGGATACGGGTTGATTCCGACGCGCACACACGTCCGAATCAACTTCCGCGAAAGTCCACACGTCAGGATATACCATACGCACCTTTTGGTGCAATTGGTATGCGATGAGACAGTCCCGTTTGGCGGGACGCACTCCGTATCACAAAATTTTAGTTTTAAAAAATCAAGTTTGTTTTGGAGGTCGAATAATTTAACGAATAAAACAAATTAATAAAAAGTAAAAGAACAGTTAAATTCTTGATTATATTGAGAAGAAAACCTTTTAATTAGATTTTGAAAATATTAAACAGGTTGGTGTCAAATTAGACATGAACATGGGGGTTTGGTGTTGAAATTTTGGACTATTTTGGGTTAGTTTTTCGGCCATATTTCGGTCGATTTTTCGACCAATCTAGGGCACAAAAACTCGTCCCGCTTGAAGGAATCCTAGAGGGTTAGGTTGTGAACGTGCACGGATAAACCGCTCGAGAAAAGGACGAGAGATGAGAGAGATATCATACCATGAAGAAGGAGAGACGGGGCTGCGCACACGCGCGCGCGCGACGGACGACGGTGGCGGCGACGGTCGGCCGGCGACTTTGCGCGCGGGGCAACGTCGAGGCGGAGGTCGGCCGGAGGTGGAGGCGGTCGCCGGGCTGGGGTTAGGGTTTAGGGTTTGGTAGTTTTATATATATATATATATATATATATATATATATATATATATATATATATATATATATATATATATATATATAAGGGAGGGGGGATGCGCTATGTCGTGGGTTTAGGGTTCGGTGGGATTTGCTGTGCTGGGTAGTTAGTAATTAGGATTAGTAGTTTTAGGAATTAGGTTTTTCTTTTATTCTATTTTTCTTTTCCTTTTTATTTCTTTTCGTTTTCATTTTTTTTAATTTATTTCTTTTCTTTTATTATCATTTTTCTTATTACTATTACTATTCGTATTAATATTAGTACTAGTACTAGTATTAGTATTAGTATTAGTATTATTATTATTACTATTACTACTATTACTATTACTATTATTATTATTATTATTATTATATATTTGCTATTACTACTATTACTATTATTATATATTTATTCACACACACACACACACACATATATATATATATATATATATATATATATATATATATATATATATATATATATATATATATGATATTATATAAAAATTTAAAAAGAATATTTGCACACAGAATAAATTCTAGAAAATCTATTGCCCTTTAACAAGACTCTAAAATAATAAAAATTATTTTTGGAATAAGTCTAAATGAGTATTTATATAATTAAATCAATAAAATTTATTTTCTAATTAACTATAAAAATACCCTAAGAAATTCAATAATTTAATAAAAATACTTAAAATAAATTTTTTAAATTTTTAGGGGGTTTACATCTAGGAAGCATAAGATTACGTCCCCTACAGAGGGACAGTCCGCCAAGAAGAGGGATGTTGTCACGAAGCATAAGAAGCCGAAATCGAAGATTTTTGCTCCTTCAAGAAGGAATTTGATTGACGAACTGATTAGTTCGCCGGAGCGGCCTAGACCGTCTATCTCTTCTCCAGTGGTGTAGAGGATTAGAACTTCCATCCCCCCTGTTATTGATACATGAATAAGTGTCGCCTGTGTTGCTGAAATAATTGATTTTGTAGCTCCTATTCTTGATATTGCGGCTTAATTTATTCTATCGATTGCATTCATACCTCCTCCGTCAATGGATACAGAGAACCAAGTTGCTCCGTCAGTGGATCTAAAGGCTTAACCAGTCCTGGGAAGTTCTTATTCCAGGGTTAGTGATAGCGGAGAAGACGTTGGTGTAGAAACAATTTTTACCTTCTCGGGTCAATGTTGGTGAGCAGGTTGAGTCACAAGCTGATATTGACGCTACAACCTCCGAAGATATGCCTGGACATGTTATTCAGGATCGACCTCAATCTACTATACTTACAGTTGGGCTTGAAGATGCTACAAAAAAGATTGATACTGAAACTGCACTTTCAGATGCGAGCATGACTATGAGTGACTACGATGATTTTCTCCTTCATGCTGATTCGTCTAAAATAAAGGCTTTGTTGACAGGCCTGAGTAATTCTTTGGAGGGACAGACTCCTGAAGATGAGTATGTACCACTTGGTACTGATACGTGTCTCTCTATTCTTTCTATACCATAAATTCGTGTGTTGTATGCTTCATTGTCATGAACTCATGCAGTGATAGCTCCGGCTAGCATAAGCCATGGTGTCACTTATTTTCTTAGCTCGACGTGCATATATCTTAATTACAATATGTTATTTATTGATCATATTATTTTCAATTTTTTACTTTTAGATGATAAAATTGTGGTAGGAGCTGCTCTGGAGAGGGCTGAAGAGATAGTTGTTTCGCAGGCTGAAACAACTTCTGTCACTGATATAACGGTTCTGGTTGTAGATATCGTGTCAATACTACAAGTAGCTTCAACTACTCTTGTGGTAGAAATAACCAGTGTTGCTGAAATGGCTTCGACTATTAGCCCAAGAGAACGAGCAGCGGGTTCTTCTTCTTTTGTCTCTAGTGTCGAGGCTACAATTGTCACGACAACTGTCTTCGTACATCATGGTAGAGGATTAGCTGAAATTTTTGCGACTCCAAGTTCGAACACTTGCTTTAATTCTTTAGTAGAATCTTATATATCTGCTTTCTACACAATACTGAATGAGTATTTGCGAGAAATTTTTTATACGAAACTTTTGTGTTACAAACAGTTGAAAAGAATGAGAAGTACAAAAAAGATCCTAAATAGAAATCTAAGTACAATTAATTCTAGAGAAGTATAGCTGTAGAGATCTGATCTACAGATGATCACTTTACTCCTTAGACTACTTAACAATGAATAAATGCACACGATGATGGAGAATTGCACACGAAGACGAAAATGTAGGGAATATTACAAACAACTTGGAGAGTTGAATAATAAGAAAGCTCTGGCACAACGGTACGAGAAGCTTCTATTTCTCTCACTCTGCTCTTGAATTTCAAAGACTTGAAAATTCTATCCCCTTTCTCTCTATCTGTCTATATATGCTCCTCTATGTGTGTATTCTGAAGGTAGCCACTGCCTGTGCCCTTTCTGTCCTTCTTGGTTGTACATGAACTGTATTTATAGAGTTTAGGAGCAGTTATGAGAGTATGCGTGCACTATGGACAACAATACTGTTTTATCATTATGTGCGCACTTTTGGTAGATTAACACCCTAAGTTATTCATGAGTGGATGCACAAGTACGACATGTAAGACACGCATTCATAACTGCTCACTTTTGAAGTCTTCTGTGTTTGCCATTAAAATTGATTGGTTCAATAACAAACAAAAGAAGGTAGAAAGAGGTCCTAGACAGATAATCTAAGTACTAATTTTTGATTCCAGGATATGGCGATGGACAAAGAGCACTATGGCGGCTCCTTTACTCCGTTAACGATTCGATGCAGGGTGAAGAAGCTCTCGCTGCTCTCTCTCCTCTCCTTTGTTGTTCTCTATCTATCCTTGTGTGAGTCTGTAGGCTTGTCAGCCAGGTATATATATATAGTCATCCTTTGGCGCATATATGTTGGGCCGCCTAGATGCTAGAGGGTGCTACGTGTACCTTCCAAACAGGGTACAGTTGTAACTGTGAGCAGACCAAACTGCCACGTTGGCGCTTGTTAGGATTTTTTGTTGCCGAAGATCTGGGCGATTCTTGTTATTTACGAGCGTGACTTGGTCAATTTTGACACATGGCCCACACATGGTTGGAGAGAGCTACTTTAGTTATTACGGTAACACTTTGTCTTCGTGGAGTCTGAGACGCATGTGGCCAGAGTCGTATGAGGCGCATAGAGTCTGGGATGCACGAGGCCAGAGATGCATAAAACGCATGGAGTCTGGGACGCATTATGCCAGAGGCGCATGAAACGCATGTAGTCTGGGAAGTATGGCGCCAGAGACGCATGGAACGCATGGATTATGGGACACATGGGACCAAAAACGCATGGAGTATGGGATGCATAGGATCCTTGTTGTGTTGTACACGAGGCACTACACACCCATCGATAGTAAAGTTCTTGTGCTGACATGAGACGATCCTGTTGACGGAATGCCATGTCAGGTCCACTTGTGGCCAAAAGCTGCTTCGGCTTATTGGGACGCACGGACGTCGCCTTATTGGGCCATAGGGTACCTCTTCGGCCTAATTTTTGCTGAGTTTGATTAGGGGGTGCATGGTTTGTTCGATGTTTGGACGCATATTTTTTATTTTTTTACAAAACTCCCTTCAAAGTTTTTAAACTGATAAGTTTGGAATACTTTGAATAATAAGCTTGGAGGAGATATCTTCGGTCGTATGGGTACTATGTTGTATGGCCATTGGGACCGCATGGTTGTGGGCCGTATGTATGAGCACTTTTCAGCTATCACATATTCATTTAATGTATGATTCGATTCGATCCTTGGGAAGATTTGTTGGAATTCTGAGCCATCTTACAATGTGAAGTCTGAGGCGACGATTCACTCATGGGAGACGACAGTTTCTGAGGAGATAAATATGGATTTTGGGTATTGTGCTAGAGGTAATCTGGACATAACACAACACTATAGTTTCCAAGGACATCCCACTGGGGGCTCTTTAGGTAAACTTTTTACTTCTTGCGCACTAGAGTACAAGTAATAAGTTCAAAATAGGCCTTGCAGAGGTGATATGGACATGGCAAGTTAGTGGGCTTAACACCGTTGGCGCACTTAAATTTAAGCACAGATGATAAGTTAAGACGACAACTGATGATAGTCGTAGGGAGACGTTTTCTCAGAGGTCACATGGACATGGCAAACTCTCGAGGGAGGACGTGAGGACGATGGCTCAGAGGATACATAGACGTGAACTGATCAATAGTCATATGGAGAGGTTAGGTACGATTCCGATATTTTTGTAGAAGAAAAAGGAAGCGATCCAGAGGTAATATGGACGTGGTTGTTTGCTTCCATTGAGGACATCCTATGGGGGATCTTTGGTGGACTTAATACTCCTTGCGTACTAGAGTGTAAGTAATAAGTTCAAAAACAATCCCTATCCGAGGTAATATGAACGTGATAGGTTTTGTGGACCTATTACTTTTGACGCATTTGAGAAAAAGTAATGGGTTTAAGACAAGCCTTACCAGAGGTAATATGTACGTGAAAGATTTTGTGGACTTAATACCACTGGCATACCTTGGTAATTACGGGTGATAAGTGGAGATAATAACCGATATCAGAGGTAATATGGATGTAATGATCGATAGCCAAGACCTGGGAGGTTTGCTTAGAGGTAATATGGACATGGCAAACTCAACCGGTGAGAAATGTTAGGATGATAGTTCAGAGGTAATATGGACGTGAACCGATGTCCAAGCAACTCGCTGATGAGTGATTTATTGAGTATGGTCTATTCGGGAGTATGGATAGACCTGAGGATTGTTCCGCTGGGGAGATTGGTGGGACGATAGCTCAAAGATAATATGAACATGGCTAGCGTCTAACGAGATTGGTTTTTGAGTGGTCATTGCAGGAGTGTACAAGTAGACTTGAGGACTGCTCTGCTGGGGAGACTTTGAGGATCCATCATCCATTGTGTATCCAAGTCTCATGGATACAGATGATGGCTTTTACAGGAATTTGTAAAGAAGGGAAAATATTGTACATAGACACTTGCTGGGGATGAAGAACCAAGAGTGTACAGATATACATCTTGGTTTTTTGACTGGTGATAAGGGGAGTACAAGTCAAGTTTATACGTAGTACTTTTTCAGGAACTTGCCATTGATAGCCATCATGAGCAAGTTGCCATTGGGTTTCGTGAGCCGGTAGGCGCCGTTGGAGAATACTGATTCTACGACGAACGGTCCTTCCCATTTGGGTTAGAATTTGTCGGCTATTTTATGGGTCATAACCATCGACCTCCTTATGGGCAGGATGAGATCACCCACTTGGTAGGTCCTCTTCCTTATCCGTTTGTTGAAGGCTCCCGAGAAACGCGCTTGGTATAACTTAATACGCTATTGAGCTAAGAGATGTTTCTCTTCAAGTGCTTCTAACTCGTGTAGCCGCCAGCGGTGATTGTCATCGACGGTTAATTGGTTGGAAAGGGCCACCCGGAGTGAAAGGATTTGGATCTCGAGCGGGAGGACCTCTTTGCTTTCGTACAATAGAGAGAAGACGTATTTCCATTAGCTGTCCGGACCGTTGTACGGTAGGCCCATAGGCATTCATCCAGCTTCTCGTTCCAGTCGCGTTTATTGGAAGACACAAACTTTTTGAGAAGCTTTATGATGGTCTTGTTGAAGGCTTATGCCAGACTATTTGCCACTGGGTTGTAGGTTGTCGACGCCACGTTCTGAATCCGATTTTTGTCACAAAACTGGTAGAATGCATGACTTGCGAACTGTGGACCATTGTCATGGATGATCCTTCGTGGCAAGAGTAAGAGGTATATGACGTGATGCTTGACGAAGATGATAACGTTCGTATCTTGACTTCCACCATCCGCCCACTTGGAGAAGTAGTCGATGATAGCAAGGATGAACCGATGTCCCTTGGATGAAGGTGGACTAATCGGTCCAATGATATCCATACCCAAGCTTCAAATAGCCAGGACACAATAGTCGGGTGTAGGAACTCTAAGGGTTGGTGGATAAAGTCTGCATAGATTTGGCACTCTTGGCACTTCCTTGCATAGTCGACGACATCCGCTTCTATTTTTGGCCAATAGTAACACATTCTACGAAGGCAGTCCTGTAGCTTGGATCCTGGCTGATGGGCACCACAAAATCCGTCGTGAGCCTCACGGAGAGCCTTCTTTGCTTCTGTATTCGATAGGCATCATAGTAGAAGACCGCCATAGGAGTGGTGATACAATATTTTGGTAGCCATATCATAATAGAACCTGAGTGAACATCTTTTGATCGAAGTGGCTTCCTTTGGGTTCTTTGAGAGAATTCTATAGACCATGTAGTCGATGAATAGAAGTCTCAAGTCTTGTGAGTCAGCGCTCCTCTCTACTGAGTAGCTCCGGTAGAGAGAGAGATTATTCTTCGGGCAGACCATCTCCTGGCCGATTATGGTAATCAGTTCATGGGTATTAACTGGAACAACGAGAGAGACTGCAAGTTCGGCTAGGGCATCTGCCTTAATATTTTGCAGCCAAGGGACATGCTCTATAAAGAACCCCTCGAAGGTCGAGATGATGCCAAGTTCCGCTTGGTGGTAAGGAAATAGGTCTTCGTATTGGACTTCGTACTCGCCCCGGACCTGATTGACTATCAGCTTGGAATCGCCGTAAGCTTATAAGTGGTCAACTCCCACTTGTTTAGTGAGTTATAGTCCAATGATGAAACCGATGTACTCTGCTATATTATTGGAGCATGGCTCAATGAGGGAGTAGGTGCAGTTAATAACCAGATCGTATAGAGAGATCAATACTATCCCGACTCTAGCGATGATGTCGCCTTTGGGCCCATTCTTGAAGCACCATCGAAGAACATTCGCCAAACGACTTCTACGCTCATGGTCAGGTTTAATTCTGTGACCTCGTCTGGGATCTCCTCGTAGAGTTTTAAGATTTCTGGCACCGGATAGGCTGCCAGGAAGTCGGCCAATGCTTGACCCTTGACGGCTTTCGTATGGAGACATGAGTATTGCCCAGGTAGCCAAGCGGGAACTGAGCGCCCCTGGTTTGGTCATGAGGACCCTGGGGGGGTTGACCCGAGAGATTATATGGATAGTTTTTCCTGCCATATAATGTCGAGTCTTCTTGATGACGAATACAAGAGCAAGGTATTCCTTCTCAACTGGGGTGTACCTATGCTCCGTGCCAACTATCATCCGACTAAGATAATAGATGGCCTGCTCGTGGCCTACATCACTATTATGGACTAATAGAGCAGCGAAGGAGTGGTCCATCGGATGCACTGTCACGACCCACACCCAGATATTCGGGTATGAGTACGTAGGTACGTTCAGCCTACGCCGCAGCATCAATGGTAGAACGTTGTCTAGGTTAATTCTAACTAACTAAACATCTCAAAAAATATATATATAATATCTGTCAATCATCTCAAATCCAAACAGAGGAACAATATGGTATCTCACAAATGTAACTATACTCAAACATAATGCAAACTAAGGAAGATAGAGCATGAATGGAATAACGAAGAAAAGAATCAAGATATAATCCACAAGTCTAAAATAATATACATGCCATGAATCTCAATAAAGTCCAATAAAAGTCCATCAAAATAAACTAAACCTCCTCAAGCTCTGTAATTAAGTCCTCCTAGTCTATAGGAGTATCCTCTAAAGGTATGCCCTCCTGCAGTCCGTAGAATATAGGACACTGACCTATGAGCCAATCATCTGGAAAAATATATCCAGTCAGGATCAGAGCGAAGTATATACCTTTGAAAGCAGTTTCAAATACATAATCGAGCATATAAAACAGATAATAGAAAAGAATACAGGATAACTAAATAACAGAACAAAATAAACTAGAGTGAATAGATAATGTACTGGAATGAAGAACATGCAATATAAAGGAATAACTGAAATCTAACTAATGTGCCTCAGAATACAAGTTTATTATATGATCGATTTAGGTTGAACACGAATACAATAAGGTAACTCGATTATAAGTGTGGTATGTAATCGACATGTACATGAATACACTAGGGCTTTGATCACATAATCAACTCCTACTCCCCCATCCCCAACTAATACCAATGGATCCAATCATGACACGTTACGAACACGAATATGGACACACTGAACACGAGTAGTGTGTGTACACGAATATAAGTATACTGAATATGAACAGTGTGTGAACACGAAATATAAATAATTAATACACAATACACACGATAAAATACATATGAAGGAGTACCTACTGAACACGTTAGGGGATAAGATCTCCTAACAGGATCCATGTAGTACCAGTCCATAAAACTACTATGTCGGAATCAAGTATAGAGTTCTAGAACATGAGATGTATACACAATTATGAATGAAAACTAACAGAGAAATATACTCGCCTGAGGTCTTGATCAAGGTGTGACTCTCGATGCCCAAGCTGGTGTCACACAGACCTATATATGGTATATTGCATCAATATAATGTTTTGGAATGAAAAATAAGTTAAACTATTTTAATTCTAGGTCATAAAGCCATTTCTAAGTCAAAATAGTCAAACTAGGTCAACTCTAGGTCAAACTAGTCAAACTTGGTCAAACTAGCTATTTTTAGGTTGTAAGAGTCTAACTCTAGGATATTAGGTCCATACGCTATGTAACTAGGCCATACTAGCTATGTTAAAATACTGAGATACACACAAAGCACCGTATCGTAAGATACACAAGTTTTTAGATATGTAAATAAATACTAATTTATATATATACAAGGCAATACATATAGTAATCTTAGCTAACTAATGCAAAGCGGATACCTTGGATTTGAACTAATGCGTATCTCACCAACTACACACATATCTTGATACTTAAACCGAATATCTTGAGTATCAACCAATACCTTGACATTACCTTGGTATCATAAGGTAATCCAAATCCTAATATATAGTTAACTACCAATACACTAAACTATAACTAACATAATTAAACTACTAAAATACTACTAACTATCTAATATAGCAACACATATATACAATACTAATATACTAACATATCAATACTTATATACATATAGTTACTAGTCTAACAAGTATATATATATATATATATATATATATATATAATTATTTAGATAATAATGTATATATATACAAACTACCTAACAATGTACTTAACTACTAAACTATTACAGAACTACTAACTAGACTTAACATTAACTAACTAAACCATAATAAAACTACTAAACCTCTTACCTAACTAGTTGTCCCTACTTATGCTGCCTCTCCTTGCTGTGCTACTACTGCAGTTGCTCATTAGTTGCTGAATGCATAAGCTACTGCTTGCTATCTCGACTTGTTGTTGGTGACTGCACTGTGGTAGCTGCTATTGCTTATTGCTATACAGTTTGCAGTTTGCTGTTGCGCCTTGCTATTGGCTTTGCTAGCTGAAGATTGCTGCATGCCTCTCTGCTGATGCATTGTTACAATGCATGCCTTGGTCGCACACCTCTTTAGCTGCTGCAACTTCTCTAGGTGCTCTGCTTGTTGCTAGCTAGATGCATGTTATTTGTTGTTGGCTACGACATATGCTATATTCTGCTGATTGCTACTTGTTGTTGATGTGCTACACACTACTTGTTGTGTCCATAAGCTGAACCCTCTGTGCATCTACATGACCCCCCTCTCACTTCTCACTCACTCACTACACATCCATGTACTTATATATATATCAATATATATATATATATATATATATATATATATATATATATATATATATATATATATATATATATATATATATATATATATATAAACATACTCATATACATATATATATATATCTACATATACATATACATATACATATATAAACACATATACACATATCACTACACATATACATATAGCTATATATACATATCTATATAATATAATAGAGATACATACACATATACATAATCATACAATCATATTATATATTATTCTAATATATAATACCAAGTCAACTTGAATTGAGGTAAAATGAACAAACACGTGGAGTGCACCGCACCTATATCACACTCATTTTATAATATGCTTGCGATACAGCTCCACCACATAACCAAACGTATCCCGAAGGACACGAGCAAGTCTAAAATAATAATTATAAACAATATAAAGTACTAATTTTCAACTACGTATAATGTGACATGCATAAGCCCCCATGTCGGAGAAAAAACCCCAAAATCAACCTGTATCTCCAAATTATCGGGATACGGCCTATACGAATCTAATTGTGGATACAACACTAGTCACACACAATCAAACATATGTCAATTTGGTCTAATTGACCAATTGACAAATACAAGATGTGCCAATCTCGGAATTTCTCCAAAATTGATACAAAATACTACATAACTTTCTCCATAGGCCTCCTATGGACCTAATTCCATTTTCTATGGGTAGCCTTAGCATATGGGGTGGTTTCTTATGGTTAAATTATAGATTTAGAACCTAATTAGAGAGAAAAAAATTAAATTGTACCTATTAGGAGATGGATTCCCAATGAAATCTTTAAATTTAGTGAAAGTAGCCTCCAACTTGTAGATCCTTGCTCCTCCTTGTATATCCTTGCTTTCTCCTTATAGATCCTTACTCTACTAGCCTCCAATGAAGAATAGGGAAGGAATTGGGAAGAAATTTGAGTAGGGATTGGTGTGGAAATGAAGAATTTGGAAGAGAAAAATTCTAGATTTAGATTGGAATGACAAAATAGAAAGATAGAGAGAGTCTCTCTCCTCTCTATGGTGGTCGGACCCTTGCCCCTCCTCTAAGCTACTATGGAATATCCAAAATATCCCTTAGGGACTCTCATGAAAAAACTAATTAAGGAGAAAAGGTTCTAGTCTAATTGGTTTCACTAATTAATTTATCCTCCTAATGAATAGGCTTACTATTTGGCTCAATCAAAACTAGAATCAAATATTGGGTCCATAGATCTAAACTAAACTAGTTAGGTCCACTACACAATTCTAAAATAAATCTAACATCTAACAATAAATAGATAATACAATAAATAATAATATAAGATACACAATATTTAATATTAATAATCCTAAAATAAAAATACTCATGCCAAATTATCAAACTACCCTTAGTTGAAAAATTGAGGGTGACAATCCTACTCACCTTAAAAAAATTTTATTCTCGAAATTAAGGAAGAAACTAACTTCTAAAAGCAATCAATACAAGTAAGAAAGAATTATACCTCAAGGCTCAAATAGATATGGATATCGCTCGTGCATCTCGGTCTCTCACTCCCAGGTACTCTCTCCTGGCAAGTGATGCCACCATATAAAGTACACCAAAGGAATCGCCTGGTTCCTCAGCACCTTCTCTCTCCGATCCAGAATCTCAACTGGCTGCTCTGGATAGCTAAGAGTAGGGCTCACCTCTATCTCCGAGTGATCCAACACATGACTAGGATCTGCCACATACAGTCTCAGTTACGACACATAAAATACGTTGTGCACTCCCTCCAATACAGGTGACAAGTCTAGTCTATAGGCAACTGCATCGACCCTCTCAAGAATACTAAAAGGTTCGATGAATCGGGGACTAAGCTTCCCGCATCCACCGAAACAAATCGTGCCACGTATCAAAAAAATCCTCAAGAAAACCAGACCGCCAACCTAGCATGAAATACAACCTTAGCACTCTAACAAAATAAACAATCACAAGCAATGCAAAATAAAATCTATACCTCAAACTCCAATGGTCTCCGGTGTCTACCGGTCCAATGCCGCTGTCTGTCCTGCACCACCCAAAATTTATCCCTGATGAGCTTCACATTCTCAACTGCATCCACGACCATCTCTGGTCCCAATAAGGCTCTCTCACCAACATTATCCCATGTTAATAGAGTACGGCATCTCCGCAATACCTCAAATGGTGACATCTCGATACTGGCCTGCTAGCTGTTGTTGTAAGAAAACTCTACCAAGTGAAGATGATCATCCCAAGAATCTCCAAAATCTAAAATACAGGTGCATAGCATATCCTCGAGAGTCTGGATAGTCCTCTCCGACTGCCCGTCTGTCTGAGGGTGATATGCAGTACTGAAATTGAGCTGAGTGCCCAGGCTAGCCTGCAAACTCCTCCAGAAGTGGGATGTGAACCGGCTATCTCGATCTGAGACTATGCTCACTGGAATACCAGGCAATCTGACTATCTGACGCACATACATCTCTACGAGCTTCTCCGTAGACGTACCCACTTTGAACTGTAGAAAGTGGGCTGATTTGGTCAACCTGTCTACGTAACCCAAATCGTATCTTTACCTCTGGGAGAATACGGAAGTTTTGAAACTAAATCCATCGTCATATGCTCCCATTTTTACTCTGGAATGGGTAAAGTCTGAAGCAAACCACCTGGCCTCTGTCTCTCCACCTTTACCTGCTGACAAACCAAACATCTGGATATGAAGCTAGCTACCTCCACTTCATACCATACTACTAAACATGCGCTTTCATGTCCCTATACATCTTGTTGGCACCTGGATGCATAGAGTACTGAGATCGATGCGCCTCCTGAAGAATCTCCTTATGCAATGCTCCACTCGGCACATATAATCTAGTACCGTACCATAATGATCCATCATCTGCAATGCTGAAGTCCTCTGCCAACCCTATCTGGACCTGTGCTCTGATGCTCCTCAGAGACTCATCCTTAAACTGTACGACTCTGATCCGGTCCATCAACTCAGACTATACCTGAGGTCCCATATATATGCTGCAACTCCAGTAACTAATACCCCAATGTCCAAACTATCAAGATCGGCCAACAAATGTCTGTCCCTTGTCAAGTACATAGCCACTGGATACCTGCTCAAGGCATCTGTGACTATGTTGGCCTTCCCTGGATGGTACTGCAAAGAAATGTTAAAGTCTTTTATCAACTCCAACCATCGTCGCTACCTCATATTAAGCTCTTTTTGTGTAAACACATACTTCAAGCTCTTGTGGTCTGTAAAGATCTCTACCCGCTATCCATACAAGTAGTGCTTCCATAGTTTAAGAGCAAAAATAACTGCTGCCAACTCCAAGTCATGGGTACGATAATTCTTTTCATACGGGCGTAATTGCCTGGAAGCATAGGCAATCACCTTCCCGTTCTGCTATAACACACAACCCAAACCATTACCCGATGCATCACTGTATATAGAAAATCCTCATATCCCTGATGGCAATATCAATATTTGAGCTGTAGTCAACCTCTAAGAACTTAACATTACCCAAACGACATCACCAAGAACTCAAACTGCCCATACCGAGTCCTGAAAACTGTCTTCGGAATATCTTCCTTCTTCACTTTCACCTGGTGGTACCCCGACCTCAAGTCTATCTTTAAGAATACCTTCGCTCCGCTCAACTGATCAAACAAATCGTCAATCCGCGGCAACGGATATTTATTCTTGATAGTGAAGTTGTTGAGTGCCCTGTAGTCGATACACATGCGTACCGACCACATCCTTCTTTGGTAAAAAAAGTATTGGAGCACCCAATGATGATGAACTGGAGCAGATGAAGCCCTTGTCCTCCAACTCATCCATCTGCTTCTTCAAATCCGCCAGTTCATTGTTGTTCAATTTATAGACGTGCTGTGATATTGGCTTTGCGCCTGGTACCAAATGTATAGGGAACTCCACATCTCTATCCGATGGCAACCCCGACAACTCCTCCGGAAAGACGTCCGTATACTCAACAATCAATGGATGTGGTGGCTCCTGCTCTTCTACCAAATCTCCATCACAGAAGTCACCTTCGCTCTGCTCTGCTGCTCCTCTAACAAACTCAAACTATGGCTCTCCCGGTGTTTGGAACAAAACTCTGCTTTCATGACAATCGATACTAGTATTATGCCTACTCAACCAATCCATCCTGAGTACTATATCGTAGCACAAAAATGGCATTACGAGTAGACATACGCTCAACTCTCGGCCTTCCAAAGAAACTCTTCGGTCCTTGCAAACATCACTGACCAGGATAATGCCACCCCAGGTCGTGATCTTGCAAGTCCTCGCCAACGGTTCTGACTCAAGATGATAATTCAGAGCAAAAGATACAGATACAAAACTATATGAAGCACCAAATCAAATAAATCATGAACTGGAAATGAATCAAGATAAACTGAACCTGAGATAACATCACCGACTGGCTCTTCCTCCTTGACGGTCAAGGCGGAAGCTCGCCCTTGTCGCTGAGCACCTCTCTGTTACTTCTGGTGCTGAATGAACTGCTGCTGTTATGGTGGTAGAAGAGGTCCTCTCTGCTGTTCCGCTGGTGGTCTCGCAAGTGCTCTCTAAGCCTGGGCTCTGCCCTGAGCTGGACGAGTTGGGACTTTAGGATAAGCCCTCAACTGATGGTCTCCTAATCTATAGAATAAGCACTGGCCCAATCTCATTCTACAAAGTGCAAGGAATAGCTGGCCTCTGAATCTGGTGCATCTGATGTGTCGGCGCTCTAGCTAGTCCATGATATTGATGCCTCGGATGTTGGAAGTACTCTGGTATTGCTGCTGAAAATGAGACCGCTTCATTGGAACCGTATTGGTACTAGATCCACCTGTGTCTCTCGGCCTCTTAAAGCCAAGCTCTAGATTACCCTCTGCCCGCTGTGCCTGTCTCAGAATCTTCTCGAAAGTAGCAATGGGATCTCCGTTCGTGTGTGATTTAACTTCCATATTCATGCCATTTCTGAAATTCCTGGCTCTTCCTCTAGGGTTCTTCCCCGCCACAAATTAACCTAATCTGTAATACTCTGCCGTATACTCATCCACCGTCATACCTCCCTGAACAAGGTACTAGAATTGGCTCTCTAGAGATGTTAGAGCCACATCTGGAAAGAACTTTTCCTTGAAGATCTCTTTAAAAGCTTCCCAAGTAAGTCCTGGTACTCAGATCCTGGGGTACGTCCTGAACCAAGTCATCGCAATATCGAACATCATGTACCCCGTAGCCTCTATTTGTAACCTCTCTGGAATCTATGCCAACCGCAGGTTCCGCTCAATGTCGTCTATCCAATCATCAGCATAAAGGATCCCTTCTGTGCCTCTAAAGTCCTTCGGCCCCATCCTCTTGAAGTCTATGATGGTCCCCAGCCTCGGCTGCTGCGGGGTCAACTGAGGTGGTACCGTCTGTGGCTGGACTGAGGCGACTCTCTCAACTGCGATTAGCACAATCTGGTGAGCATTCTCAACGCTCTACCGCATGACCTCCGAGTGACGTTGCTGCACCTCTATTATCTGCTGAAAGAGCACAAAAATCTGCGTCTAATCGACTACGGATGGTGGGGGTAGAAGATCCCCTAAAATTGTCGGCGCTGTCCTCTGTACCAGAGGTGGAGCACCTCCAAAAGCTGCTGCAGAAACGCCTACCTGGATCGGTGAAGCCGACCTCTGGAATATAGGTGCTGGAATATCGTCTGATGGTGCTGCCCTCATAGGTGATGAAGTGACTGACCGCGCTGACATAGCACCTGAGCGCTGGGAACGTATCTTAGGCGGCATCCTGAACATATATTGAACAAATGAATCAATATTAAGTAAGATACGACATCGTCAATGAAGGATATATTTTATTCAAAGGAAGGCAAACATTCAATAGATAAGGATAGAAAAACTGATATTGGAAGTGTTCCCTAGTTGTGATTGAGTAAACTCTCAGCCTATATCATATTTCCTAAAGTAGGCTCGTAGCAGTACTCTAGGTCAGCACCACTACGATATCGCACTAATTGCGACTCTAGGAAGACCTGCATGGGCCACCACTAAAAATATGTCACGACCCGCACCCAGATATTCGGGCACGAGTACGTGGGTACGTCCAGCCTACGCCGCAGCATCGGTGGTAGAACGCTGTCTGGGTCAATTCTAACTAACTAAACATCTTAACAAATATATATATGGTACCTGTCAATCATCTCAACTCTAAACGGAGGAACAATATGGTATCTCATAAATGTAACTATACTCAATCACAATGCAAACTAAGGAAGATAGAGCACGAACAGAATAACTTAGAAAATAATCAAGATACAATCCACAAGTCTAAAATAATATACATCCCATGAATCTCAATAAAGTCTAATACAAGTCCATCAAAATAAACTAAACCTCCTCAGGCTCTGCAACTAAGTCCTCCTGGTCTATAGGAGTATCCTCTAAAGGTATGCCCTTCTGTAGTCCATAAAATGTAGGACACTGATCTATGAGCCAATCATCTAGAAAAATATATCCAGTCAGGATTGGAACAAAGTGCATACCTCTGAAAGCAGTTTCAAATACATAATCGAGCATATAAAATAGATAATAAAAAGAATACAAGATAACTAAACAACAAAATAAAATAAACTAGAGTGAACAAGTAATGTATTGGAATGAAGAACACGCAATAGAATATTTGCAATATAAAGGAATAACTGAAATCTAACTAATGTGACTCGGAATATAAATTCATTATGTGATCGGTTTAGGTTGAACAAGAATACAATAAGGTAACTTGATTATAAGTGTGGTATGT